>OY740774.1:55227834-55812834 GCA_963513935.1 Aphrophora alni
TGAACCGAAAAAAGGTACTGTTATCGTATAACACAAGTGTTAATTGACAATATTTGTTTATATAGTCATTATTCGTGCAAAAACTAGTGGAGCAGAAGGAACAATATGGAGAGGATTTTCAGGCTTAAGGTGGGAGATGATGAATGTAGGCTAATAAGTCACATCCAGCCCCATATGCTAAGAAGGGTTGTTTTACATGAATACGTAATAACGTGTAACTAGGCTTTGTGTGTGAGATGCCGTGTAATAGAAGCCGTTCTCAGAAAATACCTTCATTTATTCTTGAATAAATTATTAATATATTTTGTGAGATTATTCGTGATTTTTTTATTTATTTTTATTCATATTTTGAACTTATACAGTTTTAAATTACAGGAATATAGATTATTAAAACAAGTTCTTTTAAACAGCACCCATTTTTTTAAAGATTTCCTTGTTATACTAATTATCATATTATTAGTTTAAGTTTATTAATATTTATACTATTAAAATTCAATTTGTAAATGGTTAGCTATTTGTTTTTTTTTTCAACATAACTTATTTGTTAGTTTGGAACATAAATAATGATATATTGTTGTGGATCAGTACGGAATTGTACATTTAACGCTCTGAGAATGTTTTAAAAAATTTTTTAAATTTATTTATTTATTTTTTTAATAATAAACAGTACTTGAAAGATTTTACGTTGAATTGCAATGGGAGAAAATAACTTGTCATTAAATGATTCACTTTAAACATATGTATTTGTCTAGTTACAACAACACATAATATCTTATAAGGTAGGCCTACTGCTTATCGTACAAAACAAAATGTGGAAAGATCTTGCTTTTCACATGCATTTAATATAAATAACTATATCGAAATCAGTGGTAAAATGTATACACAAATATTTTCGATTTAATAATGTACGACTAAAATGTAAAAAAAAGCTTAAATTCTAAAATTAACTTGGCTCGTAGAAAATAAAATAACTTATTCATTCGTTATTTTATATCAGTATAATATATATCTTGATTGTAGTGGTAACTTAAGTTTTTTAGCTACATAATAATTTCTATTTTCTAGAATTTTAGTCATTTCTCTAGCGAAAGCAACTCCGTCTTAAACGGTATTTACGTAGTGTTTGAGTTTGTAGAGATCCAAGTCCAACTTATCGAATAATTTTTAATAAATTAACTTTTGTATTTATTTATTTTATATACCGACTACTATGAGTAATCGTTATTCAAATTCTGAATTATAAACCATTATAAAATTAATAAACATAGATAATTTCCTATTTGATTTGTAACCTATTCTAAATTTGGTTTCATCAAAATAAAAAAAAACATACGTTGTAAAAACAATATTTTAAAATTCATTTATATACAAAACTAACCTATTTTAAAAAATGACACATATTATACAGATTAGGAAATCAGGTCAAAACATCTACCTATTATTTATGGCCCTGATAATTTATAGTTAAAACCATTATTTATAAAATAATTGTTCATGTTAATTTTGTCAATAGCATGCCGTAATATAGTAGCTCTAAATCCCCGCGGAGAATGTCCTCATAATTAGATCATGTCTGAGTTAACTGACATCAAAACATTCTCTCTGTGGTATTATATGTCAATTGGTCGAAAGGATGAACAGTATATCTTCAACTTGGTATACTAATAGTTCTTACAATACATATTTCATCTCGACCATTATTGTTTATAAATAGGCAGATAAGATCATGTTGATGTATTGATAAAACTCTTTTTTAGTGTAATGTTTGTTTACGATTCGAGGTAATGGCATATATATATATATATATATATTGTTTTTTCAGTATTTGTGTGAAGAGGAAACAAATAGTGTTATTCCTGAAAACACATCTTATATTTGCCTCTAAGTATTCTTTTTAAATACATGTTACATTATTATTTGTAAGTTTCAAAGTATTTCAATTTTAAACACTAATATTTTTAGAAAATATTATTTGAGACAGAATTTTGACAGATATAAATTGTAGAATATTTATGATTGACAGTTTAAGGGAGATTATAAAACAGGTTTGTTTATTTTATATTTCTGGTTGGGCAACCTTCATATTATAAATCATTGCTTTAAGAACCTATCAAAAAGGAGATATATATACTATTTCTTGTGTTAAGGAGGGGGGAGTTGATCAAATTAGTTAGATATATTAATAATTATATACAAAACGTGACAGAAAATGACATAATTGAGGAAATAGGAATTGATAAAGATATTTTATGAGGCACTACATTGGAATATAGTTTGTGCGTAACAAGAGATAACTTAAAAACATTGTTTTTTAAAATAGTTATTTATCAATATCCATTTAATACAATATACCTTTAAAATAAATATTGTTATAAAATGTAATTTAAATTACAAATTTAGCTTTAATAAAATACACATTATAATTAAATAAAATTTGATGAGATAGTGACGATTTTTCGATCGACAATTTTGGAAATTGGAAATTCCTGTACCTACTTATCTGATAATTTTGTATATTAATTTGCTCTTTGGTTTTTTCTTATTATTATCAATAAATAGGTTTATTTTCGAATAAATAATATTGAAGGTTTATTTTAAGTTCGCTTGTGTACCTTACATTTTGATCATGAAAGTTTTGTTTCACAACGTTACTAAGCCTTAACCCCCCCCCTCCATTTTCCATCTTATTACGGACGAAAGATGCTCGCTTTGATAATTTCATTTATCGTCTGGTAACGTGTTCTGTTTTCTAATATTTCCTTCTATATCTCATAACTTTTGAACCCACGGTTCAATTTATATTTTTAATATAGACTCTTCTTCTTCTTAGGTTTGTGTTTTTGTATGAACTCGTATAGTAATCGCAGTCAGCACGCTAATTAAGTTATCGCATTTTTTCCGAAGTCGTAAATTTTCATATTTACCTTTCTAAAGAAATTGTTTTTTGGAAATTTAAATGTTTTTAACTTGTTAGTCTTTCTTTAATTTTTTTACATTTTTGGTATCTCTGTCAGTTTCAAAGATCTTCGATTTTGAGTTTGACGTTTTTAAGCACTTCAGTTTACGTAATAAAAAAAAAACTCTTTTAACTATTTTTACTTGTATTGATTGTTCAACTTACGATAAATATTACTTACTTACTCTATTTATCCAATTTACTTTTCGATTCTTACAGTTATTGTAAACTTTATTATTTGAAATTAGTTAATTTCAATTTTGATTGTCTATAAATTTTTAATTAATATTGTAATGAAACTTACATTTTATTATTATATCGCTGTTTACGTGCTTTATCTTAATTTATAACTTTTTCCGTTGTTTATTGCTTTCGCTTTTTATTAATCAAACCGACACCCCATGAATAACTATTAAAGCAGCCTTTTTTATAAATTTCGCATTTATTTGTTCTATTATTATTATTTATGATTTTCGTAATATTCCCTCTTCTTAACAGCTTCCCATAATTACTTTTTAATTACCTTATTTATTTAGATGTTTGGTTTTTCCTTCTGTTGTTTAAACCTGCATAAATGTATACTTGTCTTATGATAGTTTTTAATTATCTTTTATTATATTCCCCTAAGTTCAACCCTATTTAACCAGTTATATTAACCATAAAATTAATATATGATAACAAATTTAGAAAGGTATTGTGACGCTTGGAATTTGAAAATAAATTTGGACAAATCTAAAATTATGGTCTTTCGAAATGGGGGGAAATTATCGTCTCATGAGCGATGGTTTTATAAAGGTGAAAGGATTGAATGTGTCAACAAGTATAAATATCTAGGTCTGACTCTGACACCAGCATTGTCTTTACAATGTCATTTTGAAGAGAAATTGAGAGCATCTAAAAATGCCATCAATCATGCTTGGGTAAATTTGTTAGGCCATGCAAGTATTACCCTATTAACTAAATCGGAATGTTTTAAAACTGTAGCCAGGTCAAACATGTGTTACGGAGCCCAAGTGTGGGGATATCGGGAACATGATTCGGTAGAACAGCTGTTACGTTTTTTTATCAAACGGATTCTGTGTCTGCCACAAAACACACCTAACTATATGTTGTATTTGGAGACAAATTTTGAAAAATTATTTGTTTTTGCTTTTAAGTTACATTTTAAATACATAATAAAAGTGCTGGACATGGCCGATAACCGTCTACCTAATATTTTATCAAAAGAAATAATTAGGAAAAATCTATTTTGGTTTCGAGAGTGGCAGTATCTGGCTGAAAGACATTCTGTGCCGTTATCAGCTGATGCGGGACTATGGCGGGGGCAACTGATGACCTTATGGCAAGCGATAAGGGAAGATGCTAGGCAGAAATGTATACAAGCCGCTAGGACAAGTCAGTACCATGCCTTATACAGAGAGGTAGACTATGACCTTGGCGATAAAACTTATTTTAGAGAGGAATTTAATTCAAAATTAATTGGATGGGTTTTCAAGTGTAGGGGAGATTTGCTTCATTTAAATTATAAACCTTGGGTCAGGGAACAAAATTATAATTTCTCTCTTTGTAATTTAAATCAGTTCGAGTATACATACCATTTTATCGGAAAATGTCCAATTTTAAAGGATTTCAGATTTAGGTGGTTTAAAACGCATGAACTAAGTAAGGAAGAGGTTTTAAAGTATTTAAATGGGCACGATTGGGTGCGGCTTGCAAAATTTTCTCAACAAGCTTGGCAATACAGATGGGCTTTAATTCAAGAATTTCATTTCTAATTCTTATCGGGACGTGTATACGTTTTTAAACTTTTGTTTCCACATGTTTTCCAAATTGTAAGATATTTTCCGTTTTGTAATTTAATACCGTAAATATAAATTTTTTTAAGATTTAATTTTGATGCAAATATTGGTAGTCCAGATTTGTTTTTAAATACATGTTTTCTAAAGCTATTTGTTTCTTATTAAGATCATCAAATGTGTGTAATGTTTTAATTTCTTTGATGTAATATGTGATTGTGTTTGAAAATTTCTACCCAACCAAGCAGACAGCCTAATCAGCTATGCTTTTAAAATGAATTATAAATATTTTAAGTTTATAGTGTAGAACAAGTTTAGTAATATAAAATTTAACAAATATTGTGATGGAATATTTTTGTTGCGAAATAAAGCATTTTTTCATTCATTCATTCATTCATTCATTAACCATAAAATTATTTTTTTCATAAAATTAGTTTTTGATTAGTTCAGGTTTTCATATCAGATTTTGTCGTTTAAAGACCAAGGCATCGCTAACGTGTGCTAAGCTTTAAATGTCCTTATGCAAGCCCTATACAATTATGTACTTATATTATTATAGGAATTTATTTTACAAAATCTTATTTTTTGTATTTGTTTTTCCAGATCGTTAATCCGTGTGTGCATGTGTGTGTGTGTGTGTGTGTGTGTGTGTGTGTGTGTGTGTGTGTGTGTGTGTGTGTGTGTGTGTGTGTGTGTGTGTGTGTGTGTGTGTGTGTGTGTGTGTGTGCGAGCGCGTGCCCGCGCGTGAGTGTTATATCTAGTTTTTGGAATATTTTATTACTCCTTGCAGAAAATCAAAAAAACTTACCACATAGACCTGACAATGACTTCGTTTACTAAATCTACGCCTATGTATAATTTTCATACATGATTAAACTATTCCTTCCGTCTATAAATCCCCGGCCTTCAACCCAATTGTAACTTTAATGTAATAGCAGATATTTCTTGTTGAAACTCCATATTCAAGGATAACATAAAGCAAGAGCTTAATGATCGGTTGCCCGATGATGCCGCAAGGCGAAACAACTGTAGCTCATTTTATAATTAAAATATTTTGAAACTTTAAGCTCTTGCTTTATTTTATCCTTCAACCCAATATTTTTTTGTCACATCGGTAACCTCATAAATATGTATAACATGGTAAAATTAGAAACACAAACAAAAAATTAATGTATGGACAGTAATTTGCTATATATTTTATTTAATTTACTACTCAGTCAGATACATCTACCATTATAAACTTTGTATATTACCTTGAACATAAAACGTCTAGATACATTTACTTTACATAAATAAAGTTCGAGAATAAAATGTACTTACATATCAAGAATAAGTATAATTAGTGTCTTTCATTTAGTTGTAAGTATAAATGTATGTGTGTGTAATAGTCTATAATAGGATCACTGGTTCCACTGGGTCAAAAGTTGAGTTCATGAAGGTCTGATAATAAAAAAATGTTTATAGTTGACGTACAATGTTAGGGTTAATAATAAAGTTCTGATATATATTGGAAATATCACGACAATTGAGTCAATATATTTTTAGATGTTACTGGTCTTACAATATTTGTAATTTCTTCTTCTATTATTTTATGTTATTATGGTATTTTAGAATCGTCACAAAACAGTTATTTGAAAAAACCGATACACTTTAATAGTATCTGATTTATGTTTGATAACATTGGAAACTAATATTTGAAAAATCTTCGGATGTAAATAGGTTTATGTTCGGTTCTGTATCTCATCTTACTTTCTTCCCCAAAAACTTTAGGAACCTTTTTTTGTAGCCTCCAAGATTTTTATTTTCTTCTATGTGTGGCCTATGAGTGTGTGTATGTGAAAGAATAGTACAAAAAAAAGGTTTTTTTTTAGTAATTTTAAAAATACTCTTCCATGAGAGGCATACATTCTTAAATATCATATACCGGCATAGAAAAACATATTTTATGTAGTTAAGTTGTTAAAATACTTAGAAACTTCTTATTGAACTTATCATATTTTTATCTAATTTGTATATTTACAATATAGGAGTCACACTGATTCTTAATTTATAATTCGTAGCATTTGGCAGTGTCCAATCACAAGGAGCGACCTAGTTGTTGAGGGGTGGGGCAAAGCAAGACAAATATCTACCCCGAATTATATTTTACATGAGTTGTTCCAGATTTTAAATGTTCTTCAATAATCACTTCATATATTATATATTTGATAAAAACATTTTCTGTGCTTTAAAATCTGTTATTTACGTTAACAAAGTTAATGTTTGAGCAAGACTGGTTGGGAATCAAAGTGTGGGTCCAGTCTTCATCCGTGGTAAATTATCTGGTGATTTTTACCATGCAATGTCATTAAATGAAATTTCTCCTGCAATTCGAAATTTATTTTGGCAATTGTTTGATGCGTTGTGGTTTCAACAAAAGGGTAAACCAGCCCACATTGAAAGACGAATTCCTGAGTTATTGGATGAAAAGTGACCACTGGATTGGTCGATGAGAAAACATGAGTATCCACTACCCCAGATCTGTCTCCCCTTCATTATTTCTTTTGGGGTATTTAAAACAGAAAGTTTAAAAAATAAGCCGAACAATATAATTGATTTACAACACCATATTCTGGAACAGACAACACAGATTGAATCAGCAATGATAGAACATGTAATAATAGTTACCTCTACAGACTAGCGCACTGCCAAACTGTGAATGGGAGGCATTTTGATCATATTTTATGAAAAGAGAAACTAAAACTACATGTCTGTAAATCACATAAAAAAATTAAAAATTTCACAAAGGACAATTTATTTTTTATTAAAAAGTTCTTGACATGTTGTTATTAATTATTAATGAATTATTATAATAATGGGCTAATATTTATTTATAAATATACTTCACCTTACTTTAATACATTCAGCGTTTAGTCTAAGTAATGCAATACCTGCTTCATACCTACGCTTTTAAAAGAATTGTTTCGTAAATGGCTGGTGATTCGTGAGTGGTGAGTGGTGGTTCATTGAAAAACTAACTTTACTATCGATTTCCTCTTTAAATTCCACAATAAAACGATGTGTAATAGTACCCCATTCCCATTTTATTTTTTTCTATTTAAATTCGATATGGCGGAAATCAATATGGCGGCGGAAAATTACGAGTATTACGGAATAAAAAGTTCAATTTTTGCATCTGTACTGATTTCTAACGGTTATGTTTTACCGTTAAACCTTCAGCCATCCGTCTAATAACCAACCGGTTCCAGACTTTTTACACACGATGTATATTTATATTTAATATTTCTTATTATTTTCGTACCATGATATAACCTAAAATATTTATTTTATTTTTGTTGATACAGTGTTGAATCTTTCTTATTTAAATGTGATTACTTGATTTCTTGCTTTACTTACTTTGCAAATCGAGCACTGTACAACAAGATTGAATACAATATATTTGTAAGGCATATGGTTCGGTTATTTTTCTAACACACTTATTATTACTTTACTTATAATTTCCACATTCGTTTTATATTATTAACTTCATAAACAAACCATAATTTTATATCACAATTATGGAGGAAAATAATATTTAGGTAATTTTGAGCTAGGCTTTTGGCAAGTTTTTAATTGTTCGATTTACAGATAAGTCCTGATTATATTTTTTGGTAATATGGAATTGAATAACGAATGTTTGAAACAAAATCTGCAAGACATAATAAACAAGTTACCTAATTAGGTATAAATAGTAAGTATTAATATAACTGAAATCTAAGAATTTGTTTTAAATATTTTGTACCAAAAATGATTAATAAATGGGGCAACATCAAAAACCAACAATAGTGAGACTATTGTACTTATTATACATTAAATTTCGTGTGTTGGGAAAAAACGATACTAGACGTAAAGTGTATTTAATCCAAAATCGAAATTTTAAAAAATCGTCATGTAACCTATGAACAGAAAATTGTATGAAAATATAAGAGTTTTTAATTAAATTTCAAAACAAATTTATATAATGATTCTGAGTTAAACTATTTAAAAAAACACATCTAAATACATTATTTTTACTTAATATAAAAGTAATACATTATGAAATTATGTAAGGAAAATGATGTAAAATAGCAGTTTGAAAATAAATGTAGTATATTCTTGAGTTATGGATTATTTGTCACACGTTTTTAGTTTATAAAACTTTATCATTTTAAATGTTATGACCTATAAACGTAATTTAAAATTGTATTAAAAATAGATACTGAGTTCAATATTTAATTTTATTTTAAAACTATTAATTCCAATCGTCTGCCTTTACAGAAAGGGGTGAAAGTACAATTTCCTGAAGTTAATTTCTCCCTAAATTACTGACGATTTGTGAAAGGATGTTTCATCAATTATTATAGTTTAATTAAACACCTAAGGCGTAGGAGTTGTGTTGATCTTAATATTTATATCAGTGACTAAATTGTGATGGCTTTGGAATTGGTAGCATGGCAAACTGTTTCCTTGTTTGTATCAGTCTGACGCATTGGCCTTGACAGTCATTGTTCAGTTTTAAGAGGAATAATTGTGTTGATTGTTATAAATAAACTCAAGATGGGGATAGGTAATATTAATGTCTGTTGTTTATTAACACAACTTTTTTAGAAGTTAAGTCTAATTCCTATACACACATTTCGTTTTACTCGGGTATTGGGGGGGGGGGGGGAGGTAAGTGTAGTACATCTCGCAAAATCAATAAACTGTTTAAATTCTCAAATACATTTTATTTTGTTTTGTTTGAGAATTTCTAACAACTGCTTTAAATTATTTTTAGGTTAACTTATAAAGTGCTTATTTTATCTTAGGTGATAAACTTATGTCTCCTTTTGAATTATTATATTGATGTTGATTACCAGGTGTGTTACCTAGAGCATGCTATTTGAAAACTACAACAAAAGGTTTTTTAAGGTTCTAAGTTTGCGATTTCCACATAATTTGACATAGACTTTCAAAGATATATGAAAAATTGACACATAATCTATCATTAAAATCATGACTAATTATTTGATGATCACCTGGTGGATGCCTTAACTTCTGTCCTGCAATGTTGCTATTGTTGATATTACAGTAAAATTCTTTAATATCCATGATTCTTACCTATTATGTAAAACATTTAATTTTGTTTTTAAAGTTTCTTTTACGTTGGTTTGTAGTTCAGAGAAAAAACACATAATTTTTAATCTATTTTTGTTTTAAATTCATTATTATGAAGGTTAAACAATTTATTGTTTATATAAATACAATTTTTATAGTTATTACAACTTAACTGACTTATTATTATGTTAGGATTCAGTTTATAAAAGTAGTGATTGAAATAAATAGTAGTAGGATATGTATTCATGATGAATAAATATATGATTATTTTCATAACATAAGTTGAAGTATTGATTATATAATATTATACTCTCTAATTAACTACTTAAGTAAGTGAATGATATTTATCATCTTTTGTAATTTACAAATTATGTGATTGTTGTAATGTTTTGGACATATTATAGATTCTGGTGGATGTACCTTGTTCTACCAGACATTCTGTTTTTGGAAAACGACAAAAAAATATTCAAAGATCTACTATTAAAGGAACGAATTTGACTTCCTGAAATTCAAGCAGAAATTTGATCAGATCATCATTCAGTAATTTATTATAACATTCCTATAAGAGTTCATGATTTCGTCTTGAGGTTTTTAAAGAAATATGTTTGAGTAACATAAAAGAGTGTGCTTGTAGATTGGGTTTTTTGTCCCTGAAAGTAAGATGAGAAATCTATTAAACATTGAAAATTTATAGTTAATCATAAATAAGCATTTGTTACGCTTATGAGATTATTGTTAAGGATTTATAAAATTGTTTTCGTTAAGTTGAAATAATTATTATTCATTAGATTTATATAATGATAATAAAGTTGAAATTTACAATAATAATTTTCCAATTTAGGTGGATGAAAATGGAAAATGTAAGGAAAATAAAGCTTTGGAAATACTACTGCGTAAAATTAGTTTAAATTTATAATCTAATAGAAAATTCAAAACATGGATTAGTTATGGGGAACTTCATATCAACTGTAAGAATAAATTATTTTTATTCAGTATTGTCGTAATCAAAAGCACATATTGTAAAGCCTAATGATCAAATTAATCAGGACTTGCTTTTGCTTAATCAATTAAGCTAAAATTAAGACTGTAGCAGGTACTTAATGGCTGTTACATTTTGTAAATATAATATTGAAATAATGTTATAAGAGAATGGAATATGTCAAGGAGATGTAGCCTACACTCAAGTGAGTGCGGGTGTGGCGGACCTGAGTACTGTAGCTGGATCTAAACCTTTCTTTATATTATAGTCTTAGGTTAGATCCCTTTCCGTCATCTTTCCATTTGGTATCTCTTGTCCAACTCTTGTTCTCTTCTGACCCTGAAGAAACTTCGTGGGTTAGGTTTTTTATTGTATACACGTTTCTCTTTTTTTTTATATATGGCGATGATGGTCGAAAGGTTTTCGCTTTTAAAGAACAAGGAAAAAATTAAAGTTGAAATTGTTTAGAAGTAAAGAACAGTATTGCTTTGTGAATGGCTGAGAACAACTTACAAGTGATCCATTTTGAAGATTAGATATAGTGACAAAGATCGAAAACGTTAGCATTCCATATTTTATAAAATATGTATTTTTTTTAGTAGTTTAAAAAATTCGGTTTTACACATGAACAGGAAGAAAATTCAAACGTTTTTGTTGCCATATGTAGACAATCGTGGTATTTGGCCATCTCAGTTCTTGAAATCAAATCTCAAATTTTTACCTTGTGATTTTGGATGTTCTATACACTATTAAACAGCATCAACTAGAATCTATCATGTCTACTGTAACTCTGGTCTCACCATCTCTAGAAGTCATCTGTAAACATATATAAAAGACTTATAGTTTTTTGTCTGTGACTCAGTTGATTATTATAAAAACTCTGTAGGTGGTCAAAATCCCAAATTTACAACTTCGTTCATAACTTTACTGATTTTTCATCGTAGAATACTTTACCAACCTTTACACACAGAATATTTAATTCTCAAATTTAGAAGTATGTAAAGTATAATCAAAATTTATAATATGGTTTAAAATGTGTTTAAAATAGAATATTAAGATAAAACAGTCAACTGGTTATTGTTTCATTGTATTTGCCTGAGCTTCAGTACGATTTTAAGTATACAAGACTCCAATTATATATTTCTCAATTATATATTTTAGGTTTGGTGGCCATAATCAGACAACGATAGACAGATGGCATAGGTAAATAACTTTATTGGAATCCTTAGGCAATGAAACCAGAACTTCATTCAAAAAATGAAAAAAAGAATTTGTGATTAACATTTCTTATACTACATTTGGTACATAAACGTTTTCGCTTGTATGTTTATAAACACCAAATAATAATAATAATAAACATATTTACGATGTTTTTACATGCTTCTTAAATATACCAGTTGTCCAAAAAGTGTGGATATCTCAGGACATTTGTTTACAAATAAACACAATACAATTTTAACGTTACGTCCTTACTCTATTAAACAACACTTTGATACATTTAACTGTTAAGTTTTGCTGCTGGGTCTTGTAGAGAATATAGGTTAACATTTTCAATATGAGCGTATGTCGAGTAATATCTCATTTTAAAAGTCTTTGTTAGTAGAACACATTGCCATAAACATGAGTGTAAAATAATGGTCACATCGGAAAAGGCAGCCTCTTAAAGTTTGATTGCCTTTAGTCTAAATCACAAAGCAATTAATTATAGCGGTTCAGTATTTAACCTAATACCGTATATAGACGTTTATAATTTATTTATTACCATTACAATAATTATTAATTTAAAAGAAAAGTCAAGAGACATTATGTATTAGGCCTTTCATTGTTTTTAACTTTAGTTGATTTTAGTTAAATAAATAACAAAACTAAAAAGAGTTATATCGATTTGCATAAGGGTTTGCGTGAATCTATTCTACAAACAAAGACCTTTAAAAATAGGTACATGCTTACATTAAAAATCTTCCCGACTTCGTCTCTGTGGCGTCCCCATAGTGGCAAAATATTACACTTATACATATCAAAGCGTTGTTAAATAGAGAAAGGTCATAACCCTAATATTGTATTGTTATGTTTATTAACAAAAAATCTCCTGCAGTATTCAGACTGTTTGAACACCAAGTATATTGTTGTAAAAGCTGTCCCAACAGGTTTAGACATAAACCTAATTACAGAGGTGATATTATGTATAAAATGATGTAGTACCATGTACTAAACTTAGAGAAATACACAATTATATAAACTTACATTTATACATACATTTATTCACAAACAGAAATATTCACTACATTCCAACCAAATATATATTTTCACCAAGATTTGGAATTAGAAAGGAAATTATTATAAATTCAAAATCAAAATCCTAAACTAAACTAAATTAAAAAAATGTAGAAACCAAAACAAACAGAAAACTGTATAGGCCTAGATGAAATGAGCTAGATATGGTTACAAATATACTATTATATAGACCAACTCATGAGTTCATATATATATATATATATATATATATATATATATATATATATATATATATATATGAGATTACCCATGATTACCTGTTTCAATACGCTCTAATGCCACGATAGTCAAATACAATTTTTTGATACTTTTACAAAGCCACTCTTCTTTAACAGCCACCATTATATTAATATACAGTCTCCAATTGTGTCACTCATGTTATAAACTTGTTCTCAGCATACTTTGTATGTGAATGAATATTATGAAATTTTTAATAACGTTGCAACTGATTTTGACAAAACGAAATTTGTGTTTGTGTTTTTCATATGTCAGATATATCTAAAGTATTATATACGGTGATTATATTTTACGTGAAATAGTTGTCCTAAAAATCTCAAATTCTGATTTTGAATCAAATGTATTACCACTAAAAGAAACTAAAAAATTACTTTTAAAATTCTTTTGGGAATTAATTTTGAACAATTCAGTTACAAAAATAGGTAATAACGTTGTGGAAACTTCTTGTTAAATGATTACTTTGTTTTGTACTTCCAATCATCAATTTTTTAGAGTTTTTTATTTTATTTGAATAGTCATTCAATTATTTTCTAAATAAATAGTTTACAATTAGGCGAAATACTCGTCTACATGTGCTGTACTGATTTGCTTGTGAATATGATCACCGATTGTTCTTGGTATACACATTTATTAGGGATTCACCATAGTTTGGTTTGTTTAATAGATATATTATATTAGAATACAACCATACGAGCTATTATTTGCACATACAAATAATATAGACAGTACACTTATAAATCGATGTTGAGATTTTTGCTGAAATGTTCCTTTTTGAGATGTCTCATGATATACTTAGCAGTCACTTCAGACTGTTTACATAGCCAACACAAGACAAAAGGGATCACTATTGATGATCTGGATTGTTAGCAGATGTTTCCTGAAGTAGCCGTGTACAGTGAGTAATGCCATAACTTGATCAAGCAAAGCCATACCACTTTGTGTCCTCCTTTGCCGAAAGTATCTGCCATTCCCGTATCTGAAGAGAGGGGTTATGGTGAACAAGCATTTCTCAAATTTGATCGGAAGACCGCATCTTTTAATATCCAGAATTTCCTTCCTCAACCTAGATATCAACTTGTTTTCTTCACCTAATTGCTTTACTGTAGCGATCATTGTCTCCAGCAAATACTTTGCTGAATTTTTGAAACTGTAATAAATTGGAGCTGGTTTCGTGTAGCACCCTAAAATTGAAGGAAAAGTTTCATCTTCCATACATTGTAAAACGGTAGTCTAGGTAAAATTTTGAACTTATTCATTATCGTGTCCTCGATAATTCCACCTCACTTATTAGTAAGTCTAGCCTCAGAAGAAAAAACAACCATTTTGTGGCGGAAGATGTCCCTATAAGGGTGAACTTCCTTTCTAGATGGTTTTAAACGTCAATGAGATTTGTTACATCTGAATCTTGAGTTTAACTTCTAGCTGTCTTTGAAGAGCGCTCAGCAGTTGGCGAAATGGCCGAATCACCTGACCACACCCTCTGCGACTAGGATCTTCCATCAGTGCCTAAGGTGATTTACGACTTTCATTTCCTTTTCCTTTTTACTACACGTACCACTTGTTAAGGAGTTTGGTTTTGACTATGTCCCTTACTTGGACAATAGTGACATTAGTTCACTTCATTTTCAGTCCATTCTGTTGCCTTGTAGCGTCGCCGAGAGAAATAGAGAAGCCTGGTGGTCCTACAGTTTTTAGAAGTTCGTCCTTTCCTTCCGAGAAAGGTGAAACCACTTTCTGTTCCATCTCATCCAGCTACCTATACATTCTTGGCTAGAAGCCGCAATTGCTTCTAGCCAAGAGACTGATAGGCTGATTGCGGTGGATTGTCCACTAAGCTATGGGATTGCCTAACCTCACGCCAAGAGATGTCGCAACCATAAAAATGTTTTGTTTTTTAAATAATGTATGTGATGGTTTTGTATCTGTGACGTGTAATACAGGTGGACGAAATAATCAATTTTAAATAATTTTTTATATTTTTACCGTAATGCAAAGTGTGTGTCTATACATTTCTTTATTTTATTTATTTATTTATTTTTTATTTATTATTTTTTTAAATTCGATTTTGTGGTAGCTGTCGCTTGATTATTGTGTGTTAAAACCCATTGTTTAATATTGGTTCACTTCTGAGTTGACAGTCGATGAACGTTTTAATTTTGATTTTTGTTCAAAGTGTGAATTTTATTTATTATTTTTTTTTTGTATTTGATAAATGAGCGTGTCTTTTCTTGATATATGGAGTAAGGGGCTCGACTGCGTCAAAATAAACGTTACTAATGAAGTTGAACTTTTTTTTTCCTCTTGTGGTTAAGGGGAGAAAACATTTCGGCCATATAAAAAAAGAAGTAAAGACTCCTAGAATACTCTAACGGCGTCCAGTCAGAAAAGAACAAGATGTTGTCAAGCGAGACCTGATAAGAAATATGAAATAGAAAGATCTTACCCAAGACTACATTAAGGAAGGTGTAGAACTAGCTAGGTCTCCGCGGAATGCCCATGTCCGTACTCACTAAAGTGAGCTTATGAGGGTAATTAAAGTCTCAGTTAAATTATTTTACTAATAAACTTTTACGTGTTTATTTTATTTGATATGACGCAAGTAAAAATAATTTACCCTAACACTAATTTCTGTTACAAAATGAGCGTTCGTTGAAGATCGGATACCAAAAAACAGTGTAAAACGAAGGTGTTAAACAGTCTATATGACTTAAATACATTACGTCAATTAAAAATTTAAAAATCTGATTTCGCACCAAGTAGTCATGTAGCACGGCGGTACAAATGGTTGCATATTTAAGGGCGTTTCAGTGTACGATAGAAAAAAAAAGAAGATTTTAACTAGACAAACTCCGTGCAGCGCAAAGCACAGCGTGCTTGCTTTGCTCATAATGAGGAGGACGTTTCGTCCAACTTGAAGATATTCCTGTTCTGCTTTAACTCCTATTGCATCAGCTAAGCCCAAGTAAGTATCAACTCGTAACGTAGTTTGTTCTTTTCTTATGTCTTTAAATCTATCTCCTCTGACTCGACAGTAGTAGTCAACGAATATCTGTTGAGTTAGTTTCCCAGCATTTATAATTAGATTAAAACTCCCAAATGGTAGTATACCCCGAATCGCAATTCTATACAAAATATACTCTCTCATAGTCACTGTTTGGCGAATTTTAGTGCGACATCTACCTTCAATAGTATGTCTATGTGCCAACCTGTTTCTCCCCAGGACCAAATTAGAACATAACACATTGGGTCATAATGCATACTATCGTAATTGAGTTTCTATAACCCACCTTCTTTCTCATAAACGTTTATGAATCTATGAGAAGGTGGAACTCCATCCGTTGTTTCAAAAAAATGCAGCTACTTCTGAACTAATAGGTTCATTAAACCTACGAAGATCTGAAGTGGGTTCAATGTAGAATCTCATCACAATATTTAGTTGATGACGATTTTCATTCTGAACTAAGATTTTCTCTTCTTGAACTTTTCTGTGCATTGTTTTATAAGGTTGCACATGAGGGTTGAAGTTTTCAATTAGGGTACTTAAAGTAAAGAGAACATCATCTCGTAGAGACGCGTTGGCACTGTTTAATAGTCTGATTTCATTAGCTTTGGCAAAGTCGAGAATGTAGAGTTGGCCTTATGAACTGTTTTCTTTATTCTCAGCATACAAAGGTGAAATGAGATGATGAGTTATACCAAGAATTTTAAATGAGTAAGGACCATAATTTGGTGGAAGGTCAATTTTTGCAGCAAAAGAAGCAAAAGGCATTGTTGTACTGGCGAATGTTCTCCCTAAAATTTTTAGATTTAATATTGTTACCAGTAAAAAGATCTTTCAATTCATCAATTATGGTTATTGACTTTAGTTTTACCTTGCCTTCATAACAACAAAGAGTAAAGCGTCTTGATGTATTTACTTCAGGTTGGAAATACAGTGCAGAACAACGCTGACAAACTCCCACCAGACTACCTATAGAATATGGATTAAGAGTAGGTATAAACTTTGAAATGGCACACTTGAAGGTTGGTTTTGATATGTTTGGGTGAATTTGTTGCATTATTTCATCAGCAGGATGGTCAGTTTTGTTAGATAATTTACGTCTTGCTCGTTCTAGACGACCGGTGAGGGTGGGTTTTCTCTTACTTTTTTTGTAGTTGCTGCAACATCGTTAAAATAGTTTGTTCCATTGATAGCTGCTGAAGAAGAAGGAAGGTCTATTTCTTGCATTATTTCATCCGTAGGAGGGTCACTTTTCTTAGTTATTTTACGTCTTGCTCGTTTTAGACAACCGGTGAGGGTGGGTTTTCTTGGACGTTTCTTTTTAATTGCTGCAACATCGTTAAAATATTTTGTTTTATTGATAGCGGCTAAAGAAGAAGGAGGGTCTATTTCTTGCATAATTTCTTCAACAGTAGAACCAGTTTGGTTGGATGGTTTGGATCTTGAACTTCTCGAGTGTGGGTAAGATGTAAGTGTGGGTTTTCTCGGGCGTTTTTTTTTGTAATTGTGCTTGTTTGTGGTGTCTCAATTACATTTTTGAAATTACCAAAACTTTAATATATGGAATTCAGCCGATTAAAGTTTTGGCCGTATGTCGGATCGCCTATTATGTAATCACTGAATCGATGCCATTGTTTCATTACGTTACTAACGCACTCTAATCGAATATCATAATGATTATTTTCTAAATGTCCATGTAAACAATAGGAAACACTTCTGAATAAACAGTTTCCATCTCCAATAATTAGAGTTATGTCAAAATGTTTATAAGTAGTCATGTTCGTGGTTGTAATCAAGCGATGCTAACCAAACAAAAATTTACCAGGTATAATATAACATCTAGAAAATTCAACACGTTATTTGTTATGTACTTAGAAACACAATTCTACAAGTTTATTCACCACTAACTTACTTAAATGAAGTAAATTTCAACATAAACAAACCCTGTTATGATAATAAAACATATGCTTTGTTATATTCCGCTGATCAGTAAAAACAATAATAATGAATAGAAAATATTTTAAATTACATTTTTAGAACATTAAATGAAGGCATAGTAAACTTTTCAGGCAAATAGGCATATACATAGAGTTAATTACCTTTCATTTAACACAACCCGCATGTAAATCAATCCAATAGAACTCAAGGTCGCACTCGGAATAAGGTTAAAATTTTACCACATGGTAAATTGCCATAAGAGTTTATAATTTCCGTTTTTAGTAAATTTAGTGGGGTAATAGCTAAAATCGAAGCAAAATGGGCAAATATACAGACAATTTACCTTTCATTTGGTACCAAAAGTGTGTAAATCGGTCCAGTAGTATGGCCAGGTTTGCTGTTATAAGCTTAAAATTTTTTCCCCATGTTAAATCTCCATAAGAAATGTTTATTTTCCATTTTTAACCCAATTAACATAAATATTTTCAAAATACAAATAAAACCTGCATATATATGACCGCTAAACTTTGTTTTGGTACAACCCGCGTGTATTTCGGTCCAGTAGTATGGCCACGCTCGCTGTCATAAGTTTTAAATATTTCCCCTATGTTAAATCTCTATAAGAAAAGTGTATTTTTCATTTTCACCCATTTACCATAAATAATTTCAAAATATAAATAAAACCTGCATATATAGGACCGCTAACCTTTGTTTTGGTACAACCCTCATGTAAATAGGTCAGGGTCGCTGTCATTAGTTTTGCAAACGTTTTTTAATATATAAGATTTAGCCTTTTTGGTTAAAAACAAAACAAAATGTCAATAAATTCAAAAATTTCTCATTGAACCTCGTTTTATTTGATATCTCTGAGCTGTCCGATCTTCTGTTTAAATATTTTAACGGAAAATATATTATAAATATAAAACAATCTCTTTAACCGGCTAAAACTAACATTTGTGAATCACATTTCCTGAATATCACGTGAATCAATAACACTAGAGTGAAGGGAGGGGGGAACCGGGATGATTAAAAGGTAAAACCACGGCAAATCAGACTTGAGAGCAGAATATGGGAAAAGAATTTCTGATTAAGGATTGGATATTCAAAAGTATGAACTCAGGAACGTAAAGTGTAAACTGATATTATGTTTCATATTATACGTAGACATGTGTAAATAGACACACAGACTATTGCAAAAACATAATAATTCACAGTAAATTCAAAATAAAACAAAACAAGTGTAATAATCAACAATTGAAATTTTTTAACTCTGTTGGTTGAAGCGAAACTATGGAAATTATAAAGAGTTGATCTTTTCAGTAATTTAAATTTCAATCATTGTTTTCGTAAAACAGTCATATCTTACTTTATGGTGAGTATTTTCTCTGTATTTATACTTAATTAATTTTCTCTAAAGCTATTTAAGTTATAAAAAGGCACAGAATTTTAACCTCATAAAAAGAGACAGAAAATTAATACACATGACATAAATAAGAAATAGGAAAGCTTACAATTGACAAAATTTTAATCACCAATATTAAAAACAGTTAAACAATAATATAAGAAAATTATTTAATTTTATTAAAGTGGATCCACTCCTGCTGGTTTTATACATTTAAGTTTTAAATTATTCACTGCTCAAAACTAAAGATTAAAATTTAAAAGGTACAGTTTGTAATTTGAACATTGGATATTTGTTTGATAGTTTCTCAGAATTTAATTATTGATTGTTTTGATGATATAAAACACCAAACATTGATTTAATTGATATGATACAATAATTTAATTGTATCTAGATATTTACCTTATGCACAATTTACAAATATAGTAGATATATGTTTGGAGTAGGTCTATCCAGCGTATCGTCTCTTTTACCCCTCCCGCAGCGGCGATTTCTGTCTCCCGGATTCTTCACAACTCTTGTGTAAATTCTGATTTCAAAGGTTGCCGTCTTGCTATTGGTTGGATTTTTTGTTGTATTTTTACATCGGTATTTTCTTCAGTTGCATCAAATGTCACTTTACATCCTTTATTATAACAGGTTTTTACCTTGTTATTTTATTACCTATTGTACAATTGTTAAGATTTGTTGTTTATTTTCTGATATTCTATTTTGTTATTATTTAAAATGTTATAAGTTTTGATTATCATAAACTTAACCCCCCACTGTGAACTTATAAATTCTCCTTAATCAATTTAATTCTCCCTGAACAGCTGATCAGCTAGTTTCTCTAATTATTTGTAAATCTGACCTTAAGTACCAAATTTCAATTAAACAGAAAAACTATTTTTTTTTTTAATTGATAGTAATTTTGATAGGTAGGTTTACAACAATAACAAATTTTAAAGTTGACGGCCATATTGGAAAATGGCGGACGATTTAAAAATTCGAAATTCATAGTTTTAATTTGCATACTAAATAAGGTGAAGTATTTTAGAACACCCCTTTTAAGTTTCTAAGTTTCCTGTAAATCTTACACTATTCAGAGTGCCAATGGAGTCACAATTAAAAACACAACCTGTATAAATAATATGTAATGCAACAAAATTTTGAACTAATTTTAGATGTTAAGATTAAATGTTCTAATTAATTATTAATATGTTTTATTAATATTCATGTATTTAATAAAAAAGGATGTATAAAGTTAGGCAACAGATGATAAACAAACGAACATAACCTCAAAATGTAATAATAGCAATTTGAATTTATGTATTAAATAAACATTTGCAATGAAAAATCACATAACTCAAATACACACTTTGATAATAATAATAATAATAATTAATTTTGAAATGGGTAAAAGAGGGCAAGGATAGAATCGATCGTAAACATCAAACTAACAAATTGCCAGTTTAGGCTATATTTTCAATAAACAATTCAGTTATAAATAGTTCACAAATAACGAATAGAAATAATTATTTAAAAGCCTTTGGATAAACAAAGGTAAAATTAAAGTAAATAACAATATGAGTTGTCTTGTGTTGATGAAAGAAGCAAATAACATGTAAACGGAACAGCGACGGCTATCTTATCTTGTCGCATGGCTAGTCAATGAAATAGTGAAAATTAAATTGGCTTAAGTTTAATAAAACGGACGTCTGTGATAAAAAAGGAATATTGTTGTCGGTAATTCAAAATTATTTCAATAGCATAATAAATAAGAAAAGAAAATAATGTTAAATAAAACATAAAGTGTATTCATATAATTGTAAAACTTAAATAAATATTAAAATAAATAACTAAATGGCCTAGATTTATAAAGTTAGTTTAAAACGTTTATATATAAAAAATAAAGCGAAAATTTAATAATCAGGGAAGTGAAGGTTGGAGGAAGAACTATACTAGTTAGGGAGAATATTAATTTGTTACAACAATGTGAAAGAAACTTTCCATTTCTTAAGCTCAGCCTAGGCAATCGAATTGTTTTAATTGTTACTCTTACAGAGGTTTTACATTTGTACTATATATTGGGAAATAATGTAGTTTCGCAACTTATGCATTGAAAGTAAATAATTACTACGGAAAAGAATCAACAAGGACTAATAAGTATTTATGTATTAAGAATAAATTGTTTGAACTTTTATAAGATTGGGCTACTTGTAATTTGAAGAAATTAAAACTAAATAGGGACAATATTTTAAAAACATTATTTTGTAAAATAATATTAAGTTAAATAGGTTAATTCTATTCATTTATATGATTCTTGTAATAATTTAATTTAGACTGTTTGCAAGTATATTGAACTTTTAACCCACAGTAATCCCGAGTAAAGTTTTCTCCAAAAAAAGAATACAAAAATATTAATCTTAATAATTTGTATAACATTACTGAATAATAAATTTGATAATTATAAATTGACTTACAAAACTAATTAAAAATAATATATAATAATAATTATTATATATAATTTATGTTTATTATATATAATTTATATTTATATTTCTATATAACTTTAGGATTAATATTATAAACTATTACCACAATATTAGGAAACTATACTACTGTTTTGCAAACGATTTTATTTATGTCACCAATGTATATATATATTTAATTACGAGAGGTTTGTTTGTATCAATGACTATTTGTTTCCACAATTTTGTAAATTCTGTTCCTGTATAAAAAAGTTTTAGTTTGATTTATAAGAAAGTGACTCCGATTTCAGCTTAAATAGAATCTTTTTAAAATTTATCTTTAATCTCTATAATGATTTCTTAATAGAAAGTAAAATAAAATTGTAAATAGTTAGGAAATGAATATTATACTTACTTATAATATTCATGGCTGTTTTTTGAGGCTTAAAGATGAGATTTTTAAAATAAATTGGAATACAAATTTACGTCATTAGTTATAAAAACACAGGATCCGAGATTCACTTAAATCCTCACTTAAGGTAATTTTGGTTTAAGTTAGGTGTTTAATACAATTTACAAACATAGAGGTAGTAGTCAATTGTGATTTTGGCAAATACATTTTTTTTCTATTTAAAAAGAGTGCATTATTATATTAGAGATATTGTTTAATTACTAACAGCTACAGAGTGATTGAATAAACTTGAACAGCTAGAAATACTTTCAATAAAAACTAACGAAAGAAGATAAAAATGGAGTTACTAGCTTGTTGCTTCACAGCCTGTGAAGTTAGTTTATTTATGATAATTTTTTGAGGTTGTTTTATTTGTGTGATGTATAATCACAATTACTTCTAAAAATGTTTGTTCAAATCTAAGGATATCTTCAGTTTCTGCTTTTTTTTTAAATTTTCTATTAGGACATCCTAAAGGTCTATTAGGTCTTTCCCTAAGACCTCCTAAATTTCTTTTGTGCAATTTTGTTTGTCTCAGTTTTATAATTGTATTTTATTTTAAATAAGCTATTTTGGGTAATGTATTATATTTTTATTTGTTGTGGTATATTTTAATATGAATTTTGAATTTGTTTTAGTTTGTAAGTAACTTCCTCAAATGTGACTTAAAATAAATTATTGTTATTAAATGATTATTATTATTTATTTAAATGAGAATTAATTGCAATTTATTGTTAAAGTTAGGTGTTTGATTACGGGTCTGATCAAAGTAGTTGTTTTAAAGGTTTTTCAGAGCAATGGAGATAAGGGTATGAACGGAGTGACGCAAGATATTGTATGACTTTCATTTAAATTGAAAGATTTTTTTTTTATTGAAAATAGCAAATTGAAACTAAATTATTTAGTTTATTTTAATTTTTTTTTAAAAACGTAACAATTAGTAGACATAACAAAAATGTAAAAGAAATTTTATTTTTAAAAACCATGGAAACAATAAAGTTTAAAAAATCATTTATATTAAAAAATTAGAAACTAACTGAACATTGAAATATCCGTTTGCCTTACGTTGTTGTGGGTTAAATCTACATTGTATTTTCACTTTATTTAATTTAATCATAAAATATAATATATACTATAGTGATTATGATAGTAGGACTTGTACAGATCCAGTAATAGCTTATGCAAACATTATAAATATTGTGTTCCACTATATGTATTTCTTTGCATTTTGTAATGGGTTTTAATTTTCAGAACATTATTATGAAAGAGCTGGTTTTACCCCCTAGACACTTCAGACCTTAAGACCTGTTGTGTACATGGTCTCCTGACTAGCTCATTTCTATACTCTTCGTTAAGAACAGGATTTTCCTAGCCAGGTTGATTGTTGCTATAAAGGTCATATCTGGACCGAAGATGAGTTGTCCTCTAAGTCCTATTGCTTCGCACTTTAGATGTATATGTTCTGCAGGTCTAGATGCTGAATACATAGTCCGCATTTCATGTTTCGTTGGAATAATCCCACAGTGTTATAATGTTTCTTGAAAACGTCATGGTCTTATAAGCCGACTAATGTTTTTTCTCTGATTTAGTTTAGTTTTCTTGAATAATTTCAGATCTGGTTGGACTAGTGATCCGTAAAGTTACCGTGGTGTATTTTTGTCCATCATTACATTATTTCTAAGTTGAGGCTTTGTTTTAGGATCTCCTCGCTAAGGCATAAGTTACACGTTATAAGGATTCTGCACCAATGAAGGTTCTTGGTTTAATTTTTTGACAGATTATCCGCCTTTTCATTACCTCTGTGGTCAGGTACCCATCCAAGTATTACCTGGTTTTGGATCGAAAACTTAATTAGGGTTCGGTGACAATTCCACTCTATTATATTCAGCAGCGTTTTCCAATCCTTGTCTTTCTCCTGGGGTATGGTGAAGTACACACCACAAAAACCCACAAAGGTTTTCCGATGTCTGATGTTTTTAAAGCTGGAAAAGTGATATCGTCTATTAAGACCACTATGTTTTTTGGTGGTTTTCGGTCATTTCAATTATTTCGGTTATTTCAATCAATTTCCAGCCTTATTTGAACTAAATTCCAGACGTCCATTTTTTAGGGCATATTCTCCTTGCTATGCAATACAACAAATTTTGTGAGATTATTTTTTAAATTAAAACTTAAGTGTTCAGATAATAATAGTTATGTATAATTTGTGTTCATGATAATGTCTCCTGAAGACGAAACGGCGATAAGTATATCGATGAAGATTTTTTTAAAGGGATTGTAATAAACAAAGTAAACAATAGTATATATATATAGGAAATCTATAGGTTTCAATCAAACAATGTAGTATAAATAAAGTAATCATGGGTTAAAAGCATCTGTTGTGGGTAACCGTCAAGCGATTCAATTTTATTGTTTGAAATGTCAAGTGCAACATACTTCGTCACGTGAAAACATCCTTCGAAGATGGTCGTATAACCAACGATTTGTAACTCCATTAAATTTTTTCAAATCTTAATGGTGGAATAATGTTCCTTTATGCTTCTTTTGTCAATCTTATGGGATGCTAACATTAGTTTCATATGGGAATTTTATTATGTACCCAAGATCTGTCATTTTTATTACTGAGGTTTGACACAGCGTGTCCAAAATAATTACTAAATCACTAAACTTTGATAAAAACATCTTCTATTAACTAGAAATATATGTCTTTTTAGGGGATGTTCATAGTTGGGGAAATAGTGGTCAAAAACTATCGTTTTGGTTCTATAAAAAAGGCCTTTATAAATTGATTAATTTCATCTTGGGAAATAGAGGATTTTTGAGTTTTGGTTTAATAAGTAGAGATTCGTAAATTGTAATTTTCGGTATTAAAGAAATTGAAAAATAGTCGATCGTTATTAAATAATTTGTAAGACAGATTATGTTTATGACAGAGTAAGGGCAGATGTTAAAACACATCGTTACATAAACAGTCCACTTTTTGTATTTAGTTGACGACTCTCAAAACGCATATGACCTAACTGTGTAGAAAACCAAAATCATTTGATATAACTTGAACATTTATAAGTGATACGAATTGAATAAAAGTAGATAATTTTAAATATAATTTTATAATACCCAAAAACATATTTGTTTGTTCTTAAGAACATAAGTTTGACTGTTATCTTCAAACTAAGTTCAGATAAATTTTAAAATGTTTTATCCAAATAATATTTGTATTAGAAATCCGAATCCCTTAAACCAAACCAATATGTTTGGTCTATATAATATGTTACATGTGGATTGATATATTGGTTGGGATCAACAACTTCTATCAAAGCTTTAATGCAACTAATGCCTTACTTTGAATACCTAGGCTTCAAAATGTCCGACTGAACGTACCCTGTTGTATAAAATTAAAACATGAGAATCTCAATAATTTGATTAAATTTTTGTAAATAATTTGAAAAAATAAAACTATGGAAACGAAAAACAGAAATTAAATCATTTGAGATTAAACTTTCAAAAATGACAATTTTTTTTTTTGAAATACTATAACTATGCTATTTGGTATATTGTCATTTTGTATTATTTCTGAACAGACTTCTTGCTATACTTGACATTATCCGGTATTTTCAGTATTTTAGGTAAGGCTTTTCAAAATTGTATTATGTTCTGTTATTGTATGAATACTTTCCATACCTCTGATATAATATGTATAATAAATATATACACAGGGTGTCTTTTTTAACCGTGCCACTATTGGTACTCTATAAAACTTTTACTGATTTACAGAAAACCTAAAATGGGAGACTTCACCTTTTTTTATGCTTTTTATATTATAAGTAACCAATTTTAAATTCAACCGCCATTTTCCATAAGGCGGACGACTTTGCAATTTTTTATGGAACAACCTATATTTTATGTGGTTTTGTGGTGTAAGACAATAATTTAGAATGTTTTATTCCTAGGTATTTCTTTTAATGTTTAAACGTTTATGAATTACAGGCACCTAAATATCAAAAAATAGACGTTTTATTGGCGTACAAACTACTTATTCCCACTTAAAATATATAATTTTTTGACCGCTGATTGTGTAAATAATTTTTTTTTTTAAATTGCTAATTTTCATTAAAAATAGAGATTTGATTTTTTTAAATCTTTTTTTTCTGTATCTTATTCACAGTATCTAATACATCCAGTAATAATTAAAAACTGTTGTAAGCCGGTAGATGTTTTTTAAAATAATAAAAAATAATGATTTTAGTAGAAATAATACCACGAGAGTGAAAATAAAAAATAAAAAACGGGATCATTAAAAGGCAAATCTATGGCAATTCAACCTTGATGGCAGATTATGGGAAAAGTGTTTTTGATTAAGGATTGGAAATTCAAAAGTATGAACTCAGTAACGTAAAGTGTTAACTGATTTTATGTTTTATATTTTACATAGAAGTGTATAATATACAAACTGTTGCAAGAACATAATAATTCATAGTAAATTCAAATTAAAACTAAAGTAATGACCAACAATAAAAATTAAATAACTTTGATTGTTGAATCGAAACCATGAAAATTATAATGTGTTGACCATTAAAGAATTTTTTTTTAACAAACTTATCTTACGTTGTGGTAAGTAATTTCTCTGTATTTATACTTTAATGACTTTTCTCTAAAACTAAATAATGAATATATGCACTTTTATACTTTTCCACCTATTTTTATATAACTTTACACGTCATGGATAGAGACAGAATATTAATGCACAAGAAATAAATATGAAGTAGTAAAGTTTACAATTGACAAAATTTTAATTACCAATATTAAGTACAGTTTTACAATAATATAAGACAATTATACATTAAAAGTTAAAATAATTCACTGCTGAAAGCTAAAGATTAAAATTTAATAGTTACAATTTGTAATTAAAACATTGAATTTTTGTTTGAATGTTTCTCATATTTTAACTGTTCATTATTGATTGTTTTTGATATTATAAAACATCTAATGATTTAAAAGAATCTAGTTATGTAGTCTTGACAACATTCAAATTTTGAAGGTATAAATTTTGAGTAGGTCTATCAAGCGTAGCGCCTATTGTTCGCCTTCCTCAATGGCGCTTATCTGTCTCCCGGTTTCTTCATGTAAAGCCGTAACTTTCGTGTAAATTCTGATTTCAATGGTTGTCGTCTTGCTTTTAGTCGGATTTTTTTGTCGTAGTTTTGTGTAGTTTCCGTCTTCAGTCTCATCAAATTTCACTTTACATTTTTTAATAATACAGAATTTTATCTTGTTATTTTATTAATTATTGTACAATTATTTTGATTTGTTGTGTATTTTATAGTACTATATTTTGTAATAATTGAATGTTATAAGTCTCTGTTATCATTTCTTTATCCCTCCCACTGTGAACTTACAAATTCTACTTAATCAATCTAATGCTACCGGAACAGCTGATTAAATACTGTTTATTTCCTATATTGGATTTTTCACTATTAATAATGGTTACAAAACACATTTATTTTCTAAATAAATCTTTTCAGTGATCAAGTAATCCTAATAATTGTTTTCTATCTTGTTTGCACATTCAATTAATCAGTTTGTTGTTAAAAGTTTATGTATGTGAATAGTTTGTTTGTTTTTCGGCTTAAATTTATCTTGCCTAAGTTTAAATAAGGGTATTCACCATTTTTTAAATTACATAATCTGAATTGGACTCTATTGGATTTACCTTTTAGCTACTATTCTAGAGTTAACTATTTACTATCGTACATTATTTTCTATTTATTTTGAATTGTTTAGATGTCTATTTGAATATGTTTTTAGGTTAGGCCTAGTTTTCAATTGTATAGAAATTAGTTACGATTTTGAACTTCAATAACCTATTCATTAGTAGGATTTTCATTTATTATACTTTGAATTAATCATATGATTTTTATTACTCAAGTAGGCAGGCTACTCAAAAACTGTAATTATTTGATTATACTTCATGTTAGCAATATATGTGGATTTCATATTTTTTTCATTTCACAAAACTTGTAAAATTACCCGCGTCGTTTGTCAGAGTAGAAGTGCTTTATATGAACTTTTTGAACGAAAACTCATGGTTTCTAACGATAACTCATCAGAGAAGATTCGCGCCTCACTGACAATATTTTGTTGTTTTATTTGAGAATTTATAACAACGGTTTTAATTTATTTTTAGCTTAACTTATTTAGGTGCTTAGTTTATTTGTGCGCATTCACGTCGTATTGTGATTGATTGTTTACATCTCGTAAAATTATTATACGGTTTAAAATCCAAACACGTTTTTTTTTTTTTGGTTTCGATATTTAGAACAGCTGTTTTAAATTATTTTTGGGGTAACTTATATAGTGCTTACTTTTTTTGTTAAGGATTCAAGTTGTGTTATGATTCATTGCTTACATTTATAACAACTAAACTGTCTTTACGGGTTATTATTTATGCGTGACAATTGGGTCTGCATTTTTTAATCTCGCAAATTTAACAACTTAACTGTACATACAGTATAGCGCTTGGTTTATTGATTTATTGCTTACTTCTAACAAAAGTTAATGGTTTATTTGGATTATTATTATGAGTGACAAATGTTCTCAGTTTTATACAGTATAAATCTAAATGTCGGCCGCAGGAAAACCGCAAGGTCGATGAGAGAATTCCAATAACAAAAAATGTAGGGCCCTGAATCTTGTAGTAAATTAACAGGTACACATTTTTGTTAAAAACATAAACCTCAGACCTCAATTATATTTTAAAAGTGTACGTTCATTTTATATTACAAATCCATATTTTAATGTACGTGGTCTTTCTCATGAATGTAGATATTGCAGTGGGTGGTAGTTCCGTTGTGAGATTAGCAGAACGTCACTGTGTTGTCGCAAAGGAAGGGTGAGGATAAATGTTCCCCAGGTCCATCCTTACTTAAGAAATCTAAATTACTAGTGACACACCACTTTCACCTGATTATCTGGAAAACAAGTGTAGGCCTTTACTGTTTTAAAATACAAGATCCCAACTACCACAGAAGCGTGTAAATTAAAAAAAAAAAGTGTTAATCAACAATTAGATTTAAGAATGTTAGTAAATTTTATATATTACAGAAACCATGGAAACTAAAAGTTTTGTTTGTCAAATAATTTCAATTAAAAAAAAAAAATCAAATGAACGTGTTTTGAAATATCTGGTAGCCATCCATTGTGGTAGGTCTAATTCTATACTTTATTTAATTTTATAAAATTCTGACGTTTGACTATATCTCAAAATGTAATGCTGCTTTTCCAGATCCTGACGCTAGGTTAATATTGAAATATCCAAATATACTAAAAAACCGTAATGTTTTTACTTAAAGTTTGGCACATATAAAATATACTTTCACTCTTCACTATAATTTGAAGGAGATAGTTTAACCTAAGTTTGAGATATTATTTTAGAAGTCTATGGTTGGGATCGATAGGAATACGCCATTGGGTACAAATGAATAAATGGGTAAACCACTGTTAAAAAAAAGTCAGTATATTCAACATTAGTTATAAAAAATACTGTGTAAAAGATTTATGGAGGATTGGTTTAATAATAAACAGTTGTATTAAATTTGGGGATCGTGGCCTCATGTCACTGCGGCTTAAGTAGAGTCCATTTTGTTTTTATGCCTAAAAATGTGAAACAAAGTAAACAGTTATTATGAAACTTACTTCACATGAAATAATAAATTCATTGCAGTAGAATAGCTATTTAAGTAATCAATTAATTAATGTTAGGAATTAATACCAACGACTATTATACCTACCTTTTTAGTATTTTTTTATTTTTGCAAAAGAATTCCATTTCAACTTTTTAAAGGTAAGATGGTTTAAATTTCACTTTTTATATTTTAATTTTTTTAATGTTTTTTTTTTTTTTTTTTTTTTTTTTTTTTTTTTTTTTTTAATGCCCTGTTTCTTGAAAACTGTTGGATAATAAGGTTAGGTTTAACTTTAATTGTCTTTGGAAAAATAATTAATTAGGTTTATATCTTTTTATATTATACTAAAAGAGAAATTCGACTGTGCAAGTTGATTAGTCTAAGTTTCACATTGTTATCACTATTTTTATAACACCCAATAACATATTTGTTTGTTCCTAAGAATATAATTGTTACTGTTATCTTCAAATTAGGAATAGTTATTTTTTAAAATGTTTTCCTTTTTTATAACACCAAAAACATATTTTTTTTTATACAGTATTAAAGTCTTAAGTTTAAATAGTAAGGTGTTGTGTAAAACTTTTAACTTATCTTAATTTTTAGCTAAGCACAACTCGCAAGATTGAAGAAGAAAAATTATGAAAAAATTGGGGATTAAAATATACAATTCCTATTTGGAGGAGATAATTCTAATTCCCCTATTTGATTTTTAATATTCAAAATGCAGGCTTTTTTTTATCACCGCAAATGGGTAACGAGATACATTAGCCTGGGGTAATACAATACAAAGGAATAACTACTTGCCATTTTTACCTAACATGTGCGTCACCTATAATTTTTCTCTTGGTTCCTAGTATGTACAATGTAGACAAAATTCGTTTAAGCTGCCTTTATAAAAAAATTGGATTTTGAATTTACATTTCAATCACCCCCTCCCCTCAAAAAAATCGAAGTTTGGTGAAATGATTAATATAAACACATTTATCGAATTTGTCAAAATCGTTCGATGCGTTTAGGCAGATCACAGACTAAAGTCGACATGGAAAATATAATTTCCATTTGGGACTCTCAAAAGGGATATATCTGGACAAATCTTGTTGATTTAGTTTACAATCCCAATATTTTCTTTTCGTTACGTACAATAACTGATATCGATTATTTTATTACTTTTGATGGCCGACATTATCAAAGTTACCTTCATCATTATCTAACGAAGTTTAACTATATTTTTAACGAGAGGGCAACTTTTTTTATTCATACAACAATTAAACATTAAAAATGTTTTACTTAATGTAACTATGGAAACAACTAAATGTATTTGCATATTTTTTAAAGGAAAAACAAAATAAGTTGAAAATGTTTTGTAATGATTGAAAGTAGAAAATGTTAAATGTAAAATTATTGCGTTTCGAATACGATTTAGTTAACTAATAAATTCCCATCAACAGGAAGCACCCACGTCTACAAATGCTATACAGTCACCAAGAGATCTCTCCAATTTGCATTCTACAATCTAGAATTCAAGAATCAAGATCAGATATAATAGATTACTGTTAGATCATTTCTTGTTACGTGTTCACCTGAATACTTAGTTTTCAAGAATTTCAGGTAAGGTCAGCCACCCATTTGTCTAATTGATTTTTCTTGTTTAAATAAGTAGGACGGTTCACTTAAAACGATAACAGCTCTTAGGTTCATTCTGATGTCCCTTATATGTTAGTCGTTGGTAGTTATTAGTCTGCAGTTTGATACTTTTGTGCGTCTACATAATTATATTTTCCTCCACTATAGGTGTCTTTTTTATTTTAGTGTTATTTAGTTATGTTTTTATGTAAGTATTACGGTTCACGTAAAACAATAACAGCTCTTAGGTTCATTCTGCAGTCCCTTATAAGTTAGTCGTTAGAAGGTATCAGTCTGCAGTTTGATACCTTTGAGCGTCCATATATATTGCTCTCCACTATATGTGTCTTACTTATTTTAGGGTTATTTAGTAATGTTTTTTGATAATTAGGACGGTTCACTTAAAACGATAACAGCTCTTGGGTTCATTCTGCAGTCCCTTATATGTTAGTCGTTAGTAGGTATTAGTCTTCAGTTTGATAATTTTGTGCGTCCATATATATTGTCCTCCACTATAGGTGTCTTATTTATTCTAGGAATATTTAGTTTTGTTTTTATATAAGTAGGACGGTTTACGAATAACAATAACAGCTCTTAGATTCATTCTGCAGTCCCTTATAAGTAAGTCGTTAGAAGGTATTAGCTTGCAGTTTATTATCTTTGAGCGTCCATAAAATACAGTCCTCCAATATAGGTGTCTTTTTTATTTTAGGGTTATTTAGTTATGTTTTTATGTAAGTAGGACGGTTCACGTAAAACAATAACAGCTCTTAGGTTCATTCTGCAGTCTCTTATACATGTTAGTCGTTGGTAAGTATTTGTCTGCAGTATATACCTTTGAGCGTCCATATATATTTTGTCCTCCACTATAGGTGTCTTATTTATTCTAGGAATATTTAGTTTTGTTTTTATATAAGTAGGACGGTTCACGTAAAACAATAACAGCTCTTAGGTTCATTCTGCAGTCCCTTTTACGTTAGTCCTTAGTTGGTGTTAGTCTGCAGTTTATACCTTTGAGCGTCCATATATATTGTCCTCCACTATATGTTTCTTTTTTATTTTAGGGTTCTTTAGTTATGTTTTTAAATAAGTAGGACGGTTCACGTAAAACAATAACAACTCTTAGGTTCATTCTGCAGTCCCTTTTACGTTAGTCCTTAGTAGGTATTAGTCTTCAGTTTGATAATTTTGTGCGTCCACATATATTGGCCTCCACTAAAGGTGTCTTTTTTATTTTAGGGTTATTTAGTTTTGTTTTTTGTAAGTAGGACGGTTCACGTAAAACAATAACAGCTCTTAGGTTCATTCTGCAGTCCCAAATATGTTAGTCGTTAGTAGGTATTAGTCTGCAATTTGTTACTTTTGAGCGTCCATATATCTTGTCCTCCACTATAGGTGTCTTTTTTATTTTAGGGTTATTTAGTTATGTTTTTATATAAGTAGGACGGTTCTCGAAAAACAATAAAAGCTCTTAGGTTCATTCTGCTGTCCCTTATAAGTTATTCGTTAGTATGTATTAGCTTGCAGTTTCATACCTTTAAGCGTCCATAATATACAGTCCTCCAATATCGGTGTCTTTTTTTTAGAGTTATTTAGTTATGTTTTAATATAAGTAGGACGGTTCACGTAAAACAATATTAGCTCTTAGGTTCATTCTGCAGTCCCTTATACATGTTTGTCGTTGGTAGGTATTAGTCTGCAGTTTATACCTTTGAGCTTCCATATATATTGCCCTCCACTATAGGTGTCTTTTTTATTTGAGGGTTATTTAGTTATGTTATTTTTAAGTAGGACGGATCACGTAAAACAATAACAACTCTTAGGTTCATTCTGCAGTCCCTTATACATGTTAGTCGTTGGTAAGTATTAGTCTGCCAGTTTATACCTTTGAGCGTCCATATATATATATATATATATATATATATATATATATATTGTCCTCCACTATAGATGTCTTATTTATTTTAGGATTATTTATTTATGTTTTTATATAAGTAGGACGGTTCACGTAAAACATTAACAGCTCTTAGGTTCATTCTGCAGTCCCTTATAAGTTAGTCGTTAGTAGGTATTAGCTTGCAGTTTGATACCTTTGAGCGTCCATATATATATTGTCCTCCACTATAGGTGTCATATTTATTTTAGGGTTATTTAGTTATGTTTTTATATAAGTAGGACGGTTTACGAAAAACAATAACAGCTCTTAGATTCATTCTGCAGTCCCTTATAAGTAAGTCGTTAGAAGGTATTAGCTTGCAGTTTGATATCTTTGAGCGTCCATAAAATACAGTCCTCCAATATAGGTGTCTTTTTTATTTTAGGGTTATTTAGTTATGTTTTTATGTAAGTAGGACGGTTCACGTAAAACAATAACAGCTCTTAGGTTCATTCTGCAGTCTCTTACATGTTAGACGTTGGTAAGTATTTGTCTGCAGTTTATACCTTTGAGCGTCCATATATATTTTGTCCTCCACTATAGGTGTCTTATTTATTCTAGGAATATTTAGTTTTGTTTTTATATAAGTAGGACGGTTCACGAAAAACAATAACAGCTCTTAGGTTCATTCTGCAGTCCCTTATAAGTTAGTCGTTAGTAGGTATTAGTCTGCAGTTTAATACCTTTGAGCGTCCATATATATTGTCCTCCACTATATGTTTCTTTTTTATTTTAGGGTTCTTTAGTTATGTTTTTAAATAAGTAGGACGGTTCACGTAAAACAATAACAGCTCTTAGGTTCATTCTGCAGTCCCTTTTACGTTAGTCCTTAGTAGGTGTTAGTCTGCAGTTTATACCTTTGAGCGTCCATATATATTGTCCTCCACTATATGTTTATTTTTTATTTTATGGTTCTTTAGTTATGTTTTTAAATAAGTAGGACGGTTCACGTAAAACAATAACAACTCTTAGGTTCATTCTGCAGTCCCTTTTACGTTAGTCCTTAGTAGGTATTAGTCTTCAGTTTGATACTTTGAGCGTCCATATATATTGTCCTCCATTATAGGTGTCTTTTTATTTTAGGGTTATTTAGTTATGTTTTAATATAAGTAGGACGGTTCACGTAAAACAATAACAGCTCTTAGGTTCATTCTGCAGTCCCTTATACATGTTAGTCGTTGGTAAGTATTAGTCTGCAGTTTATACCTTTGAGCGTCCATATATATATTGTCCTTCACTATAGATGTCTTATTTATTTTAGGATTATTTAGTTATGTTTTTATACAAGTAGGACGGTTCACCAAAAACAATAACAGCTCTTAGGTTCATTCTGCAGTCCCTTATAAGTTAGTCGTTAGTAGGTATTAGCTTGCAGTTTGATACCTTTGAGCGTCCATATATATATTGTCCTTACTATAGATGTCTTATTTATTTTAGGATTATTTAGTTATGTTTTTATGTGAGTAGGACGGTTCACGAAAAACAATAACAGCTCTAAGGTTCATTCTGCAGTCCCTTATAAGTTAGTCGTTAGTAGGTATTACCTTGCAGTTTGATACCTTTGAGCGTCCATATATATTGCCCTCCACTATAGGTGTCATATTTATTTTAGGGTTATTTAGTTATGTTTTGATATAAGTAGGACGGTTCACGAAAAACAATAACAGCTCTTAGGTTCATTCTGCAGTCCCTTATATTTTAGTCGTTACTAGGTATTAGCTTACAGTTTGATACCTTTGAGCGTTCATAATATACAGTCCTCTATTTTAGGTGTCTTTTTTATTTTAGGGTTTTTTAGTTATGTTTTATGTAAGTAGGACGGTTGACGTAAAACAATAAAAGCTCTTAGGTTCATTCTGCAGTCCCTTATATGTTAGTCGTTACTAGTTATTAGTCTGCAGTTTGATATCTTTGAGCGTCTATAATTATATTGTCCTCCACGTTAGGTGTCTTATTTATTTCAGGGTTATTTAGTAATGTTTTTTATATAAGTAGGACGGTTCACTTGAAACGATAACAGCTCTTAGGTTCATTCTGCAGTCCCTTATATGTTAGTCGTTAGTAGGTATTAGTCTGCAGTTTGATACTTTTGAGCGTCCATATATATTTTCCTTAACTATAGGTGTCTTTTTATTTTAGGGTTATTAGGTTACGACTTTATATATGTAGGACGGTTCACGTAAAACAATAACAGCTCTTAGGTTCATTCTGCAGTCCCTTATAAGTTAGTCGTTGGTAGGTATAAGCTTGAAGTTTGATACCTTTGAGCGTCCATATATATTATCCTCCACTGTAGGTGTCTTATTTATTTTAAAGTTAATTAGTTGTGTTTTGTATAAGTTGGACGGTTCACGAAAAACAATAACAGCTCTTAGGTTCATTCTGCAATCCCTTATATATTAGTCGTAAGTAGGTATTTGCTTGCAGTTTGATAACTTTGAGCGTCTACATATATTGTCCTCCATTATAGGTGTCTTTTTTATTTTAGGGTTATTTAGTTATGTTTTTATTCAAGTAGGACGGTTAACGTAAAACAATAACAGCTCTTAGGTTCTTTCTGCAGTCTCTTATATGTTAGTCGTTAATAGGTATTAGTCTGCAGTTTGATACTTTTGATCGTCCATATATATTGTCCTCCACTATAGGTGTCTTTTTATTTTAGGGTTATTTAGTTATGTTTTTATATAAGTAGGACGGTTCACGTAAAACAATAACAGCTCTTAGGATAATTCTGCAGTCTCTTATACATGTTAGTCTTTGGTAAGTATTAGTCTGCAGTTTATACCTTTGAGCGTCCATATATATTTTGTCCTCCACTATAGGTGTCTTATTTATTCTAGGAATATTTAGTTTTGTTTTTATATAAGTAGGACGGTTCACGAAAAACAATAACAGCTCTTAGGTTCATTCTGCAGTCCCTTATATTTTAGTCGTTACTAGGTATTAGCTTGCAGTTTGATACCTTTGAACGTCCATAATATACAGTCCTCCATTATAGGTGTCTTTTTTATTTTATGGTTTTTTAGTGTAGTTTTATGTAAGTAGGACGGTTGACGTAAAACAATAAAAGCTCTTAGGTTCATTCTGCAGTCCCTTATATGTTAGTCGTTACTAGGTATTAGTCTGCAGTTTGATATCTTTGAGCGTCTATAATTATATTGTCCTCCACGTTAGGTGTCTTATTTATTTCAGGGTTATTTAGTAATGTTTTTTATATAAGTAGGACGGTTCACTTGAAACGATACCAGCTCTTAGGTTCATTCTGCAGTCCCTTATATGTTAGTCGTTAGTAGGTATTAGTCTGCAGTTTGATACTTTTGAGCGTCCATATATATTATCCTCCACTATAGGTGTCTTTTTTATTTTAGGGTTATTAAGTTATGATTTTATATAAGTAGGACGGTTCACGTAAAACAATAACAGCTCTTAGGTTTATTCTGCAATCCCTTATATATTAGTCGTAAGTAGGTATTTGCTTGCAGTTTGATAACTTTGAGCGTCCACATATATTGTCCTCCACTATAGGTGTCATTTTTATTTTAGGGTTATTTAGTTATGTTTTTATTCAAGTAGGACGGTTAACGTAAAACAATAACAGCTCTTAGGTTCTTTCTGCAGTCCCTTATATGTTAGTCGTTAATAGGTATTAGTCTGCAGTTTGATACTTTTGATCGTCCATATATATTATCCTCCACTATAGGTGTCTTTTTTATTTTAGGGTTATTAAGTTATGATTTTATATATGTAGGACGGTTCACGTAAAACAATAACAGCTCTTAGGTTAATTCTGCAGTCTCTTATACATGTTAGTCTTTGGTAAGTATTAGTCTGCAGTTTATACCTTTGAGCGTCCATATATATTTTGTCCTCCACTATAGGTGTCTTATTTATTCTAGGAATATTAAGTTTTGTTTTTATATAAGTAGGACGGTTCACGTAAAACAATAACAGCTCTTAGGTTCATTCTGCAGTCCCAAATATGTTAGTCGTTAGTAGGTATTAGCTTGCAGTTTGATACCTTTGAGCGTCCGTAATATACAGTCCTCCAATATAGGTGTCTTATTTATGTTAGGGTTATTTATTTATGTTTTTTATATAAGTAGGACGGTTCACTTAAAACGATAACAGCTCTTAGGTTCATTCTGATGTCCCTTATATGTTAGTCGTTAGTAGGTATTAGTCTGCAGTTTGATACCTTTGACCGTCCATATATATTGTCTTCTAATATAGGTGTCTTATCTATTTTAGGTTTATTTAGTTATGTTTTTTATATAAGTAGGACGGTTCACGAAAAACAATAACAGCTCTTAGGTTCATTCTGCAGTCCCTTATAAGTTAGTCGTTAGTAGGTATTAGCTTGCAGTTTGATACCTTTGAGCGTCCATATATATTGTCCTCCACTATAGGTGTCATATTTATTTTAGGGTTATTTAGTTATGTTTTTATATAAGTAGGACGGTTCACGTAAAACAATAACAGCTCTTAGGTTCATTCTGCAATCCCTTATATATTAGTCGTAAGTAGGTATTTGCTTGCAGTTTGATAACTTTGAGCGTCTACATATATTGTCCTCCATTATAGGTGTCTTTTTTATTTTAGGGTTATTTAGTTATGTTTTTATTCAAGTAGGACGGTTAACGTAAAACAATAACAGCTCTTAGGTTCTTTCTGCAGTCCCTTATATGTTAGTCGTTAATAGGTATTAGTCTGCAGTTTGATACTTTTGATCGTCCATATAAGTAGAGATTGGGACGGTTTAGGACAAAAATGGTGGGGGTACCCCCACCCCTCCCCCTTTACCCCTCCCCCCTCCCCCTTGGCCCCTCCCCCTTTGCCCCTCTCCCTTTGCCCCTCCCCCTTTGCCCCTCCCCCTTTGCCCCTCCCCCTTTGCCCCTCCCCCACCCCTCCCCCTCCCCTCCCCCTTTGCCCCTCCCCCTTTGCCCCTCCCCCCTTTGCCCCTCCCCCTTTGCCCCTCCCCTTTAGGCCCCTTCCCTTCCCCATTGGTCCCCCCACCCCTCCCCTTGCCCCTCCCCTTTAGGCCCCTTCCCTTCCCCCATTGGTCCCCCCACCCCTCCCCTTGCCCCTCCCCTTTAGGCCCCTTCCCTTCCCCCATTGGTCCCCCCACCTGTGACGTATTGTTGTCGAGACACACACACGACGTCATACACACATGACGTCATACACTTAACTTTTTTAATACCGGAGGGATTCGAACCTGTGAAGTTTGGATTTGAAGGCGGACACGCTACCGACTGAGCTATCGTGCATAGTATTACAAGTCGGATAATTAACGCAGTATATAAGCCGCCATGTTGTAACCGCAATAATGTGTTATATATATAATGTGTTAAGATAGTTAACCTAACCTATAAGTGTCCTACTTTTGCCCATCCACAGCCTATCAGCTGTTACAATAATGTGTCATTATATAATGTGTCAAGATATCCTACTTTTGCCCATCCACAGCCTATCAGCTGTTACAATAATGTGTTATTATATAATGTGTTAAGATAGTTAACCTAAAGTTTCCCACCTTTGCCCATCCACAGCCAATCAGCTGTTACAATAATGTGTTATATATATATATATATATATATATATATATATATATAATGTGTTATATATTTATATAATGTGTTAAGATAGTTAACCTAACCTCATAGTATTACAAGTCGGATAATTAACGCAGTGCCGCCATGTTGTAACCGAACGCCAGAACATTTCGTAGAAGTTCGGACACGAACCCCTTACCGTAAGACTTACCGAGTTTTTCGCGACCGCGAAAAACTCGCGTACGTCTTACGGTATGGGTTCTGAGTCGTACCTCTAGGTTACTCTGACAACAAATAGTAGTGTCCAAATTGTAATGTGCTTGTGTTAACCTAACCTATAAGTTTCTGCCTACCACAGCCTATCAGCTGTTACAATAATGTGTTATATATATAATGTGTTATATATAATGTGTTAAGATAGTTAACCTAAAGTGTCCTACTTTTACCCATCCACAGCCAATCAGCTGTTACAATAATGTGTTATATATATAATGTGTTATATATTTATATAATGTGTTATATAACGTGTTAAGATAGTTAACCTATTAGAGTTTCCTACTTTTGCCCACCATGACCTAGGTACATTTAATGTGTTAAACATAGTTTCCTCCGTTGTCTACCAGGGTGTAGCACATGTGTTTATGTATCGTGTTAAGACATTGTTAACCTAGACTTAATTCCTGCCTAAACCTATGCTTACCACAGTCCAAACGGGTGTTAGTCTGGCCACTATTTAACCAAACCGAAATTACCAACCGATTTACCAACCGACCGATTTACCAACCAAAAGCAACCGATTTACCAACCAAAATATACTTTTACCAACCGAAATATACTTTTAGCAACCGATTTTCCAACCGAAATACACTTTTAGCAACCCAAACATCCAACCGATATACCTCGACCCGCGGACTTTGCTCCCCCCTGCGGGAACCCCCCACCGGCTGCGGGAACCCCCCACCGGCTGCGGGAACCCCCCACCACCACCTCCCAGCGTGTGTAGAAGTGACAGCATATCGTTCTCAGCCCGGGGCCCTCTACTCCCCTCCAACAATATTCATATAGGTAAGAAAGGGGGGTCGCGTCGCTTACCTCGTTTCGGCTACCATTCCAAGGTGTGTAGGACAGGTTCTGACAGGTCTAGCCGGATTGTACAACAGTGCGCATGCGTACTACTCGCTGAAAGGAGAGTGTCCACAGGTTTACTCCATCTACACTACCAGAGTGTAGCACCGGTCAAACAAGTTAAAACAAGGTGACTCACACGGTTAGAGTTACTTGACAAGAACTATGGAGCCAATTTACATTGTTTCCTCGCAAAGTAGGGTGACGAAAAAATTTCGTACTCTAAGGACTAAAATTCAGTTTAAATTTCATCCACCACCCGAGAATGTTACGGAAATTGATTGGATAAAAAGAGGCTTTGAATGTTTGGTGGACAAAATGAAAAATGGAACAGCTGATGGTGATCTGTTGGGCTTTACTTTTACTAGTCTCAATTTTAAAACAAAGACGCCTGGATACGTTGCTTTTCGTAAAGCTTCCGACATCTCTGTCGATCTCTTATGGACAATTTTTGGCGGACTAATCCAAAGCAACGGTGAGGCGGGAACAAGCAGCGATAATTTCGAGATTACCTGCACCAGAGTATCTCCACGAAATAAATAGTGCCACCAATCTGTAAACACACTCATTTACCTAATGGATGTAAGGCGAGCCATTGCGGCGGAGCTCCACAAGCCCGCTCGAAGAAATTTCAAAACACGTAGTGTGACACTGAAAGGAGTTAATGACCTTTATCAAGCCGATCTAGTGGAAATGATTCCATATGCTAAGGAAAACCGAGGCTACAAATATATACTGACAATGATAAATTGTCTGACAAAATTTGCGTTTGCAGAACCGTTAAAGACAAAGTCGGCTCTAGACGTATCTATAGCGTTAGAACCGATACTGAAAAAACATCCTATGAATAACTTTCAGACCGATCAGGGGAAGGAGTTTTTCAATATGCACGTAAAGAGATTAATGAAAAAATACAATATAAATCACTACGCCACTTTTTCAGACAAGAAAGCGTCTATGGTTGAGCGTCTGAACCGTACTTTGAAAAATATAATGTGGCGTGAATTTACGGCACGCGGTAGTTACGAGTGGGTGGAGCTGTTGAAAAACGTAGTAAAGACCTACAATAACACTGTGCACAGTACTATAGGCATGAAACCCGCTCAAGTGTTGATAAAGCACGAGAAAATGTTACTGGACAAAACAGCACGCAAGAGTACAAAAGCACTGGCGCGATTTAAAGTGGACGACAAAGTTAGAATATCGAAATTTAAAAAGACTTTTGCTAAAGGATATTTACCCAACTGGACAAACGAAGTGTTTACCGTGTACGCTGTTGTACCGACCAATCCTGTAACGTACATTCTACAAGACTCGAAAGGTGACATTCTGAAAGGGGGATTCTATGCCGAAGAATTAAGCAGGTCAAGGATCGGCAACGTATATCTTGTTGAAAAAGTATTACGCAAAAAGGGTAACAAAGTACTGGTGCGGTGGTTAGGGTTTGACAAGGAACACGACAGTTGGATTGATAAAACCAAGCTTGTTGTTTAGGTATTTAATAGGATAGCGCTGTTAGTTTTCCACAGTATTTAGACAAACGTTGCGTAATGCGTTTAAAAAACACAGCGGATAAACTACGTGTAAGAAACTTTGACGTTGTTGCAGGAGGCGGCGGGTCAACAATGCACCGTCACAGTTCTTTATTACCAAACACAGTTCGATCTATAGTGTGCGGCCCATCAAACAGTGGCAAGACTAATGTGCTATTTAATCTGCTCTTCAATCCAAATGGCCTGAAATTTGCCAACGTCTATGTATTTTCTAAATCACTCCAGCAGCCAAAGTACAAGTTTTTGGAAACTATTCTGGGAAATACCAAAGAAATTGGTTATTACACATACACGGACAACGAAAATGTCATCCATCCTAGTGAAGCGGAGCCAAATTCGATAATAATATTTGACGACATAGCTTGCGAGAAACACGACAATATACGTAACTATTTCACCATGGGACGTCACAATAATATAGATTCCTTCTACTTAGGACAGACGTACAGCAGGATTCCCAAACAATTGATTCGAGACAATGCCAATCTCTTGGTCCTTTTCAAGCAGGACGATCTCAATTTACGACACATTTACAATGATCACGTAAACACTGACATGGTGTTTAATGCATTTAAAAACATTTGTGCAACCGCGTGGAAAGATAAACATGGATTCGTTGTAATAGACAAGGACAGTGAACCGGAGAATGGAAGATTTAGAATTGGTTTTGATCGAATTGTAACAGATTTTTAAGGTACAAAAGGCTTGATACTTGCAACAAACGTCATTCTACAAGATGTCTGGGAAGAGAGAGCATCTAACGCTGGAGATAGCCAGATTGCGCAAGGCTATAAAGAAAAAGTACAGACAGTTGAGGTACGGAGAGGTCGAAGAGGAACGAATGTATACTAAGAAATACACACCGATAATTAAAGAGTTGCAGAAGAGTGGAGTGTTTTTGCCGAAACAAGAAATTAAACCCGAAGAAGAGTTGGATGAAAAGCCGGAAATATCGGATGAGTGGAGCAGCGAGAGTGAGGAAGAGAAAAATGAAGAGTTCGGGGAAGTACCGGCTACTCCCAGTGTTGATTTTATGGATACCGAAGTAATTGCAGAGACTCCGGACCGACCGCAGCCCAGTGTAAGGGAACTATTGTCCACACCTGTAGGGCAAAGTGAATCTGAACAATGGGTAAACAGTACTTTCGCACATCCGCTGGCACGAAAATATATGCTCAGAATGATTAAAGATACCGCCGGTAGTCAGAATATAGATCACAGTTACGGACCGAAAATCGGAGCCGACTCTATGATGATCGGTAACAAGACTCTTCAGTTGTCGGACGATGGTGAGATTATAATTGACGGAGTTCACTATAAAGGGACGCCAGGATTGTACGAGTTGGTGTTTCAGCGTATACCCGATGATGATATATATACCGAGGCCGATTTACGAGCGTATAGAGATATCTGTGTGAGATCCAGTGCACACAAAAGATTATACGATCCGAACGGACAAGTTAATCGTAACAAATCTATGAAATATAGAAACATTATAGAGCAGTTATTTCCACCTAAAAAAGTTAGCGGTAGAGGTTATTCATACTGGGACGATCCGAATGAGTTGTGTGACAGACTGAGACATTTGTTGGCATCTCACGATGCAGGACACACGGGACATGCAAATGAGATAGCTTCTATTATAGAAGAACTAAAAGAAGCTGGAATTATAAAAGGCGCGGGAATTGCAAAAATAAGAACATTAATACGATGAGTGTCGACAAGTTTGGACGTTATTCGGTGAGAAAGGCTTTATCCTCCTCCTCCACCCAACCGATAGTTAGAGGGTACGACCTTACCCCTGAGGGTAATTACGATATAAAGGGTAAACTCTTGCGTAATGTAGGCGCTCCTCTAACGGAAAAAGATGCTGTTAATCTAGACACTGTGGATAAGACGTGTATAACCTTTGATAAAGTCGCACAAAAATATCACACAAAGGGCATACCCTTGGGCGGTCTGGGTCCGACTAAAGATACCGATGACGCTGTAACTAGAGGATATCTCGAATCTCTAATACCGATTAAACTTATGACCGACTATTCCGTTAGACAGAGTCGAATACAAGATGTAGGTGAACCTATAGACGACGGTGATGCCGTCAACATAGCATACGCCAGGAAAAATTTTCTCGTGAAAAATTTGGAGGGGAGCGATGAGATGGAAGCGGGAGCCTTTGATGCTCGTAACGCTAGTATCTGTAATTTAAAGTATCCCTCTAGTAAGACGGACGCCGCCAATAAGATGTACGTTGACAATAAAAGTATTGTATCCGACCATATGGGGTATTATTTTCTTCATCGTCGAATTGCAAGTGTCGGTTCTCCCGTCTACGCCGATGATGCTGTCACTTTGATTTTCCTCATGGAAAATACCGTACATCTACACCAATCACCGACATCCGGTGAATCGGTTTTCAATGCTGAAGATAAGAGGATAACTAGTGTAGCCGATGCCGTCGACGATATGGATGTAGTGAATTTAAGACAGTTGAAAACATACATTCGAGAATTGGAGACGTGGATAAGGAACAATGTGTTGTTGTTGAAAAATGGCGATTGTTTTAACGCCGAGGGGAAACGTATCTGTAATGTCGCCAAAGGCGATGTCGATACGGATGCAATTACAGTGACACAATTGGCCGGCTCTATAAAAGCGTTGGAAAATGGTTTTAAGGCGTACAGTAAATCAGAACTTATCGCTTTCGCTCGTGTTATTAAGAGAGAATACAGTAAAGTGGATGTTTCCAAAGACCGAGTAACGAACTGGAGATCACTATGGGGTTCGAGCGATAAGTTATAACCAATTTTTTCGCGACGACACCATAAATACGTTGCACCCTTGAGTATTGATTCAGTATAGAAATGGCAAAGGGACGAACAACAAGGGTCAAAAAGGGCCGTGGTCTCGTTTCTGGAATTTTAAGCGTTGGTGATAAGGTTTTAAACAAGGCTATAGATCTATTGCCTGTAGAACTCCATTTACCCTCTTACAACTATTGCGGTCCGGGTACAAAGCTAGCAGAGAGATTAGCCCGAGGTGATAAAGGAGTCAATCCGCTGGACGAAGCTTGTAAAGAGCACGATATAGCGTACAGCAAATACAGTGATTCGGAGCATCGTAGAGAAGCGGATAAAATTTTAGCAGAACGGGCTTGGAGTCGAGTCAAATCGGGTAACGCGTCTATGGGTGAACGGGCAGCAGCGTGGGCTGTAACAACGGCCATGAAAGCGAAATCCAAATTGGGAGGTGGAGGGAAACGTCTCTTGTTGGGTGGGGGTTTGTATCTCAAGCCGTATAAAAAAGGCAGCGGTCTGATGCCATATGCTCAAGGCACTGGTCTGTATCTCAAACCGTATCCAAAAGGCAGGGGACTGAAAGGCAAAACGAAGAAGAAGATCAATAAAAAAAAAGTTTGATTGATTCATTACCAAACAGACCGTTAACAAATATTGATTTAGAGAAATATGCCGTGAGGATACCGTATTTCAGAGGTGTTTTTATGAGGGATAATCTACCCCCGACGGGGCCGTTGAAAAACGAATCCGCCATTGTCAACCTCGATAGTAGCACGGGTGAAGGTACACATTGGGTGTGTTATAAAAAGCGCGGTGTAAATGTAGAATACTATGACAGTTTTGGAAATCTTAGACCTCCACTCGAACTGACTAGATATTTTGGTTCCAACGCTAATATTCACTATAATTACAAGCGACATCAAAGTGACACTTCAGTCGTCTGTGGACATTTGTGCTTAAAGTTTCTACTACCATGAGTATTGTTTTAAACGGAAATAGTTCTACACTTTGGTGTGATTTCTTTCCACCGATTGATCTATCCAATGGAGAGTGGGAAATCGGTCTCATTGATCTTGCTGTGTACAATTCCATTCCCAATATCGAAGAGGGAATTAATAATAAATTGTATCTCGGTGGAGATCAAAACGATAATTATGAAGTGACCGTTAACATACCGACAGGTTCGTACGAAATTGAGGATATTGAAAAATATATCAAAACCCAACTGCCGTCGGGGGTGACATTTTCACTCAAGCCGAACAATAACACACTTAAAACGGAACTTAAGTGTTCAAAGACTATTCATTTTAAAGACGGATCTATAGGAAAATTACTCGGTTTCAATAATGGGAATTTATCAGCCGACCAAAGACACGAATCTGAGCTGCCCGTCGATATTATAAGAGTGAATGTTATTAGGGTTGCGTGTAATATTGTAACTGGGTCATTTCAAAATGGAAAAGAGTCACACAATATACACGAGTTTTACCCACAAGTGGCTCCGGGGTACAAGATTGTCGAAATACCGACGACTGTAATATATTTACCAGTCAACGTGAAAACCATTCATAACATCACCGTAAGCCTTAGAGATCAGAACGGAGTACCTATAAATTTCAGAGAAGAATCAGTTTCTGTCCGATTGCATTTACGTAGAAATGGGTCTCGTATTTAATGGACAACGTTATAAGAACAGTATCAGTGTACGTTCAAACTCGACAGAGTTAACAGCTAGAAATATACGTTTTCTCTCGGCTTTGGGATTTAAAGTGAAAAATGGATCTACTGGCAATAGATAGTGCAGCAGAGTACAATGACGTCATCAGTGGTCTGGAATATCATTCGCACAGACCTTATGCGTCGTCAACGTACGGTAATAACGATGAAATTCGTATTCCCATAAATCATCAGGACGTGATCACAGCACCGTTTGGTAGTATATTGCATATAAAAGGAACACTGAGCGGTACAAAAGCGGACGGCACTGCTGCAACGGTGAAATTGGTCAACAATGCCGTAGCCTTTCTATTTGACGATATTAGATACGAATTTGCCGGTAGCGAAGTGGACCGTACGAGAAATGTAGGCATCACGAGTACCATTAAAAATCTATTGTCGTTGCGAGAGAGTGAGAAGAATAAATTCAGCAACGCAGGATGGTTGGGAGCCGGTGGGATGGCTACCGTTTCAAACTTTTCCCTCTCTGTACCATTGAAGCTGTTGATGGGCTTTTTCGAAGACTACCAACGGATTGTACTGAACGTAAAACAGGAACTAGTGCTCTTACGTTCGGCCTCCGATTTGAACGCTGTATACAGTGATGATGCTACAACCGTTAATCTAAAGATAACTAGTATACACTGGAGAGTGCCCTATGTGACGGTTTCAGATTCACTCCGATTGAATCTTTTGAAAATGATCGAAAGAGACGAACCTGTCCATGTTCCGTTTCGTAGTTGGGAGTTACACGAGTATCCAATAGTGCCGCAAACAAATCAGATTTCGTGGACAATTAAAACCGCTAATCAGCTGGAAAAACCACGCTATGTTATTCTAGCCTTCCAAACAGATAGAAAAAATCAGATCAAAAAGGATGCCTCTGTGTTTGACAAGTGCGGCCTTTCAAATTTAAAACTCTATCTAAATTCACAGTATTTTCCTTACGATAATATTAACGGTGATATTTCCACAATGTACGAAATGTACCATAGATTCCAAGAATCGTACTATACGCACGAGTCCTTGCCCAGTCTAGATTTACAATCTTTTACAGATTGTCCTCTCTTCGTAATCGATTGTTCCAAACAGAACGATTCTATTAAATCTGGTCCCGTGGATGTCAGACTAGAAATAGAAACTTCCGCCAATATACCTGCAACTACTACAGCCTATTGTCTGATTTTACACGACTCGCATATTGTGTACAATCTCCTTACGGGCACGGTTAGAAAGGTAGTGGAATAGATGCGCATGCGCACAGTCCCTCTCTTATAATACGATACAATTAGCGATCCAGTCATTCACGGTCGAGACATCATGTGCACCACATACCCAGGAGTCGTTCATGCCTTCCTCAGGCTCGTGCCTAAGGATAGAATATCGGATTTACAGGACTTTTTTAGCGAAAGCAAACTATATTATTTATTCAACCCTAGTGAAATAGACAATCAGTTGACCTTGACATTCACAGAGTATATCTACGATGGCGACGATGACGACAAATATCATGTCGATAAGTCGCAAGTATCGGAACATGTCTATACAGGTTTAAAGAGTCGGCTATCTTCGGGTAACATCGGCCCGTCTTCGGATTCGATTTACGTTTTAGTGGGTGGGGTGGGGATGGTTTATCGCAACCATTATTGTGTCAGTTGTGGGGAGGATGATATAAGCGACGAAAAATACTATCAATTCGATTTCGATGATGCTCGTCTACACGAGTTCCCATTGGTTCTAATCGAACCGGAACTTGAGAAAGGTTATTTGCACAATCTTTCGTCATTTTATCAAAGTAGTCAGTTGTAACCGCCGTCGTCGGTCAGTCGAGACAATGGATCCGAGTAAGATGGACGTGGAGCGAGCTCTTACCAAACGTCAGGTACCACCTAACCTCCCTTTGGGAATTTTTCTTAAATCCGTTCATTTCTTAAACAAAGAGTGCACTAAATTCATAGCAACCGGTTTGTTCCAGCATACAGGTTTCACTCTCGGACTTTTAGTACAGAGTGGTAAAAAATTTGTTTACTTCAATCATAATCTACTTGACGAATTGTCGATTCATTTAAAATTTATAACGGCTGCTCTCGGCAGCAAGAGTACGTTAAAATTCGCCATGAGTATCGGTGACGTAATAGTACGGACTACTTTCGGTAAACGTTACGTTCAATTGTACGATGGGCAACATTGTATGACCTTGAACGCTGACGAATGGAAGCTATTCGAGGAGAGTATGCCGCTCGTGTCCAGACGTGTCGCCGAATTGTTTTATATCGAGGAAGAGTTACGCTCCTACATCATTGAGATCTTGGCCAGCGACGAGCTCGTATCTAGCACACTCCCCGAAGCGGACAAACTGTACGACGAAGTGAGCTTGTTTAAAAAACATGCAAGCGGCGGTAGTTGAATTTCACGCCTTTCACGATAACGACAACAAGTATATAGTCAAAGAATTGGCCATTGTCGGTGATCAATTTCAAAGTGTTACGGTCTTTAAACCGCCCTACAGATTTTCTCTCCTTAACGAAAAATCTCAAAAATCGGCTCGTTGGCTACAATCACGTTTTCACTATATCAGATGGGATGAAGGCGGTGTACCTTACAACGAGGACACGATACGCACTTTGTGCAAGCCTTTTGCAACACTATTCACAAAAGGATTGGAAAAGGCACTATTTTTGAGACAATTCCATCCTCACGTCATGGAATTGCCTCAAGAAGAGAAATTCTCCCATAGTGGAGACATTAACTGTATATTACCTCAGCATAATAGTAACGTAGATAGTAAATGTGCACTAAAAAGTGCTAAAAGTTATTACGATTTACTCCTTGCCTAAAAGGTCGTGGGGACGGTATGAAGATACCTGACCGGCATCTGTGTATGTGTGTAACCCTCTGGTGTGGAACTAAAAAGCCCGCAAGGTTGTATGGAGGTCCCTGGAGCGGAGTTGATTCTCCCGTAAACCTGTTTGAAGGTCACTGGCGCAGTCGAAAGACTTGATAAACTTTGAATGAATTTGGGCACGGAGTCAAAGCGTAAACAAAAAAAATACAAAAAAATTTAAAAAATCAAAAAAAATTTGGAGGCCACAATTTTGTAATGGAGTGGTGGTCACAGGAAATAGCGATGGATTTGGGGCTATTTCCACAAGGGGTAAAGCCTTCTGCATGCCCCGGCTTGTAATGTGGGCTCTGTTATGGCTTCACTGTACCGGATGACGGTTCCAACCCCGTAAAACACAGAGGACAAGCTTATTTTAACGAATTATTTTCTGCTTTTTCAGGAATTGTGTAAGACGCTGGAATCCTACGTGTGCTGTGGTAACGCATGTAAGAAGATCAAATTAAAAGATCTGGTGTTTTGTACAAAACCAGATTGTTACGGAAACCTGTGCACTTGTTTGCTTGCCGACTGCCGCTCAAGGAAGTCGTACAGTGTTCCAGTAATAGTACGGCCTCCACATTTGACCGGGTACTGTTGTGCTGACAAATGTTTTAAAGCACCCGAATGTCAAGTTGACGGCCTGGCATGTACAAAGTGTCAGGCATTCAGCTTTTGTCATTGTAGGTGCAGGTATTGGAACGTACCGATAATGGATCTGTACAGCTTATTTACGACAACCACTGTTGGCACAGGAACTGTATCGGACCAGTGTTATAGTTGTTGTGTACTGAACTGTCAAAAGTTTTATATTAAAGACTTATTATTTTGTAAACAGTCAGACTGTCATGGTGACTTGTGCAGGTGTATGTTTCGGAGATGTAAATATAGGAATGTAATGTTGTAAGTTTGTGTGTGTGACTCAAAAAATAATCTGGGGACCATTGATTGGTTGGGTAGTTGACTCAACTCTGTGTTTATTCTCGTTATTATTATAGTACTCTGTAATGTAACTTTTTTTTAAACTGAGAGAATACATTATTAAAACATCTACACGTTTTCATATTATTTACCAACCGTGTGAGTCACCTTGTTTTAACTTGTTTGACCGGTGCTACACTCTGGTAGTGTAGATGGAGTAAACCTGTGGACACTCTCCTTTATCGCGAGTAGTACGCATGCGCACTGTTACGCACTGTTGTACAATCCGGCTAGACCTGTCAGAACCTGTCCTACACACCTTGGAATGGTAGCCGAAACGAGGTAAGCGACGCGACCCCCCTTTCTTACCTATATGAATATTGTTGGAGGGGAGTAGAGGGCCCCGGGCTGAGAACGATATGCTGTCACTTCTACACACGCTGGGAGGTGGTGGTGGGGGGTTCCCGCAGCCGGTGGGGGGTTCCCGCAGCCGGTGGGGGGTTCCCGCAGGGGGGAGCAAAGTCCGCGGGTCGAGGTATATCGGTTGGATGTTTGGGTTGCTAAAAGTGTATTTCGGTTGGAAAATCGGTTGCTAAAAGTATATTTCGGTTGGTAAAAGTATATTTTGGTTGGTAAATCGGTTGCTTTTGGTTGGTAAATCGGTCGGTTGGTAAATCGGTTGGTAATTTCGGTTTGGTTAAATAGTGGCCAGACTAACACCCGTTTGGACTGTGGTAAGCATAGGTTTAGGCAGGAATTAAGTCTAGGTTAACAATGTCTTAACACGATACATAAACACATGTGCTACACCCTGGTAGACAACGGAGGAAACTATGTTTAACACATTAAATGTACCTAGGTCGTGGTGGGCAAAAGTAGGAAACTCTAATAGGTTAACTATCTTAACACGTTATATAACACATTATATAAATATATAACACATTATATATATAACACATTATTGTAACAGCTGATTGGCTGTGGATGGGTAAAAGTAGGACACTTTAGGTTAACTATCTTAACACATTATATATAACACATTATATATATAACACATTATTGTAACAGCTGATAGGCTGTGGTAGGCAGAAACTTATAGGTTAGGTTAACACAAGCACATTACAATTTGGACACTACTATTTGTTGTCAGAGTAACCTAGAGGTACGACTCAGAACCCATACCGTAAGACGTACGCGAGTTTTTCGCGGTCGCGAAAAACTCGGTAAGTCTTACGGTAAGGGGTTCGTGTCCGAACTTCTACGAAATGTTCTGGCGTTCGGTTACAACATGGCGGCACTGCGTTAATTATCCGACTTGTAATACTATGAGGTTAGGTTAACTATCTTAACACATTATATAAATATATAACACATTATATATATATATATATATATATATATAACACATTATTGTAACAGCTGATTGGCTGTGGATGGGCAAAGGTGGGAAACTTTAGGTTAACTATCTTAACACATTATATAATAACACATTATTGTAACAGCTGATAGGCTGTGGATGGGCAAAAGTAGGATATCTTGACACATTATATAATGACACATTATTGTAACAGCTGATAGGCTGTGGATGGGCAAAAGTAGGACACTTATAGGTTAGGTTAACTATCTTAACACATTATATATATAACACATTATTGCGGTTACAACATGGCGGCTTATATACTGCGTTAATTATCCGACTTGTAATACTATGCACGATAGCTCAGTCGGTAGCGTGTCCGCCTTCAAATCCAAACTTCACAGGTTCGAATCCCTCCGGTATTAAAAAAGTTAAGTGTATGACGTCATGTGTGTATGACGTCGTGTGTGTGTCTCGACAACAATACGTCACAGGTGGGGGGACCAATGGGGGAAGGGAAGGGGCCTAAAGGGGAGGGGCAAGGGGAGGGGTGGGGGGACCAATGGGGGAAGGGAAGGGGCCTAAAGGGGAGGGGCAAGGGGAGGGGTGGGGGGACCAATGGGGAAGGGAAGGGGCCTAAAGGGGAGGGGCAAAGGGGGAGGGGCAAAGGGGGGAGGGGCAAAGGGGGAGGGGCAAAGGGGGAGGGGAGGGGGAGGGGTGGGGGAGGGGCAAACGGGGAGGGGCAAAGGGGGAGGGGCAAAGGGGGAGGGGCAAAGGGAGAGGGGCAAAGGGGGAGGGGCCAAGGGGGAGGGGGGAGGGGTAAAGGGGGAGGGGTGGGGGTACCCCCACCATTTTTGTCCTAAACCGTCCCAATCTCTACTCATATATATTGTCCTCCACTATAGGTGTCTTATTTATTTTAGGGTTATTTAGTAATGTTTTTTATATAAGTAGGACGGTTCACTTAAAACGATAAGAGCTCTTGGGTTCATTCTGATGTCCCTTATATGTTAGTCGTCAGTAGGTATTAGTCTGCAGTTTGATAATTTTGTGCGTCCACATATATTGTCCTCCACTATAGGTGTCTTTTTATTTTAGGGTTATTTAGTTATGTTTTTATATAAGTAGGACGGTTCACGTAAAACAATAACAGCTCTTAGGATAATTCTGCAGTCTCTTATACATGTTAGTCTTTGGTAAGTATTAGTCTGCAGTTTATACCTTTGAGCGTCCATATATATTTTGTCCTCCACTATAGGTGTCTTATTTATTCTAGGAATATTTAGTTTTGTTTTTATATAAGTAGGACGGTTCACGAAAAACAATAACAGCTCTTAGGTTCATTCTGCAGTCCCTTATATTTTAGTCGTTACTAGGTATTAGCTTGCAGTTTGATACCTTTGAACGTCCATAATATACAGTCCTCCATTATAGGTGTCTTTTTTATTTTATGGTTTTTTAGTGTAGTTTTATGTAAGTAGGACGGTTGACGTAAAACAATAAAAGCTCTTAGGTTCATTCTGCAGTCCCTTATATGTTAGTCGTTACTAGGTATTAGTCTGCAGTTTGATATCTTTGAGCGTCTATAATTATATTGTCCTCCACGTTAGGTGTCTTATTTATTTCAGGGTTATTTAGTAATGTTTTTTATATAAGTAGGACGGTTCACTTGAAACGATACCAGCTCTTAGGTTCATTCTGCAGTCCCTTATATGTTAGTCGTTAGTAGGTATTAGTCTGCAGTTTGATACTTTTGAGCGTCCATATATATTATCCTCCACTATAGGTGTCTTTTTTATTTTAGGGTTATTAAGTTAAGATTTTATATAAGTAGGACGGTTCACGTAAAACAATAACAGCTCTTAGGTTTATTCTGCAATCCCTTATATATTAGTCGTAAGTAGGTATTTGCTTGCAGTTTGATAACTTTGAGCGTCCACATATATTGTCCTCCACTATAGGTGTCATTTTTATTTTAGGGTTATTTAGTTATGTTTTTATTCAAGTAGGACGGTTAACGTAAAACAATAACAGCTCTTAGGTTCTTTCTGCAGTCCCTTATATGTTAGTCGTTAATAGGTATTAGTCTGCAGTTTGATACTTTTGATCGTCCATATATATTATCCTCCACTATAGGTGTCTTTTTTATTTTAGGGTTATTAAGTTATGATTTTATATATGTAGGACGGTTCACGTAAAACAATAACAGCTCTTAGGTTAATTCTGCAGTCTCTTATACATGTTAGTCTTTGGTAAGTATTAGTCTGCAGTTTATACCTTTGAGCGTCCATATATATTTTGTCCTCCACTATAGGTGTCTTATTTATTCTAGGAATATTAAGTTTTGTTTTTATATAAGTAGGACGGTTCACGTAAAACAATAACAGCTCTTAGGTTCATTCTGCAGTCCCAAATATGTTAGTCGTTAGTAGGTATTAGCTTGCAGTTTGATACCTTTGAGCGTCCGTAATATACAGTCCTCCAATATAGGTGTCTTTTTTATTTTAGTGTTATTTAGTTATGTTTTTATATAAGTAGGACGGTTCACGAAAAACAATAACAGCTCTTAGGTTCATCCTGCAGTCCCAAATATGTTAGTCGTTAGTAGGTATTAGTCTGCACTTTGATACTTTTGAGCGTCCATATATATTGTCCTCTACTATAGGTGTCTTTTGTATTTTAGGGTTATTTAGTTATGTTTTAATATAAGTAGGACGGTTCACGTAAAACAATAACAGCTCTTAGGTTTATTCTGCAGTCCCTTATACATGTTAGTCGTTGGTAAGTATTAGTCTGCAGTTTATACCTTTGAGCGTCCATATATATATTGTCCTTCATTATAGATGTCTTATTTATTTTAGGATTATTTAGTTATATTTTTATACAAGTAGGACGGTTCACCAAAAACAATAACAGCTCTTAGGTTCATTCTGCAGTCCCTTATAAGTTAGTCGTTAGTAGGTATTAGCTTGCAGTTTGATACCTTTGAGCGTCCATATATATATTGTCCTCAACTATAGATGTCTTATTTATTTTAGGATTATTTAGTTATGTTTTTATGTGAGTAGGACGGTTCACGAAAAACAATAACAGCTCTTAGGTTCATTCTGCAGTCCCTTATAAGTTAGTCGTTAGTAGGTATTAGCTTGCAGTTTGATACCTTTGAGCGTCCATATATATATTGTCCTCCACTATAGGTGTCATATTTATTTTAGGTTTATTTAGTTATGTTTTTATATAAGTAGGACGGTTCACGTAAAACAATAACAGCTCTTGGGTTCATTCTGCAGTCCCTTATATGTTAGTCGTTAGTAGGTATTAGTCTTTAGTTTGATAATTTTGTGCGTCCACATATATTGTCCTCCACTATAGGTGTCTTTTTATTTTAGGGTTATTTAGTTATGTTTTTATATAAGTAGGACGGTTCACGTAAAACAATAACAACTCTTAGGTTCATTCTGCAGTCCCCTATATTTTAGTCGTTAGTAGGTATTAGCTTGCAGTTTGATACTTTGAGCGTCCATATATATTGTCCTCTACTATAGGTGTCTTTTTATTTTAGGGTTATTTAGTTATGTTTTTATATAAGTAGGACGGTTTACGAAAAACAATAACAGCTCTTAGATTCATTCTGCAGTCCCTTATAAGTAAGTCGTTAGAAGGTATTAGCTTGCAGTTTGATATCTTTGAGCGTCCATAAAATACAGTCCTCCAATATAGGTGTCTTTTTTATTTTAGGGTTATTTAGTTATGTTATATGTAAGTAGGACGGTTCAAGTAATTCAATAACAGCTCATAGGTTCATTCTGCAGTCCCTTATATGTTAGTCGTTGGTAAGTATTAGTCTGCAGTTTATACCTTTGAGCGTCCATATTTATTTTGTACTCCACTATAGGTGTCTTATTTATTCTAGGAATATTTAGTTTTGTTTTTATATAAGTAGGACGGTTCACGAAAAACAATAACAGCTCTTAGGTTCATTCTGCAGTCCCTTATAAGTTAGTCGTTAGTAGGTATTAGTCTGCAGTTTAATACCTTTGAGCGTCCATATATATTGTCCTCCACTATATGTTTCTTTTTTATTTTAGGGTTCTTTAGTTATGTTTTTAAATAAGTAGGACGGTTCACGTAAAACAATAACAGCTCTTAGGTTCATTCTGCAGTCCCTTTTACGTTAGTCCTTAGTAGGTGTTAGTCTGCAGTTTATACCTTTGAGCGTCCATATATATTGTCCTCCACTATATGTTTCTTTTTTATTTTAGGGTTCTTTAGTTATGTTTTTAAATAAGTAGGACGGTTCACGTAAAACAATAACAACTCTTAGGTTCATTCTGCAGTCCCTTTTACGTTAGTCCTTAGTAGGTATTAGTCTTCAGTTTGATAATTTTGTGCGTCCATATATATATTGTCCTCCACTATAGATGTCTTATTTATTTTAGGATTATTTAGTTATGTTTTTATGTGAGTAGGACGGTTCACGAAAAACAATAACAGCTCTTAGGTTCATTCTGCAGTCCCTTATAAGTTAGTCGTTAGTAGGTATTAGCTTGCAGTTTGATACCTTTGAGCGTCCATATATATATTGTCCTCCACTATAGATGTCTTATTTATTTTAGGATTATTTAGTTATGTTTTTATGTGAGTAGGACGGTTCACGAAAAACAATAACAGCTCTTAGGTTCATTCTACAGTCCCTTATAAGTTAGTCGTTAGTAGGTATTATCTTGCAGTTTGATACCTTTGAGCGTCCACATATATTGTCCTCCACTATAGGTGTCATATTTATTTTAGGGTTATTTAGTTATGTTTTGATATAAGTAGGACGGTTCACGAAAAACAATAACAGCTCTTAGGTTCATTCTGCAGTCCCTTATATTTTAGTCGTTACTAGGTATTAGCTTGCAGTTTGATACCTTTGAGCGTCCATAATATACAGTCCTCTATTTTAGGTGTCTTTTTTATTTTAGGGTTTTTTAGTTATGTTTTATGTAAGTAGGACGGTTGACGTAAAACAATAAAAGCTCTTAGGTTCATTCTGCAGTCCCTTATATGTTAGTCGTTAGTAGGTATTAGTCTGCAGTTTGATATCTTTGAGCGTCATATATATTGTCCTCCACTATAGGTGTCTTATTTATGTTAGGGTTATTTATTTATGTTTTTTATATAAGTAGGACGGTTCACTTAAAACGATAACAGCTCTTAGGTTCATTCTGATGTCCCTTATATGTTAGTCGTTAGTAGGTATTAGTCTGCAGTTTGATACCTTTGACCGTCCATATATATTGTCTTCTAATATAGGTGTCTTATCTATTTTAGGTTTATTTAGTTATGTTTTTATAGAAGTAGGACGGTTCACGAAAAACAATAACAGTCTTAGGTTCATTCTGCAGTCCCTTATAAGTTAGTCGTTAGTAGGTATTAGCTTGCAGTTTGATACCTTTGAGCGTCCATATATATTGTCCTCCACTATAGGTGTCATATTTATTTTAGGGTTATTTAGTTATGTTTTTATATAAGTAGGACGGTTCACGTAAAACAATAACAGCTCTTAGGTTCATTCTGCAATCCCTTATATATTAGTCGTAAGTAGGTATTAGTCTGCAGTTTGATACTTTTGAGCGTCCATATATATTATCCTCCACTATAGGTGTCTTTTTTATTTTAGGGTTATTAAGTTATGATTTTATATATGTAGGACGGTTCACTTAAAACAATAACAGCTCTTATGTTCATTCTGCATTCCCTTAAATTTTAGTCGTTAGTAGGTAATAGCTTGCAGTTTGATACCTTTGAGCGTCCATAATATAAAGTCCTCCAATATAGGTGTCTTTTTTATTTTAGGGTTATTTAGTTATGTTATTTGTAAGTAGGACGGATCACGTAAAACAATAACAGCTCTTAGGTTCATTCTGCAGTCCCTTATACATGTTAGTCGTTAGTAGGTATTAGCTTGCAGTTTGATACCTTCGAGCGTCCGTAATATACAGTCCTCCAATATAGGTGTCTTTTTTATTTTAGTGTTATTTAGTTATGTTTTTATATAAGTAGGACGGTTCACGAAAAACAATAAAAGCTCTTAGGTTCATTCTGCAGTCCCTTATATGTTAGTCGTTGGTAAGTATTAGTCTGCAGTTTATACCTTTGAGCGTCCATATATATTTTGTACTCCACTATAGGTGTCTTATTTATTCTAGGAATATTTAGTTTTGTTTTTATATAAGTAGGACGGTTCACGAAAAACAATAACAGCTCTTAGGTTCATTCTGCAGTCCCTTATAAGTTAGTCGTTAGTAGGTATTAGTCTGCAGTTTAATACCTTTGAGCGTCCATATATATTGTCCTCCACTATATGTTTCTTTTTTATTTTAGGGTTCTTTAGTTATGTTTTTAAATAAGTAGGACGGTTCACGTAAAACAATAACAGCTCTTAGGTTCATTCTGCAGTCCCTTTTACGTTAGTCCTTAGTAGGTGTTAGTCTGCAGTTTATACCTTTGAGCGTCCATATATATTGTCCTCCACTATATGTTTCTTTTTTATTTTAGGGTTCTTTAGTTATGTTTTTAAATAAGTAGGACGGTTCACGTAAAACAATAACAACTCTTAGGTTCATTCTGCAGTCCCTTTTACGTTAGTCCTTAGTAGGTATTAGTCTTCAGTTTGATAATTTTGTGCGTCCATATATATATTGTCCTCCACTATAGATGTCTTATTTATTTTAGGATTATTTAGTTATGTTTTTATGTGAGTAGGACGGTTCACGAAAAACAATAACAGCTCTTAGGTTCATTCTGCAGTCCCTTATAAGTTAGTCGTTAGTAGGTATTAGCTTGCAGTTTGATACCTTTGAGCGTCCATATATATATTGTCCTCCACTATAGATGTCTTATTTATTTTAGGATTATTTAGTTATGTTTTTATGTGAGTAGGACGGTTCACGAAAAACAATAACAGCTCTTAGGTTCATTCTACAGTCCCTTATAAGTTAGTCGTTAGTAGGTATTATCTTGCAGTTTGATACCTTTGAGCGTCCACATATATTGTCCTCCACTATATGTGTCATATTTATTTTAGGGTTATTTAGTTATGTTTTGATATAAGTAGGACGGTTCACGAAAAACAATAACAGCTCTTAGGTTCATTCTGCAGTCCCTTATATTTTAGTCGTTACTAGGTATTAGCTTGCAGTTTGATACCTTTGAGCGTCCATAATATACAGTCCTCTATTTTAGGTGTCTTTTTTATTTTAGGGTTTTTTAGTTATGTTTTATGTAAGTAGGACGGTTGACGTAAAACAATAAAAGCTCTTAGGTTCATTCTGCAGTCCCTTATATGTTAGTCGTTAGTAGGTATTAGTCTGCAGTTTGATACCTTTGACCGTCCATATATATTGTCTTCTAATATAGGTGTCTTATCTATTTTAGGTTTATTTAGTTATGTTTTTATAGAAGTAGGACGGTTTACGAAAAACAATAACAGTCTTAGGTTCATTCTGCAGTCCCTTATAAGTTAGTCGTTAGTAGGTATTAGCTTGCAGTTTGATACCTTTGAGCGTCCATATATATTGTCCTCCACTATAGGTGTCATATTTATTTTAGGGTTATTTAGTTATGTTTTTATATAAGTAGGACGGTTCACGTAAAACAATAACAGCTCTTAGGTTCATTCTGCAATCCCTTATATATTAGTCGTAAGTAGGTATTAGTCTGCAGTTTGATACTTTTGAGCGTCCATATATATTATCCTCCACTATAGGTGTCTTTTTTTTTTTAGGGTTATTAAGTTATGATTTTATATATGTAGGACGGTTCACTTAAAACAATAACAGCTCTTATGTTCATTCTGCATTCCCTTAAATTTTAGTCGTTAGTAGGTAATAGCTTGCAGTTTGATACCTTTGAGCGTCCATAATATAAAGTCCTCCAATATAGGTGTCTTTTTTATTTTAGGGTTATTTAGTTATGTTATTTGTAAGTAGGACGGATCACGTAAAACAATAACAGCTCTTAGGTTCATTCTGCAGTCCCTTATACATGTTAGTCGTTAGTAGGTATTAGCTTGCAGTTTGATACCTTCGAGCGTCCGTAATATACAGTCCTCCAATATAGGTGTCTTTTTTATTTTAGTGTTATTTAGTTATGTTTTTATATAAGTAGGACGGTTCACGAAAAACAATAACAGCTCTTAGGTTCATTCTGCAGTCCCAAATATGTTAGTCGTTAGTAGGTATTAGTCTGCACTTTGATACTTTTGAGCGTCCATATATATTGTCCTCTACTATAGGTGTCTTTTGTATTTTAGGGTTATTTAGTTATGTTTTAATATAAGTAGGACGGTTCACGTAAAACAATAACAGCTCTTAGGTTCATTCTGCAGTCCCTTATACATGTTAGTCGTTGGTAAGTATTAGTCTGCAGTTTGATATCTTTGAGCATCTATATATATTGTCCTCCACTATAGGTGTCTTATTTATTTTAGGGTTATTTAGTAATGTTTTTTATATAAGTAGGACGGTTCACTTAAAACGATAAGAGCTCTTGGGTTCATTCTGATGTCCCTTATAAGTTAGTCGTCAGTAGGTATTAGTCTGCAGTTTGATAATTTTGTGCGTCCACATATATTGTCCTCCACTATAGGTGTCTTTTTATTTTAGGGTTATTTAGTTATGTTTTTATATAAGTAGGACGGTTCACGTAAAACAATAACAGCTCTTAGGTTAATTCTCCAGTCTCTTATACATGTTAGTCTTTGGTAAGTATTAGTCTGCAGTTAATACCTTTGAGCGTCCATATATATTTTGTCCTCCACTATAGGTGTCTTATTTATTCTAGGAATATTTAGTTTTGTTTTTATATAAGTAGGACGGTTCACGAAAAACAATAACAGCTCTTAGGTTCATTCTGCAGTCCCTTATATTTTAGTCGTTACTAGGTATTAGCTTGCAGTTTGATACCTTTGAACGTCCATAATATACAGTCCTCCATTATAGGTGTCTTTTTTATTTTATGGTTTTTTAGTTTAGTTTTATGTAAGTAGGACGGTTGACGTAAAACAATAAAAGCTCTTAGGTTCATTCTGCAGTCCCTTATATGTTAGTCGTTACTAGGTATTAGTCTGCAGTTTGATATCTTTGAGCGTCTATAATTATATTGTCCTTCACGTTAGGTGTCTTATTTATTTCAGGGTTATTTAGTAATGTTTTTTATATAAGTAGGACGGTTCACTTGAAACGATACCAGCTCTTAGGTTCATTCTGCAGTCCCTTATATGTTAGTCGTTAATAGGTATTAGTCTGCAGTTTGATACTTTTGAGCGTCCATATATATTATCCTCCACTATAGGTGTCTTTTTTATTTTAGGGTTATTAAGTTATGATTTTATATAAGTAGGACGGTTCACGTAAAACAATAACAGCTCTTAGGTTTATTCTGCAATCCCTTATATATTAGTCGTAAGTAGGTATTTGCTTGCAGTTTGATAACTTTGAGCGTCCACATATATTGTCCTCCACTATAGGTGTCATTTTTATTTTAGGGTTATTTAGTTATGTTTTTATTCAAGTAGGACGGTTAACGTAAAACAATAACAGCTCTTAGGTTCTTTCTGCAGTCCCTTATATGTTAGTCGTTAATAGGTATTAGTCTGCAGTTTGATACTTTTGAGCGTCCATATATATTATCCTCCACTATAGGTGTCTTTTTTATTTTAGGGTTATTAAGTTATGATTTTATATATGTAGGAGAGTTCACGTAAAACAATAACAGCTATTAGGTTATTTCAGCAGTCTCTTATACATGTTAGTCTTTGGTAAGTATTAGTCTGCAGTTTATACCTTTGAGCGTCCATATATATTTTGTCCTCCACTATAGGTGTCTTATTTATTCTAGGAATATTTAGTTTTGTTTTTATATAAGTAGGACGGTTCACGTAAAACAATAACAGCTCTTAGGTTCATTCTGCAGTCCCAAATATGTTAGTCGTTAGTAGGTATTAGCTTGCAGTTTGATACCTTCGAGCGTCCGTAATATACAGTCCTCCAATATAGGTGTCTTTTTTATTTTAGTGTTATTTAGTTATGTTTTTATATAAGTAGGACGGTTCACGAAAAACAATAACAGCTCTTAGGTTCATTCTGCAGTCCCTTATAAGTTAGTCGTTAGTAGGTATTAGCTTGCAGTTTGATACCTTTGAGCGTCCATATATATTGTCCTCCACTATAGGTGTCATATTTATTTTAGGGTTATTTAGTTATGTTTTTATATAAGTAGGACGGTTCACGTAAAACAATAACAGCTCTTAGGTTCATTCTGCAATCCCTTATATATTAGTCGTTAGTAGGTATTTGCTTGCAGTTTGATAACTTTGAGCGTCCACATATATTGTCCTCCACTATAGGTGTCTTTTTTATTTTAGGGTTATTTAGTTATGTTTTTATTCAAGTAGGACGGTTAACGTAAAACAATAACAGCTCTTTGGTTCTTTCTGCAGTCCCTTATATGTTAGTCGTTAATACATATTAGTCTGCAGTTTGATACTTTTGAGCGTCCATATATATTATCCTCCACTATAGGTGTCTTTTTTATTTTAAAGTTATTAAGTTATGATTTTATATATGTAGGACGGTTCACTTAAAACAATAACAGCTCTTATGTTCATTCTGCATTCCCTTTAATTTTAGTTGTTAGTAGGTATTAGTTTGCAGTTTGATACCTTTGAGCGTCCATAATATAAAGTCCTCCAATATAGGTGTCTTTTTTATTTTAGGGTTATTTAGTTATGTTATTTGTAAGTAGGACGGATCACGTAAAACAATAACAGCTCTTAGGTTCATTCTGCAGTCCCTTATACATGTTAGTCGTTGGTAAGTATTAGTCTGCAGTTTGATATCTTTGAGCATCTATATATATTGTCCTCCACTATAGGTGTCTTATTTATTTTAGGGTTATTTAGTAATGTTTTTTATATAAGTAGGACGGTTCACTTAAAACGATAAGAGCTCTTGGGTTCATTCTGATGTCCCTTATATGTTAGTCGTCAGTAGGTATTAGTCTGCAGTTTGATAATTTTGTGCGTCCACATATATTGTCCTCCACTATAGGTGTCTTTTTATTTTAGGGTTATTTAGTTATGTTTTTATATAAGTAGGACGGTTCACGTAAAACAATAACAGCTCTTAGGTTCATTCTGCAGTCCCTTATATTTTAGTCGTTACTAGGTATTAGCTTGCAGTTTGATACCTTTGAGCGTCCATAATATACAGTCCTCCATTTTAGGTGTCTTTTTTATTTTAGGGTTTTTTAGTTATGTTTTATGTAAGTAGGACGGTTGACGTAAAACAATAAAAGCTCTTAGGTTCATTCTGCAGTCCCTTATATGTTAGTCGTTAGTAGGTATTAGTCTGCAGTTTAATATCTTTGAGCGTCCATATATATTGTCCTCCACTATATGTGTCTTATTTATTTTAGGGTTATGTAGTTATGTTTTTATGTAAGTAGGACGGTTCACGTAAAACAATAACAGCTCTTAGGTTCATTCTGCAGTCCCTTATATGTTAGTCGTTAGTAGGTATTAGTCTGCAGTTTGATACCTTTGAGCGTCCATAATATACAGTCCTCCATTATAGGTGTCTTTTTTATTTTATGGTTTTTTAGTTTAGTTTTATGTAAGTAGGACGGTTCACGAAAAACAATAACAGCTCTTAGGTTCATTCTGCAGTCCCTTATATTTTAGTCGTTACTAGGTATTAGCTTGCAGTTTGATACCTTTGAGCGTCCATAATATACAGTCCTCCATTATAGGTGTCTTTTTTATTTTATGGTTTTTTAGTTTAGTTTTATGTAAGTAGGACGGTTGACGTAAAACAATAAAAGCTCTTATACAGTCCCTTATATGTTAGTCGTTAGTAGGTATTAGTCTGCAGTTTGATACCTTTGAGCGTCCATATATAGTGTCCTAGTATATAGGTGTCTTATTTATTTTAGGGTTATTTAGTTCTGTTTTTATAATAGTAGGACGGTTCACGTAAAACAATAACAGCTCTTAGGTTCATTCTGCAGTCGCTTATATGTTGGTCGTTAGTATGTATTAGTCTGCAGTTTATACCTTTGAGCGTCAATATAAATTGTCTTCCACTTAAGTTGTATTTTTTGTTTTAGGGTTATTTAGTTATGTTTTTTTTTATATATAAGTAGGACGGTTCACGTAAAACAATAATAGCTCTTTGGTTCATTCTGCATTCCCTTATATGTTAGTCGTTAGTAGGTATTAGTCTGCAGTTTGATACCTTTGAGCGTCCATAATATATTGTCTTAAGCTCTGCCGTGAGAGATGGGGAAATGGAACGAGACGGAGATGGACGGTAAGACTGCTGGGAAATTTTCATATATGGGTAAACAGAGCATATGTGTGATGTAAATTATCACCTGAGACAGATATTTTCTAGAGATGGATACTTCCTGGTATATACACAAAATAAAAAAAAATGGAGAGCGCCTTCTGCGCGTATGGAGATTCGGATGAAGATGACGTATTCCACACTTTCTTTCAATGGAAAATGTGGAACGAAGAAAATCAGAAGCTAGAGGCTGATATTGGAGACTGACACCAGAAAACATTGTAGGCAAAATTCTACAAAGTGAAAGTATTTGCGATAGAGTATCTCTTTTCGCAAGAAAGGTACTCGTGTAGAAGAAAAGTGAAAGTCTAATTGCTCATAAATCATTATAGAAAATATACCTTAGTGGTAAAAGAAACACCACTTCAAAGTAATGCAGCAGCAGTTCCGAAATGAAGATCTTCCCTGGAGACGGGGGGTTGGTGGGTACACCCTTTGATGATAGAGCCACTAGGCAGCATCAAGGGAGTCCCACACTAAGAACGTAAACCATTTACTTATTGGCTGATATAATCTGATAGACGTAACTAACGTTTAATATATTTACTTATTGTAATGAACTTCATGTTATGCATATTTCGAAAAGTACAAAAATTTATTACAATTATTATTATTATTATTATTTTTATTTTCAAATTCACTTTTATGGAACCCTATACATACTGGTACAAACATCTGATTATACAAATCATACTAATATTATATGAAGTTTACAGAAGATATGAAGTTTATTAATTATGGTTGTGGAACAGAAACAATTAAATTACATTCTGAACAACGTTCTCTAATTGTGTTTCAAGTTTAGATACTCCCAAAATTAAAGAATAATTATATGAATGTATTATAACGATATTGTTTTATTGGTATTTTTTTGTTCCAATAATTTTGTGTTTAATGTATTATATTATGAGCCTTTTTATACTTAAATAATGATTTTTCTAAAAGTAATTTCATTGAATTAGTATCACAGTTTGTGTCGGTATTTAATACATATCCAGTTATGTTAAATATAAAATTTCAAATATACTCTTTTGTTTGTAAAAAATAATGCGTTAATTAATTTGTGAGGTTGGGTTTTATGTTTTTCAAAATAAATTAGAACACGAAACCAATCTATGAATTCTATTGTGAATGGGTTAAAATGCAATAGAAACTAAATGATCCTTGCATTACGTGCAACTTTAAATTCGTTTTAATTTGTAGAATTCTTTTATACTAATCTGTTATCTTAAATTTCATCTTATGAAGTAATGCCATTTTATAAACAACTATGTGAACAAATTTATTAATTTAATAAAATTCATGTTAAAAGCAAAGTTCAATGAAAATATTATTATTACAGGACTGTTTGAAATTATTAAATATTTTCCAGTCACGATTATGACTTTACAATTTAAATTTTTAGCAATAATGTCTTGTTCCAGTTTTTACTCTTTGGTTTATTATTTTTTTCTGTAAGTTTACAATTATATCGTGTGTAGTTACCATTTCTCAAAATTATAACACAACTAGTACAGTAAAAGGTCCGTCAATGACAGAAATATACAAAAAAGTTATTGGTTACTTTCTCAATATTTAACAGAGAAACCTAATATCATCGTTAAACTTTATTTAAAACCTAGAAGGAAATAAAAATTATATATGCCCACGGAAATCAATATCCGATTTTTATCAGTTAGTTAGTTCATTAAACTTAACTTTTAACTTTATATTTGTAACGCATTGGTTTAGTCATGTCATTTCTAGACACGTTTACAAACAGAATTCTACTTACAACTCAACTAATTCTCGTTCCACTATTATTACATTATTGATTGTATTAGTATATGCCTTTGAATCTAAGTAATAACTTTCAGAAATTTATAAAAACTATACTATTACAAAATAATCAACTATTGTCATTATTATAACGATTAGAAGCTATTAAATTTACAAACATTTTATAATTTAGTGGTGTAGATAAAATTCATAATATTAAAATACTCATATATGCCTAAACCAACACCATACCTCAACTCACCTTTACCTGAACTCATTTGACCGAAAAATCGCTTTACTGTCTCAAGAAACTTGGCAGAAACTAGTCTCATCTATATTGCAGAATCTCCATTATTATTGTGTATATTTTTAGTAATACCAAAAGTGGTTTTGAATTTTGAAGGTTTATGTAAAACAATTTTCATTTCAACTGAGAGTTTTATGTCAAGATATGATATCAAAAATTACAAGCTAACCAATTTTGAAGCATCAGATTAACTATTTTGGTGAACAAATTGACGAATATGATTATGTCCATTATTTAATAAATTATATAAACGCCACAAAATTACTCTATTTATAATAGTTTAGTAATCTATTTAAAATAATTTTATTATTAATCTATCTCTTATTCATTAAAAGTTTACATTGAGTTACAAGTTTGAGCTTACATCAAACTTATTCACCAATCCTTTGTGAATGGATTATACATTACTTTAATTACGTATTTAAAATTGTCTGTTAAATATAAATATTTTGAAAGTGTTTACTTTATCTTGGTAACCGAATAGTTTACACAGTAAAAAGTAATAACATGATTTAAAAAAGTACGTAAGCCTCAATGTTTTTGAACTGTATGTTATAACAGATCTGAAATGTCACCTAAGTTACTGTAGGAATAGCGGTTAATTTGAGCAGGTGTAATAATATTGTCAGACAACGAGTCGACTTATACAACAAATTCTAAATTTTTAGGTAATCAAAGCTCTAAATATATTACACTCATTCAAAATGTCATCCATCTTCTACACCATTATATAAAAAACACTACTCCATCATTCAGTCTATAAAATCGTTGACCACATTTTCAATGGTAAAACGTAGCACAGTTATTGAAATAACATTAAAAAAAGCTAAACACGAATATAGAGATTGGATAAAGTAAAATAATGTATACCTTGCATGATATTATTATTGTTCATGTTCCATAAATAAATATGGATTTAAAACTAACGTGAATATTTTAAAAACGTATGGAATAAAAAGATTCTTTTATAATCATAACTTAATTTGATTCAAACATATAAAAAATCTTTTAATTTATCAAAAATCTAATTTTAATATTTATTAAATGTTTAACAGGAGTTGGGAATTACACCTTTAAATCTAGTTTTATATAGTGCTGTCTTTCCAAAATAATTTCTAACCCTCAAATGTATTTAATACTAGATACATAATTAAGAATGATAACTAAAACAATGCATCTAACATTAATTGCATTCCTAAATATTACAATGAACGACGTCGACATGTATGTGAGACTTGATGCTTGTGTAGAATAAGAAAGTGGAAAAATTCTATTGTACGCATAATAAATCTGTGCTACCACTGCATTGCAGTCGCTGTCACATACTACACAGATAACGTTCGAAATATTACTAAAATCGCTTATATTTTCTTTGAACTTCCTATAGTCATACCATGCAATATCCCGTTTTCATCTTATTACAAATTTTAAGCTGAGACATTAACCTTATCAAAGAGTTTAAGACAATTAAAGTTTCTTTTATTATATTGAAGAAAAGAAAAAAAATCTCTTTTTTTTAATCGATTTTATTTTAAATATTCTAGGTAATGTATAATACATTTGAATTTTGTATAATCTGATGAGCTTCACAATGAAATTCTAATCACGTATGACTCTCTAATGGTTCGATTGCAAAGAAATTACAAATTATCCGTAATTGGCTTCACATTTTAAATTATATCTCTCGTATAAATTCAGTCGGTTTTGTATTCAACAATTCAAGTTTAAACATCTAACCAAAAACATTAATTAAATAAATAAGTGTTGATCTTATTATTTTAACCCTAGATTACTACTCTTAGTTAATTGTTACCTGATCACTATTCATTCGTAAATTTTACTACTTTCTGTTTTTATTTTTATTATTATTTTTTAACTTTACTTTAGTGTTGACTATTTTTTATATTAAATCCTTTATTGTTTTTAAGTGTTTTAAAAAATATTTAACAATAAACTCCTACATATGTAAAAAAAATGTGTTTTACCACCACTACAAGTACGTTTTAAAAAAATAATTAATCTGGGAAAAAATCTAAAAAAATATAAATATTATTTTATTGGAAAAATTAATCGGATATTCATAAAATACATCATTTATAAGTGTTTAATTTATATAAAAAGAGAAAAATGATTTACAATACGTTCATTAGGTAGAATGCCAAAAATGCCAAAATTAGAGTCCTGTCTTCACTGAGAATCACATTCCTTGCAGTGATTAATATACACTTAGTAGCTAAATCAAACACTTTGAACTCTAAAATCACTATTTACACAAACTATTTACAACACTAAAAACAAACAATAATTTACAAAAAAAAATTTCAAACACTTAATAGTTAAAACTTTCGCAAACACTATTCTCTCGTAAAATATACGACGCGAGCTTGAGTACGGTAATAACTGTTCAATTTTGAGCTTAGCCGAAGAGACAGTGGCCTCTATTCACAATAGCAGGAAGGTAAACAAAGAGACAGAACGTGTCCGTCTTTTGTCTACGAGTTCTCCGAATTTTACAAAGGGCGGGTCGTAATTTTTACGATTGAGTAGTGTTCTAGGGTTAAGGATATCCAAACTATAAACCATCAGACTTCCATAAGTCTTACGTTTTAAAGTTTGGGAACGGGAAACCACCCTTCAAAAATATGATTTTCTCACAATGTTTCATAAAGACATTCCTAATAAAACCCGATATGAGTTTTGTGTCTGTAAATATCATAATTTGGTTCAAATGTGAATTTAGAGCGTTAACGTTATTAAAGAATTCGTTTGGTTTACTTAAACAATTAAAGGAAAGTCTGAATCTTTTGAAACGAATTATGAAGATTCGCATAATATACTTTAATAACTTCATTTAGTTACCGATGTCATGACTCTCACATAATTTATCATCTACAGTTGTTACATTTAAACAAATCTTTGTGACCTAAATTACTCAATACCAGGGAATTATTTTAATTCAGTTACATAAATATTTGTTGATATGTAACAACTCATAATAATGACTTTATCATTTGAAACATCGTCGTGTATCTAAGCTTCGTTATCAGGTTTATTTACTTTAGGGAATGAATTTTACAAAATCGTCCCTCATTTTAAGTGTATTTATTAGCAATCTTTTTTTATAGCAGTATATTCATAAATTAAAAGTAGATATGTTTACAGATTACGAAAAAAGTTGTTCTTATTTTTCAGTTTTAACAAAACTGTAATTTCACAATTTTATGGTGCTGTGTGATCGTATGCGAGATTACAATTAATTAGAAATATAATGAGATCTGTATATTGTTTCATTTTCGGTCCTATAGAACTGTTTTTGTCACCCGTTTTTACCCCAGCAACAGTTAATACTTAACCATTTTGACTGGAAAAAAACACAAGAAGATTTCAAATATCACTTGTACCAATAATTCCCACAAGATGTAAAAAGAGGTATTGCCTTACTAAAATTGACAGACAGTTTTCTGAGGTTTTGAAACCTTATTTAATTAGCTCAAATTAATAAACTTCTCTAGCTTTCGTGTCTATAAATACACAATTTTCTTATATTTCCTTTCAAGTTTAATTTCGTCAGGTGAAAAGAAATAGTATTCGTTCAATCATTGTATCTAATAAATCTAAATTGTCCATATATATATATATATATATATATATATATATATATATATATATATATATATAAGAGATAGACTCATCGAAATGAGTCTGAACAGCGTTCACAATTCAAAAACACATTGCGAAATTTGACACGGTCCGTATATTTATCTACTAAGAATCAAACGTATTAATATTGTATATATAATTGCATTAAAAAAAGTGTAAATTACGATTATTATGTCAAGAGTTGTATGACTGGAATAAATTAATAACTATCACATATTATGTTTCACTATATAACCAACAAAATTTAAATTGTCGTTTCTTTAAATAAAGAAACTGTTGTCTAGGTTTAATAAAAAAATGATTAGTTAATTTAATCATTATTATTTTTTCAGAAAAATTCCTTAATATTCAATACGTTAATACAAATTGTTACGTAAAAACAATCTCTCAAAAATCATTTACTGGTCAACATTAAATTGATTTATATTTGTAAATCATAACTGAAATAATTAAACAGCTATTGCAATAATAAAATTAATATTGAACAATTTTTTACCATTATTTAACAACAAGTTAATGAAAAAAATAATATTTATGTTTACTTTGTTTATATATATATATATATATATATATAATATATATTATTATATATATATATATATATATATATATATATATATATATATATATATATATGTTGTAATAACTTTATAATTTCTGCAATAAATATATTATATTATATTTACAGTTATTTATATTTATATTTATTCGTAGGAAATCCTACTCAGCAGGATATAATTGAATAGAAGAAAAAAGCCATCTGTTTTGGTTAGTGGTACAACAACGAAAATGGGAAAGGAGAGGTTCAACACAGTTTAACAATATTTTTATAAAAATTATAGTTAAAGATCTACGATAGATTCTACATTATAAATTAACGTTATTGCAGGTCACCAAGTAGAGGTTTTTCTATTGTTTAGTGTATAATTATTACAGTGAACTTCTAGTATTACAGCTGGTGGTTTTCTGACTACCATGCTTGGGCTAAATGGGTGATTGATCTTGATCGATATTATTGCAGATTTAAACTCCACAATAAACCATTTAGATCAACCCTTAGTCTATACTTTCTCTTTCCCATTTCGACACTTTTAGATTAGTAATACCATATCAGAAATCAAATCTCCTCGCCTCTTAATAGAGCATTTAATCAAGCTTAGTATTATTAAATATAACAATTCACTTTTAACATTAAGAAAAATAACAGGTTAATCGGAAAAGTGTGTGAATCATCTCTAAACAAATTCCCTACAAAGCTAAAAACACATTTGTTCAGTATATCTACAGTTTTTTAATTTCCGCTCCAATATTATTTATGAAACTGTTTCAACCGGAATTTATACTTCTCCAGATAAATAATAAATCCTGTTTTAAATTAATATATCATATGTAAAATTGCTAAAAACCATCTACTATATAAATATTTACAATTTTTATCAATGATTTTTATATATTTGCTAAAAAAACATTTTAATAAGTTCAACAAATTTACACAAAACGCGTTTCAAATAATCCGTACTTGTAAAACAAATTTTGATTATATTTTATTTTTAAAACTACAATAATTATAAAAAGTAAAAATAGTTGTTACAAATTTATTTCACTTCTATCTATATGCCTATTAATTGGAAGACGTACGTGGAAACAATAACAAAATCACAAATGAAGGTAGAGAAAGTTTCTTGTGCTCAGACCAAATGAATTAATTGCTACCACTTCGATAGTCGATAATTTTTAAGCAAAAAATGTTGACTTCTGTAAGTTGCTGACCGTGTTAAAACCTTAAATTAATATTTATCGATCAATGTGCCACGAAGTCTGTCGCATGAACCGAAATCAAGGTCTTTGAAAGTACTTACAAAATATATGTTCAGAAGGATTAATTACACAGGTATTGTAAAATGTTAGAGAATATTAATGTGACGATTTTTATACTAACTGAAAATGTTTGACCTCCAAGTTTTTTTCAAATATTTATTGACCCTACTCTTTTCTCTTTCACTCCATGAATACCTAAAATTCACTCATATTGATTATTTGAACATTTAATTCACGAATAGCATTCGGAATATTTCCCGTGCAATGTTGTATATGGTCTCCGATATCACATATCCAACCAGTCCAGATTTTATGGACACGTTCCGTAAACATTTCTATTTTTATTATAACCACGTCATCAAATTAAGTATTTTTTATTGTAATTATATGCTCTGAACTATAATTATTTGGTACAAAGGGACTTTAGTATCTTTTGTATTTTAAGTCAGTAAAAGAGAAGTTGTATGATGCTTTTTGTATCTCTATAAATTATTATACTTAGAGAATCTAGTCTGTTAATTTAATACATACGCACATAAACCATTCCGAAGCAGAAACGTAGTTGTATTTGTTTTTCCGAATACGATTAGTGTTTAGAAAAACTTCTTAGAGTAAATCCGATATTATTAGTAATACATATTCTACCAACCAAACGATCCTCGTCAATTGCATTATTTTATATGAAATAATGTTTGCTAAGTACGAAACAAGATAAATTACAATCTCCTTGTTTGGGCAATTAGAAAAATCAGTGTATTAACTCTAAACCGGTAGTAAGAAAATGAATGGTTTGTACAAATATTTTTAAAGCTATAATACGTATTTGTTTATAGTTTCATCACCTTCAAACTTGTGTTTATTTTACACACAATTTATAAGAGCCGATTGGAAGTAAATTAAACATTTTACAAATAAATAATAATATATAAATCTGAATGAAAATTTTATTTAATATTTTTAAAGCTCTTCTATTAAGTCGGTTTATTTTATATGAGTGACGTTTAATATTGGCAAACATGATATGAAATATGTTCTTTGCTACATTAAGTAATTTTTATGCTCTATAAATAAAGAAAAACCCACTCAATATTCACCCAATTCTTTTACTACACTAATAACTCGATGTAATTTTGTTTTCATTTTATGCCTAAAAAATTATTGGTTGCGTCCACATTGTACTGAATACTAATTGTAGTATAATCGTAGCCTCCCGTAGTATAATTGAATAATGTATTAATTATGGTTATTCAGATTTATTAAAAATCAAAATATCTTAAAAATCAGTATTAAATATTTCCAGTTTAAAAACTATGTCTGTCTATGGTTTCTCGTAGTTGAAGTGGCCAGTGCACTATTATATATAAACTCTAAGTTGTATAAGTAATATGCACAGTTTACACATATACAGATAACTTATATACTTATATAATATATATATATATATATATATATATATATATATTACTGAAAGGTTTTGATAAATGATATATGAAAAAAGAGCACATATCTATTTTATCTAAATGACTCCAAAAATGTTGATCAAATGTTTCTCCAAGGATCCATACAAAACTAATAATTGGATATCTCTATAAAGAAGTCAGTTTGTAAGTTATCGGTATAAAAATAGGCTATGGGTTTGTTATAAAATAATTAATTTTAAAAAGATTAACACATTTGCTTAAATATTAGTGACATGTAATGATTATTGTATAATTCATTGAATAAATGGACACTTAAGCTTTGCAAAATTTGAAGGAAATACCCATAACGTCACCGGTATATTAAAAAAAAGTGTCCACCCTTCTTTAATATAACTATTTTATCAAATACCATGTCCTTATCCAATGCCCGTCGGACAGCCTCCCCAACCTCCTTTTCTGATGTACAGAATACAAGGTCCAGAATTTCCAGTTTCACACGGGGAACCAGGCATCGGACATCTCTTCCTTCTCCTAATGCGGTCTTTAGAGACGCTTGTAGTGCTTCCTGATCTTGGCAGCCTCCTAATTCCAGAAGCAGAACGCCTTCCCTTGTTTTCCGGATACCGCGTATCTCTGTACCGTAAACCTCGGGGCGGATGCTTTTCCGAATTGTTCCCAGTACATCGGCATAACTCTTGCCTTCGGCTGGTCTGATGAGCATAGCCTTCTGTCTAACTTCCCCCCTTCTCCTCTCAGTCCTCCTCGTGCTAATCTGCCTATCCCTGTCCTGCATGCAGTATGTGGCTGGTGTTTAGTGTCGATATTCCGCCAATGACCTTAGTTACTTCTTTTATTTCTCCGAGCTACCACATTCCACTGCCCGTGATCCATCACTGTCTCCGTCTTGTCGAATCTATCCGAGGTCTCTCCTACCTCCTGGCTCGTATGGGTTTCTTCCTTTGCGGGAGGCTTTGGCAGCCTTTGAATTCAGCCACGACTGGCATGGTTGCTCTCTCGGCCAGGCTATAGATGACATTCTCCCGTATCCTCCTGCAGACCGTCAGTACCTCTAGCCCCTCTTCTAAATAAATCATTCCATTTTTAATGGCCATTTTGACGGTCTTCTGTTTTTCCACTGCCTGCCGCATTTCTCTAAGGATCGTTTTTAATACCCTTGAGTTGTTCCTCTTCTTGTTTGTCCGCTTCCTCGATTTGCTCGTTTAGCCTTTCCACCGCCCTATTCGTGGCAGATATTACCGTGCGTGAAACCGGATCTTGCAATGTATTGAATACTTCGTCTGTCATCGCTTGTCTTTCACCAACATCCTCGATTCTACTGCTCAAACCTTCAGCAGCTTTCTTCTCATGTGCCAGGCCTGTTCCAATCACATCTTGAGAAATATCATGTCTATCCATTTCCTGCGTTTTTTGGAAATCTCGCAGTTTATCTCAGCGACAGAATAACTCCTTGGTTTCAAAGGAGATCTCATTACGGTTTTGCTTCTGTGAAATGGGAGTACTTCACCCATGGTTTTTTGGGCCAAAAGATTTGCCCCCTTTAATTGAGTAACGTGCATCTGACCGCCCCCAGAATCCGCGAGGCCGGCGTCGACCACCAGGGCTCTCACCCGATCGGAATCGAGGGTGGAATTCGCCATTTCTAGCTTATCCACCGGGGGTAAATTCTGTTTTAAATCACACATTCTATCATAGATTCAATCAAAAACAAGATGGAAGATTGAGAAAAGATGATGACACCCTAGCCCTCGAATACTATAATAGAGTTGGTCAAGGGAGACCTGACAGAAAAGACCAAAGAGAATGGATCTCATCCCAGAGTAGTTTTAATTACTATGAAATCTAACTTTGATAATTTTTTACTTATTTTTGTTATTATTATTATTTGTTTTAAATGACCTATTTTGATGACAGGATTTTTCACTATATATATATATATAAGAATTTGTTCCAATGTTGAGGATTTCTATACATAAGTGTTCCATTGCTGATGCGTTTGGCCTTTTCTGATGATCATCAGAATAGGACATCTTTATTTTATATTTCAGTGTATATGTATTGCATACTACTTTGAGTCTTAATTATTTTTATAATTAACTTCTACTTTCGTGTACTGTTAAAAAAATTTTACATTTAATAAATCATTGTAGACTAAAGATTTTTGTTTTTAGCAATGATCTTAATAGCAATGAACCCTAATAGAAGTTAGTATTACTTCAAAAAAACTATTCGAAATTTAAATATTACAGTACATTAGAAATCCTTTAAAATTGCTAACAGGTCCTATTTTACATCCTAATTCGTCTCAGAATTAAAATATTAATTTATTTCGTTTCCAGATTTGATGTTTAGAAGTTCATTTAAAAACTAATAATCTTTAGGCTATATACTTTATTTTGGCTTTATTAGTTCAATACTCATACTGAATCTTTAATTATATAATTATTTTATGTATAGAAATTCTTTCTTGCAAATATTTAATGCTTGTACCGGATGATTCAGAAGTTCATGCCATCTCTCGGGAAGTGATAAAATAATTGTTATACTAGCGACCGAAATATTTGGTAAAACTCCATTTTTAAAATAAAACAGCACACAATATGTTGTAAGTTCTACTATTTTTATTGAGTCTTGCCGACCATGGTTTCGTCCGTGACTGCATTCATGAGGCAACTTATCACAGACATCTAAAAATCATAATTTAGAAGAGAAAATGAAAAGAACATTTTGACGAATTTTTATTTTAAAAAACTGTTGAGACATAGTCTTCTGAAATGAATATTGAGAGAGATCCCACAATATATTTACCCGGCGAGTCTTTCCACAATGGTAGTTTTAGAGAGTGTGTGAGAGAGAGATTGTGTATTTTTTTTTTAATCTAACAAAAAAATATGATGATATATGCAAGAAAAAAAGCAAATTTTAATTCTTTGGAAGAAAGAATAATGTTTGTTTGGCCTCGTGAATGCCGTCACTAGCAAAACCATGGTCGGCAAGACTCAATAAAAATAGTAGAATTTACAAAATATTGTATATTATGTGCTGTTTTATTATAAATTTGATATAAATAAGAAAAAAAACACGTAAACCTCAGCTTGGAAACGCTTCTCGTACCAGCTATCCGCAATTTGGTTTTTTTACTAAGTAGGCCCTAATTCCAACTGTAGTAAACTAGACGACGACTCTAACGACTGAGCTATGCGTTCCTTTGAGAATCAACACAGTTTTACATTTTTTCCCATGTTTAAAATAAAATGTATTTTAAAAAATATTAGAGAAGAAAAGATATACAAGAGTGTAACAGTGTTTTTAAAAACACAATTTTAACCTTATTTTGTGAATGGCGGTTAAGGGCTCGTGATTATGTGGTAAGCCGGCCCAGACTTAAGTTATGCACAGTTGTATATATTAAACTCGCAGCTGTTAGAACAGAAATATATTATTTACAGTATGATATGTAAAGTATAGTTACAGTACAAGTCCATTGTAATTCCTTCGTTAGTTTATTTTATTATTTTTTTTTTACATGTTTTTAAATCAAGAGGCATATAAAAAATTTAGAAAAACTCATATTTAGAATTTTTAAAAAAACTCTGCGAAGAAAAAGGTAAATGAATTTCATCAAAGAAATATGTAATATGTAGCCTAATATTTTTGTTAAAACATTTTAGTTAAGATAATTACTTCTTAAATAATAATTATCTGCTGTAATTAAGTTGTTACGGTTTTACTGGACACGGAAACTAGGGGCATCTATTAAATCGTTCACGAAGAAACATCTTTTTTTAGAGTTAACCACTTTTCAAATATTCAACCAAGAAAAGAATTCAGTATCAAATGTAAGCCTACACCATAAGAAGAAAAAAACTTCCTATAAAACACATTATATTAGTAGTTGTTGTAATAGTTATATAGTCCACCATTATCAAATAAGTTTACAATTTACGTTCACAAACTGCGTTATTGAGACAAGAGTGATAACGTGAGAATAACAACAGAAACTGGCGGGAATTATACCAATTCTTATGGTCCTACCCGTTCACTCAGATATTAATTCTATTCAGTCTGTGCAGGTGAAAACATTAAACATCCATACTAAACTGATTTGTTTTATGCAAAAGATCAAAAATGTAAAAGGCCACCAATTTTAAAATATACAAAATGATTTTTTAAAATTTTTACTCTGATAAAACGTTACTTAAAGAACTCGTATACCAATTATAAATTCATACAGTATCTATTTCAGGAAGTCCATTAGTAGAAAATATTTTATATTAACAATCATATGACGTGGCCTACCCGTCTAGCGATTGGTGCTTTTATACTGTTATCCAGTATTTCATATTAATAACAATATTAAACTAAACTAGCGAGAAATTGTTCAAAAAAATTCGTACATTCTTCTCGTAATAAGATTTTATATCCAATATGCGTTTCAACGAGTTATAAGTTATCTTTGTAGCTGTACACATGAAAAGGGCGACTTTATCGTTGAAACGCGTAGTGAAAATAAAATGTTATTACGAGAACAGTGTATGTTTTTTTTGACAAACTTTATTTCATAGTTTTGCTATTTACATTATATCATTCTATAGAAATTTAACGAGGTGAAAAAGTTACTGGACACTTTTTATAAAAATTTGGAATTTTTTGAGTTAATTCCATTAAACAAATTTAAACAGCCGCCATTTTAAAACCGATTATTGGGAACAAGTTGGGTTTTCTCTTTTTTTTTCAAACTATGTCTTTAAGTTGATGAATAAAGTACAAAATTTCAACACAGTCGATAAGGCCGTTCTAGAGATATAAATGTTTCAGTTTAGAAAATAATAATACAGGGATAGCTGGTAAAAATCGTTTCCAGACATATTTATATTTACGGTTTTTTTACTAGCTATCCCTGTATTATTATTTACTAAACTGAAACATTTATATATCTAGAACGGCCTTATCGACTGTGTTGAAATTTTGTATATACGTAGGCCTATATACAGGTTCAGGTAGTGTATTTATAAATGTGCAAATATAGCCGAGAATAAAATTAAAATAAATTTTAAAATGTTAGCGTTAGTAGGTTGTGATTGTTTTTTGAAACAATTAGCCTACTCGGTAAATTTTCAAGTAGCCTATTGAATAGTTTGAAGAGCCATACTGTAAGAAATTTTTAAGCGTAAAAGTAATGACGTAAGATTGTTATGTAGAAAGTCTAGTTTTGAGATTTATTATGCCAAATATTGTTCTGCGTAATTGGGGTCCTCCCACCCTAAAGCAAACAACAGTATCTCAGTAAGTTCTAACCATAAAAACCTTAAAATGGTAGACCATAATAAAAACATTTGATACATTTCTATCTTTCTGTTATATATTTGATTATTTATTATTATTTTATATTTTAGTTTGTTTTTTGGTCATTATATCAATTATGAAATATATCATTTTGTTAGTGTTAATATGATTTGTTTTGTATTATAAATGGGTTAATAAAACTAGATTAATTACAAAAGTAATTTTACCGTTACTTTGTAACTTATAAAATAAACCCCAATTACTGGAAATTCTTCCAAAAGTAATGGATAAGAATTACATGAAACTTGTAGCCTATTTATTATTTTGGTAAATTCCATTCTTATTCTATGTTTACTTTATTTATTATTTAAATTTATCTTTGTTCGTAAAATAACTTTTATAGTTCGCTTAAATATTTTTAAATATATAGGCCTAGTCACACTTGAACACCCGTACCGCCGCCATTTTTAATCGCACTTGTATTATTTACTGCTCATTTCTAAGATAACGTTAACACGGATGTTTCCCTTTTTTTTAAATCGCAATATTTGTTCTTTAAAAAAAATTAAAATCAAGTTTGAAAATATTGCAAGTTCTTTTTATTTTTGCTGGTCAATGAAATCCGATATCGAAATTTTCAAAGAGAGGAAACCTCCGTTATTTTATCTTATATCTATTAGAAAAAGAAAAAAAGGGATTTCTTACTTCTAAATAAAGCAAGTACAAGTAGTGTTCAAAGGAAAAGTACTGTAATTAGACCTAGGCTATGGTGTGGCTATCCACATAGCCACACCATATATATATAATGGTGATTATATAAGAACTACTCAGTTGCGCGTGAAACATACTTTTACAAGCAAGGGCGGATCCAGGACTTCGCCACGAGGGGGGCGCTTCCGGGGGGTAGGAATACCACCCAGTAAAGCGGGGGGTCCGGAAAAAAATTGGTATTTTTGTTGTAGTCTAAAACGTATTTTAAGGCAATCTTATCTTAAAATGTTTACTCATAAAGACCAACATATATATTTAATTGAAGGACTAAGTTTTTTTATTTACATAAACCTATAAGGATTATGATGATGTTTTGGAGTTTTGGAGATTTATCTTCATATACAACAATCAAAACGTCTATATATTAAACTGTAAATTTTAATAATACATAATTTTACATAGATTTAAGTCCCTACGTCCTTCGACATGTTCAAGAGAGTACTAAAAAAAAGGGAAGAGAAGGGCTGGATTGTGAACTACGTATGACGCAATTCTTTCAGGTTTTCCTTTTCCACGAAACTGGTTCCTCGAAGATGCTTTGTTTTAATTTTAATTTTATAATTCGTATAAAAACTAGATAAATTATAGAAATATTTAGTTATTTCTGGATTCAATAATTAACTGATATTAAACAAATAATAATAAAGAAAAACTGCAGAAACTTAATCTGGATGAGTTTTTCTTTCACCTATAAAATTTGTAACCTTAATTAATTATTGAAATAAAGTTTCAATGCATAGATAAAAAAATCATGAAATTAAATCGGCTGAATCGCAATGAAATGTTAACAAATTTGGATTTAGTACATTATTTTACCGATTTGTGCCCGAAATTGATTACATAGTATTATGGTCAAGTATTATCTAATCAACCATTTTAATTCATCTATCATGAGGCACGACAGTCTAATGCTCAAACTAAACAAACGTTATCATATAAGAAACATAACACTGAACATGTAAGCCTACAAAAGTACTGTCACTCAATCAACTCAACACAAACAGACCGCCTTATCGCCACCGGCGCCGTCGACCTTCCGTGACGTTTTCGTAGGCCTACGTCTCTATGTCTACGAATATCAGGTTAGCCACTAGCTGGCCTACCTCTGTACCTTAGCGCTATTTCGCAAATAAGCTTTCATCACTGACATGGCCGGATCTAGGAACCCCGAAACCCCGCAATTCGGGGGGCGGGCCCTTAGGGGGCCCAAAGGTCCTCTCCTCAAAAAATAAATGAGGCTAAAATAAAAAAATATATAGCCTATAAAATATTGAGTTCAAGCAGTGGCAGAAAAGGTTTTTAACACAAAAGTTATAATTTAATTAAGTGTAAGAAAAGAGATTAAGTGTTAATTTCTAAACGTTTTACACTTAAATTGTGTACGGTTCCCTCCTTCCCTCTATCCATGTCTGCTCAAGGGGCCCTTGGAGAAATTTTGCTGGAGGCCCTCAATTTGTAGATCCGGCACTGATCACCGAGTACCTCATTTGACAATATACTACCGACTTTAGAACGTCTTTAGTTTTCCTTGTATACAGTATTGCAGCATAGTCGTATTTTACTTTTTTTTTTGCTAACGGGGGGGGCGCGATCCATCCAATCGCCCCTCACTGGATCCGCCACGGTTTACAGGTAAAAGGCACTACTTTCAATACTGTTTGCAATATTCCAACTCAATTTTTTTTTAAACATATAGGTGCGCCAAAGTATCGAATTTAAACTATTCAACGAAAATAAAACACCTAACTTATGAAAGTAGGCTACACTTGTAAACTGTTTCTGAAATATATTTCTTTCAAAAATATGATTACATACAAACAATAATGTAATTGAAAACCTACTATTTAATTAAAATACTAATTTCGGTTAGAATCCCCGTTAGTAGGGGATAAACATTATTCATTAAAAAAAGATACAAAACATTTATAAAACGTTTTATGTTTTTAACTTATGTAAACGTTTATACTCTACAGTCTATACTGCCTGGCAGTGAGCTACCATTAGAACGGAAGGAAGGAGTAGAAATGGATAATATTTGACTCGTCAATAATTAGCCAATTGTTGTTGTCACAAGAAAACCGAGTAATCGGAAGATTGTTTTCTATTCTGTTTTTGGCCAATTTTTCATCATTTTCATTCTACCTCGTATGTTTATTGTTAAATTCCTAGCAAATGTGGTAAAACCATTGTTATTTTTATAAATGATTAAGTTCCCTGGTTAAAAATATTATATTGGATGGCAATTTCTTTTGATTTTATCAAATGTTTGCTTATTTTTAACCGATTTTTCGTCTACGAGTATTTTTCATTCTTCATAGTTTTTGACCGATTATGACTAAATTTGGCAAACGTATTGTTTATGGAAAGAAGTAATTTGATTCATGATCGGAAAGATATTCTGAAAACGTTGATTTTTTGAGTGTGCTTGTTTGCGAGAGAGGGAGAGAGAGAGAGAGAGAGAGAGAGAGAGAGAGAGAGAGAGAGAGAGAGAGAGAGAGAGAGAGAGAGAGAGAGAGAGAGAGAGAGAGAGAGAGAGAGAGAGAGAGAGAGAGAGAGAGAGAGAGAGAGAGAGATAACTGAGAGTGGGAGAGCGATTCACTCTCCAAATTTTAGGAATCGTTGGGCCGTTCTATTATTAGAACGTGGGAATAAACTATAATTTTGTATCTCCTATTTCCTAATCCCCCCCCCCCCGTGTTGTATTTCTGTTACCGGTAGTTCATCGGTATCCCAAACAAATTACTGTAGACTAGCAATATAACATTTTCGTTTTATTTTTGTAGTTCTAACATATGGACCGGAAGGGTTAGCTTCCGGTCCAGCAGATTCTTAGTCTCTCGCAGGTAGAGCCGAGCTCCAGCCGTACTTCCTAAGTATTCAATGGCTTGACTCACAGTAAAGTTGTGCAGTGACTCAGTTACAGTGCCTTAGTGGAATTGCGCCTTTACTAATTAATCATCATTTTGTGATTGTGTCAATTATTGAAGATAGTGAACAATTAAAACGTTATTTTAATATTAACAAATTTTGTAGCCTTTAAACAAATTATTTTAGAACTTTTTTTAGACATATCTTTTCCTCTGAAAACAACTTTAGCCCTACTCTTAACGTACCCAATAAAAAAGTGCTGTTTATAGCTTTGCTGATTAGTTTTGCCAGTAGAAGAGTTAGAAGAGGTAATACGTTACTAGGTAAGTAAAATAATATATAATATAGCTATTATCTCCTAAATTATTCTCGTTCTTTAATCAATTATTAATTAAGTAAGGTATCTTGATTTTTTTTTAATGTATTAATAATAATTTTTATTTGAAATAAACCTATCTAATAAAAAAATAAAATTAAAAAAATTAAAAAAATATATTTTAGAGTAGTATGCAAGATATATTTTGACATACTGATATTAATGAAATATTTTTGTTTAACCAGAGATCATTAACCATTTATAAATCTCACGACAGGGGTTGGCACGTGTGAACTAATAACGCGGCCTTTTTTCTAGCTACTGTTTGATCTTGACCGTGAAAGTGTGTAAATTTGTTTATGTTTAGTGATGGGACTATCGACTAGTTTTGTATTCGTTACATGTTAACAGTTGCCATTTTCATTTGTTCCGTTTTTCCTTGAATATTTTCTGCCTGTCTAAAAAGGGTACAAAGGAACATAACCCTAAAAAGGGTAAGAAATATTTTCAATTGCTTTAGATGTAGTGTTTAGCCTAATATATTTGTATTATTATATCTTTCATGTTTACATATTTCACCCCCTTCTTTTCAATCCTAATATCTCTGACGATGTTGTTCAATCATTTCAAATAAGATCTATGGACACTGCAAAATTAAAATTTGTTACAAATTGCATAGCTTAAAGTTTTTTTACTTATTATTATTATTATTTTTTTTTGTAGTAATTTGATTTGTGTACATATAGACTAGATAATTGAAGTTTGATTACGAGTTTTGATAATTTTTTAAAGAAATTAATGTAACCCAACCCTTTTTAACATTTCTTTAGACTTTTAGGCATGATAAATGTTATAAAAAAAGGCATGATAAAATAAAAATTATGAAAATATAATAAAGCTTTTTTTCTAACTTATTAATTTCACTACGAGAAAATAAAACAAATAGACTTAATGTTTCTAATCGCCAAATGGTTAACTCGAATTTTTTGTAAGTTAGACAATATACGTTATCCTTAAACCTTTTGATATTTATAAAATCAATCAAATCATTTAAACCGTCAGTATAAAAGTAGTTCCTTTTCGTGTTGGAAAATGTTTATACTATGTAAAGCTTTATTATAAAGTGTTCAGTGACGGTTGAATCGGGTATAAGTTTTGATTTAAACTGAAATTTTGTTTCAATAATTACTCGTACATAATATTATTTTATCATAAAAAATGATACAGCATCACTTGGCATTTAAATTGCCCGTGACCCTGATGGAAAGCACCATATGATGCTAAAAGTGGAATTCGTATTTATTGCTCTATTTAATAAATGGTTAGTTGTGTTTGTACAATTTGTCGACAGCCTAGCTTTTAATACTTCCTAAATTAAAATATATTTTACTACACTAAGTCTTTTCTTTTTACAAGGAACCTGCACACGACGCCTTTTTCAAGACACATCTTATGATGAAAATCCATCTTCACCGAAACATACGAAATCTCCACGGCTAGAATGTCATCAGGTAAGAATTAAAATTATTAGATTTTGACAAAGCAAAACAATAATTTATTGCAAAAATATTATTTTTTAAATTTATCACTTCTTGTTTGGCTCCACATTCGATTGCCGGCCCTGTAACCAGGATCAGCCCCCCCCCCACCTATGTTCGCGTGCTATTCTATGTTTCAAAAATTACATGGTAATTTTTAACTCTTTGCAAATTTTATTTAAACTGATAATTGATAATAAGGAATAATTAAGCCTATCAGTTCAATCTAAAAAACAAACTTTATTGACAAAATTATTGCAAACATAAATTAAAGTAAATCATTCACTTTTATTTTACTGAAAGTACATTTCCATTTTGAGATTGATTTCCTTTACTGACCAAGATTAAAATTCAAGTTGACAAAATAATAAGATTATTAAAAAGTTAGGAGCTAAACTATTAAAATGTTTTGAAGTGTTTAATACTCTTATAACAGAAAACTTACTTTGATGTTTGATAGTCTATTTAATCGTAGCTTTCCTTTCACTAAAATCATTAATAATCTAGAATTAATATTATTTTACTAAACTTTGACTTTGTAATAATTATATATTTGAATTTTTAATCTATAATCCGCTGTAAAATATTCTGCAATAAATATTTTAAAAAAATTAAAACAGGGCTAGGCCAGGGCCCCCCACCCGGGGTCCCGGGCCTTGTGACCAGAGTTGCACCAGCCCCACCCTTGTGGGGGCCATGTGGCTCCACCGAAATCGCGTCCATCCCATCCCACACCTTTTGTTTCCTTTTGCCCATACCGGTCTAATGTAACCATAGCAGCAAAGAGCAACGGTATTAACTTTTGAAAAATATCTTTAATAATGCAGAGTATATGTCCGGCCCGTCCAAGTACAAGCCAGACATAATACAAGAAAGGTTTGTGTTGTCTAATAACTAAGTACCTACATTGATTTTTTTTTAAATCTGTAAGCTGCAATGATCTAGAAAATTGTAGACAAATAGCAAGAAGCATTTTAGATTCTCCTCTTTATGATTTGGCTAATGTTCAGTTAATCCAATTGCCAAACTCTGAGAATGAAACAACCCAACATATTTTAGCTGGTAAGATAAATAATGAACATATCAAAATATTTATATACATATATATCAATTATTTTAGACTTTTTACAGTTTAAATTTAAAAAAAAATCTGATATAAGATTTTACTTGTGTAATCGCAAAAATATCTTACATTTATCAATGTAATATTTATTTTATATCAGAATTGGCTATTTCCCCCCTTTTTTTACCTTTTTTCTTAGCAAAACAATTTTTGATTCTTCTCTTTGTAACTTTACTAATGTGTTCAGTCAATGCAATTGACAAATTCTAAGAATGAAGCAACCCATTTTTTTTTAAACTGGTAAATTGATTAATGAACTTTCATTAAAGTTGTTATTTATGACAGGGTTATTTTAGCTCAACTTTCTATTTTTTTATTGTTTTAAATCATCTTATTTACTCTTATTTGAGGTAATACAGTAAGTAAAAATCTATCATTACCTAACTTAGAAATAAACACTGGAATAATATCAATGTAACATCATTGATTGATTGAAATTTCAACATTATCATGGGTTTATTTTGTATATTTTGTTAAATGACATAGTTGGATAGAGAATAAATATAGCCTATTTCCTGTTTTTATCAGCTATAAGTTAGTCATTTCAACCAGTAAATTTGGTTGCAGTCTTAAATTACTAAAGCTGTTTGTCTCATTAACAGGTGATCCAAGTGTAACCAGAAGTCAAATTTACTCAGAACTGAACATTTTAAAAGAAATGAAATCGATGGACCAAAAGGCCGGCCGAACAAGTGCTGCTCGCCGTAAACTTAAGAAAATAAAAATTCTAAAAAAATTAATTGATAAAGTCAACCGAGGGGAACTTGTTGGACTGAATTAATTAAATATTTCCAGCTGATTAAAGTTAATGTTTTATTTATTTTGTTATAAAATGTATTCACATTATATTTGGATGTTATGTGCACTTTAAATAATACTTAAAAAATATTTATACAGTACATATAAATTTATTATATTATTATTTATTTATGTTTATCACTGGCCAAAATAATGACAAAACATAATTTGTTAAAAAATGCCACATTGGTAGTGAATGATATAACTTGTTTCTCTTAAATTTTTTGTTTTACATGCGTTTTTCATAGGTAACTATCAAATGTTTGTGTTATGCTGTACATTATTATTACAATGTGTATAAACATATAGGTGCATGAATGAAAAAGATTATTTTAATAGCTATAAAATTATCTTTTTTTTAATTACAAGAAGGTTTAATCTCTACTATTTCATGTATAACACTACATGTAAGGGTATGTAATCAACAGGCCACTGAGTGTATGCTCAATTTAGACCAGTGAGCGTTTGATAAATCTGGCCAAACGGACAACAGTTTTTGTTGAACAATGGGCGAAGACTAATCTTGGCTAAAGGTGTAAAGAGCATAGACTAATAGGATTGTTGGTTAATATACCACATCATTCAGTATGAAACCAACTTATATACTTAGTTGAGGTGAAAAATAGTGATTAGGCCAAGGGTGTATGCAATAGTATAGACCATGGGACTAATAACTGTTATTTGCCCAACTATGTGTAAATGTTTCTGATCTGTTTTGGTGTTTATTGTTAAGGGTCTGCAGTGCATAGATCTGAATTAACATATCACCCGTTAGAATAATGTTAAACAGTGTTAAATAAGAACAGTTATAACGCTGCCATTTATTAACACAGAATTATTATCGTTGATGGCTCATCTTAAATGTCAGGGGGGAAATATATTTTCTTGTTTTATAATTTTTTCTGGGGAAACAAATAGAACCACAAAAAGTGAAGAATCTTTCCCTTTCTTTTAAATATAGTATAACGATTTTTCAAAAACCTAATACGAATTTTCTAATACCTAAACAACTGTTCTTAAAAATGTCAGCATAAAAATATTAACATTGTTCTTTTGGGCGAGAATGCTCCCGGAATTTTATGTATTGCAGAGCCTTAAATGTCTTATACAATTACGAGACATCTCAGCACCCAATTTACTGAGAATTACCGATCCGGAGTATTAAAATAAATAGAAACTTGCACTCATATTATACAGAGTGTCTTAGGAGTTTTGTAAAAACACTTCTAGGGTGTGTTCTATTGGTAAAAATAAAGAAAGAAGTTACAATAAATAAAACTATATCTCACTAATTAATTATACTTCTAGAAATCACTCTTAATTACAATGGCAAAATTAAATAATAAATAACTCAATTTTCAGGGACAAAAAAAGAAATTATTTTATTTACTTTAAAGAATGGTAAGAAAACACTTCAATAAAAAAATGTTAATATTTCAATGTTCATATGTAAAAACAAGTAATAACAATTATCTTCAATCCCTTCACTATTCTTGAGAAAACATATCTCAATACTATTTTATAATCTATAATTTTCTTTCACAATTAGAGTTAAATAAGTTTTTTAATTTCTTTAATATAGCTGTACATCGTCAGTATATAATTATTGAAATTGTGATTTGTTAATCTTAATCCTTAATTATTGCATTAGAAATACATTTGTTGTTAAACTTAATGTCCTGTATTATGTTTTGTATTTTAAATTTAGTATTTCTATACTTATAGGCGAGTTTAGCTTGACTTGCTGATACTTCATTCATATTTGGTTTCGCCATTAAAAATAAAAAAACTAGACTATTGTTGACGGTAAGTCATAATTATAATAAATTATCAATAGTCGGAATGGCGAAACCAAATATGAATGATTTATTTTCAGGTTTCAATAAAAATATAATGGTACACAGAAAGCAGCATATTACATACATTGGCCTCTGTTACAATCAAAGTGAAAACATTAGAATGATAGAACGTTAGTAAAAATATTGTTAAATTTTTATCAATTATTTATTAATTAATTTATTAAATTGTTATTATTATAATATTTGTGTTAGTTTTTTTTCTGTCATGATATTAATTTTATTATGAAATATATTTATCATGTTAATGTTATTTGCTTCCTACTACAGACGGATTTTAATAGAACCAGTTTTTAATTTAATTTTCAAATTAAGGTAAATAACTTTCATAATCTGTTACAATCTGTTAAAAATAACTTTTATAATCTGCTTCTAAATACCTTTAAAATACCATTATAGTTTAATATACTAACAAAGTACTAATTGAGTAGCATAATTATTTGTGCTCATAAATACTTTCTTTAAAATTATTTCAAATACAGACTTCGTTCAATTTAGTAAAACAGTGCTAATGAAGTAGCATAAAACCTTTTTGTTCATAAATATACGGTTTTGATAATGTTTTCCGTCAACTTAGTATCGCACCCGCAGAATAGAGATCCCACTGAATGTTTGCTGAATGGTAGTAGTTGTTCGTTAGATCATACATTCCGAGACCTGTTGTACTGGCTAGCATAACAATGGAAGAGGTTCAAAATACTTGTGGATTAGTAATTTATCAAATCAAGAAATAATTATTTAGTTAAATTATATTTTAAAATGTCTATATATTTAGCCAAGAACTTTACTCTGTGGTTGAACTTATAATTTTATTTGTGGCCTTTCTGGTTCTTTTGTCTCTTGCACACCAGTGTGATCTAATCCAATTAATCTAACTACAAGTTGGCTTAGGTGTCATTTAACGAAAAATTAAAACCTTTGTTTAGTTTCTTATTAATTTCAAAGTACTGTACTGTGTATTGGATGCTTGCAATATTCAACAAATATGTTTCAATGTTATTTTTTTATTATTTCTTAGTGTTAAGGTGCCTACACATTCGAGCTGGTAGTAAGGCATACTCACTGGTTACCTGGTTGGTAAACAGAATATAATAAAAATCAGCTTTCACCATTGTAATCCTCCTAGTTGAAAAAAAAAGTATCACACTACCACCTTTCCATTTAGAACATATCAGTTAATTCAAGACGGATGGTAAAAATTTGGAACATGTTTTTAAATAGTTTTATCATAATAAATAGCCTTGGAATTTGTATATGATAATATTACTCTCCTGCGAAATATTTAGAGGTATTTAGACTTTTGGTTCACCTGGTATTATTTTAAGTATGATTTTAGAGTGTGTGTGTGTGTGTGAACGCTCGTCGGCGCGAACGCGCATGTGGGTTTTATTTGAGAAACGAGAATATTGAACGTGTTTTTATTTTTAGGATTATTTTAGATACTTTGTGTTAACTATTCTTAAAACATTTTAATCGTCACAAATATAATATTTAAAAATGTATTTTAACCTAAAACAAAAGTTTAACATTGGGATTAATTTTAACGATTTTATAAAAAATACAAAATAGATTGTTTACATTATATACTATGTTTACACATTTGGGACTGAGGGATAATTGCAATATATCAATTAATTAAATACTGCATTCTATACTTGAAAACATGAATTTTTACAAAGTTTGATTTTATTGCTCTCTTTGGGTCCGTCCTGACTTCCAGTTTTTGTGTGGAAAAACTTACCTTTTCTAACATTTTAAAGTACGTTTTTATGTGTAAACAACGATTTTTGACAATTTAACAAATCCGTTGAAGTTTGTATGGCTCTATAAGAATAATTTCAATATTTTAAAATAATTATTTAAATTTTATATTAAATCTGCTATTTTGACTTCTTTGGACAGGAACTACTGGTTATTTTAAAATGTTGGACTTTTATGTTTAAACAATAATTATATTTTGTTGTGTTTCTGAGTAACACTTTTGAGTAATTAAATTTTTGTTGAGAAGCCATTTTTTATTTATACAGAAATAGAGAATTGTTATTTAATAAAAAAAAGAAGATTTTTTTAAAGTCTACTTAACATTTTTAGCTGGATATCTTTTCGATATTCTACTACCATGAAAATAATTTGAATATTTGTTTGGTTTTTTTTTGCATACATGCATCAGGTCCAGTTTTAATATTTTCCAAATTCGACATACTCAGTTTCAACAATTTTTGTAATATCGTCTCAAAAACTAGTATAGTAATTCACAAGCATTCTCCACTTGTGTACCGAATTTCAAGTCGATATTATCAATATTTTTAAAATAGAGCTAATCACTGCTTGAATTGTTGCATTACCGACGGCATTATCCGAACGCATTACAATATCTATTTTAGAAAATGCCCATGGTAACAACTGAAAATAGGTATACATATTTATTGGTAAGTGTATTATTATTAGTGTACCGAGTTTTGACAACCCATAGAGAAAATATTATACATTAAAGCCAGTAATTAGCGCTAAATATACCCCTGGTACTGAAAATAAAAATGATTCTTCCGGTTCAATTAAAAACATATTTAAGATATGACTTGTATTGCAAGGTTGTAGTAATTATCTCAAAATTTTAGGTTAACTAGTATATGTTTTATTATAAAACCAAAATTGAAGTCGATACCTTGAAAATTGTTGAAATTGCAGCCTATAAATTCATGCAGTTTCCTAATACCCACCGCAAATTTACAGTTTTCTCAAAGGCAGGCTCAAATGATTTTGATGAAAATTTTCTCAAGCCAAACAAAACGTATTGGTCGACATCTACAGAAATTCCGGTTCATGTGTTATCGGAAATCGTTAATCGGTATCGGTTATGGGAAATAACGAAAAACCATTGGTCTTGGGATTGATATAAAACGCGTAATTTATCAAACACGGTTTAGTTCAAATTTTAAAATTATGCTAAGATTAATGGCCCAATTTCGTTTTCAAAATTACGAGGAAAAAGTATTACCGTTCTGGAATAGTTGACAAAAAACAAAAATGAACCTTGACCACCGTCATTAAAGTGATTATGAGTATAGGCCTATGAAAGAATTATATTCTATAGTATATTGTCTTGTATCTAATTACTCACCTCAAGACATAAAGGCTATCGCGGTTTCCATCACTACACTACACTACACTACACTAGGTTTCCATCATCAGGCCGCACAAAATAGTCAAATCACTTATTAGAGGTCGTCACATAACAATAAAACACTAAAAACACAACACAACGTAAAACCGTTAACAGCACAAACAGTTATTTTGGCCGAAATATCGGGTGCATGGCCAATACCCGGCAAATCTAAACTGCGGAATTATTGCTGTAGGCACAGATACTCCCTGCCTTCTCTGTTATCTATCGTGGTGGTCTAGTATGACGTTTGTTTATCATGCTGTCTGTCTAGATGCTTACGACATCATAAATTAGATTTGATTTAAAGGATAGTTTGTCATTGGGGATATTAGATGAATCTATTTTTACACCTTTATAGATCTCGAACTCTTCTACGGAATCCATGTACTTACTTTTTTTTTGCAAAAGTGTATTATCTCCATGTTAGATTGGATATCTGTGTATTTATGGTTTTTGTTCCATTAAAAAATAAAAATTTAATATGACTTGAAACTAGGTACACATGCAGAGTAACTTGCATTCCAAGGTTGGATTAAATATCTCAAAATTTTGGGAATGATAAAATTTTGTGTAGTACCGACGGGAAAATCCGTGCATATACCAATTCTTACTTTCAACTATTTTTTTCTATTTGCTTAAAACTTTGTATATACATTAACTTGTTTATGTTTTATTAGAAAACCAAAGTTGAAGTTGATACCTTGAAAATTGTTGAGATTGGAGCCTAAAAGTTCATGCGATTTTTGACTTATCGGTTCAAATGATTTTGATCTAATTTTTCTCAAGATTCCCGAACAAAACTTGTTGGTCGACATCTACAAAAATTGCGGTTTATGCGTTATGGGAGTTGGTCTTTGTTTACACTCTTATTTTAGGTTCACAATGTCTTCCTTATCATATCTTTTCTTTATAGGTTACCTTCCTCTCTCTTAATATCAAAATTTATTTTTTTATAGTTGTAGCACTATGAAACGATATGTATTTGAATATATTTAATTTTACGGTTATTGTTTAATATGGCTGTGTCAGACTATTCATTTATTACAGGTACTCACTATTTATGTTTATGTTACTTATATTCACAATGAATGTGAAATATTTATTATTTATAAAATCGATAAATAATAGGAACTAATTTTAATGTAAATATATTTTAAATTACCGTCATTATGAAACGGATTACTTTAAGGCAATTTATAACTAGCTAAATGGTTTAAGGTATGTTTGCCATGCTGTGGATTAACCCTAAAACTTTTCTGTCCTTATTAGTTATACAAGCATAAAATATGGGTGTTAAACAGATTTTTTTTTTTTTTTCAAACTAGAGCATATTGATGAGTATCGTGCAAAATTACTACTCAATTGGTCGTACTGTTCTAGAGATATAAATTATTTAGTAACAAAAATACAAAATGGCGGATAGTTGGTAAAAGAAGCGTTACCTAATATGTGTTTATAGGAACTTCTTTTAAATTTAAACCCTTATAAGCACCCCCTAAATTATCTCCGCGCATTACAGAAACACCGTGGTAACTTCCGTGACGTTACCACAAAAGGTAGGGCTACAAACGGAAAACGCGAACTGACCGCGTGTTTTTACGTTGAAACGATTTTAGTTTACCTCTTTACCCTTTTTTACAGAGCAAGTTATGATGAAGGTGAAAAAATAAAATTTACTGATAAATCCGTTTTGAATCTAAAAAAATGTTTGGAGTCTGTCGTATGTAGGCCTACAGAGTCTGTCTCAAAAATCGCGCATTGGAATACATATCAGCTTCTAATTGGCGTAGGAAGGTAATAGACACATTAATGGAAAGCTCTTGGTTGGGTCTATCTATAGGGAGTGCCAAATCTTAGGTTCCATATACAGAGTATTCCGAAAAATATTAAACGTTTTTCCCCCGTTTTTTTAAATAACGATATTAATGTTTCCCCTTCAATTACTCCTAAAAAGTCCACATTCTTTTCCCCATTACACAGTCTTATCTCATTAACTCGGCCATAACACAAGAAAAACATTCATGTGACATCTCTTTTGAAAGCTGTTTACATTTGCTATCTGATAAAGTAACTAAATATATAAATTTTCTTCACAGAGTGTTCCTAAAATTATTTTTTTATAGAATTATTTTGGTGAATTAATTATTTCTACTCCAAAGTGAATTGGTTTTTAACTCTTAGTCCAAAGGTTCTGAATTCTCATTCATTATTCCCTAGTATTGCAAAATTACACCAGCTTTTACCCAACAGATGTATTGGGCGAATTGGCCATCGAACGACGCTCTAGATCTCCAGATTGAAATCCTTTAGTTTATTTCCTTTGTGGCTATTTGAAAATAAACGTTTACTATAATAGACCTACGAATCTGAAACCTGAAAGAAAAATACGACTAGCAATACAGAAAATTAGAGATGAAATTAAAAGTAAAGCAATACATGCGGTTTATACTCGTTTGGAACATTGTCAAGTAGCTCTTGGTGGACATTTTGAACATAAACACATACTTTCCGTAGTCTTCTATGGTTTACGTTGTTAAATATAAACAGTTTTAGTACAGCTTGTAGTTTTTCTTAGTTTTGGATTGTACACAAAATAAAATCATTTTTTGTATAAAAAAAAATAATTTTTTTTGGAACACTGTGCAATTAAAAACTAATTACATTATCAGATAGCAAATGTAAACAAATGAGATAAGACTGTGAAATTTGATTCATCATAATGTTGTATCTAAGTAAAATAAAAACAGTAATAAACCAGAAAACTCGCGTAAAATTCAATGTATATAAGGGTGGTTGCCGCCGGCCATATTAATGTATATAAGGGTGGTTGCCGCCCTCAATACACTTTTAACTACTTAAATCCTAATTTTAATCCATTATAAAAATAAATTCTATGTTAAAAGTGTACATTTATCAGGCTAATAGTATATACTTTAATTGAAGACATACTTATCGTTCTTGTAATAACAAAAAATATAGATATTAAAATTCCTAAATATTTTTTGACTGAAATTAATGACAGGAGTAAGTAACATTAAAGAAATGAAAAACGGAGGTGCGTTGCAAGCCTGTACACATATGTCCCATTTCTGAGGATTTATACAAAACCGACCCCTTTCTGAAGAGTTGGTCATCAGAATAGGACAGTCCTCAGAAAGGGTACAGTTGCGTATCTATATATATATATATATATATATATATATATATATATATATATGAGATTACCCATGATTACCTGTTTCAATACGCTCTAATGCCACGATAGTCAAATACAATTTTTTGATACTTTTACAAAGCCACTCTTCTTTAACAGCCACCATTATATTAATATACAGTCTCCAATTGTGTCACTCATGTTATAAACTTGTTCTCAGCATACTTTGTATGTGAATGAATATTATGAAATTTTTAATAACGTTGCAACTGATTTTGACAAAACGAAATTTGTGTTTGTGTTTTTCATATGTCAGATATATCTAAAGTATTATATACGGTGATTATATTTTACGTGAAATAGTTGTCCTAAAAATCTCAAATTCTGATTTTGAATCAAATGTATTACCACTAAAAGAAACTAAAAAATTACTTTTAAAATTCTTTTGGGAATTAATTTTGAACAATTCAGTTACAAAAATAGGTAATAACGTTGTGGAAACTTCTTGTTAAATGATTACTTTGTTTTGTACTTCCAATCATCAATTTTTTAGAGTTTTTTATTTTATTTGAATAGTCATTCAATTATTTTCTAAATAAATAGTTTACAATTAGGCGAAATACTCGTCTACATGTGCTGTACTGATTTGCTTGTGAATATGATCACCGATTGTTCTTGGTATACACATTTATTAGGGATTCACCATAGTTTGGTTTGTTTAATAGATATATTATATTAGAATACAACCATACGAGCTATTATTTGCACATACAAATAATATAGACAGTACACTTATAAATCGATGTTGAGATTTTTGCTGAAATGTTCCTTTTTGAGATGTCTCATGATATACTTAGCAGTCACTTCAGACTGTTTACATAGCCAACACAAGACAAAAGGGATCACTATTGATGATCTGGATTGTTAGCAGATGTTTCCTGAAGTAGCCGTGTACAGTGAGTAATGCCATAACTTGATCAAGCAAAGCCATACCACTTTGTGTCCTCCTTTGCCGAAAGTATCTGCCATTCCCGTATCTGAAGAGAGGGGTTATGGTGAACAAGCATTTCTCAAATTTGATCGGAAGACCGCATCTTTTAATATCCAGAATTTCCTTCCTCAACCTAGATATCAACTTGTTTTCTTCACCTAATTGCTTTACTGTAGCGATCATTGTCTCCAGCAAATACTTTGCTGAATTTTTGAAACTGTAATAAATTGGAGCTGGTTTCGTGTAGCACCCTAAAATTGAAGGAAAAGTTTCATCTTCCATACATTGTAAAACGGTAGTCTAGGTAAAATTTTGAACTTATTCATTATCGTGTCCTCGATAATTCCACCTCACTTATTAGTAAGTCTAGCCTCAGAAGAAAAAACAACCATTTTGTGGCGGAAGATGTCCCTATAAGGGTGAACTTCCTTTCTAGATGGTTTTAAACGTCAATGAGATTTGTTACATCTGAATCTTGAGTTTAACTTCTAGCTGTCTTTGAAGAGCGCTCAGCAGTTGGCGAAATGGCCGAATCACCTGACCACACCCTCTGCGACTAGGATCTTCCATCAGTGCCTAAGGTGATTTACGACTTTCATTTCCTTTTCCTTTTTACTACACGTACCACTTGTTAAGGAGTTTGGTTTTGACTATGTCCCTTACTTGGACAATAGTGACATTAGTTCACTTCATTTTCAGTCCATTCTGTTGCCTTGTAGCGTCGCCGAGAGAAATAGAGAAGCCTGGTGGTCCTACAGTTTTTAGAAGTTCGTCCTTTCCTTCCGAGAAAGGTGAAACCACTTTCTGTTCCATCTCATCCAGCTACCTATACATTCTTGGCTAGAAGCCGCAATTGCTTCTAGCCAAGAGACTGATAGGCTGATTGCGGTGGATTGTCCACTAAGCTATGGGATTGCCTAACCTCACGCCAAGAGATGTCGCAACCATAAAAATGTTTTGTTTTTTAAATAATGTATGTGATGGTTTTGTATCTGTGACGTGTAATACAGGTGGACGAAATAATCAATTTTAAATAATTTTTTATATTTTTACCGTAATGCAAAGTGTGTGTCTATACATTTCTTTATTTTATTTATTTATTTATTTTTTATTTATTATTTTTTTAAATTCGATTTTGTGGTAGCTGTCGCTTGATTATTGTGTGTTAAAACCCATTGTTTAATATTGGTTCACTTCTGAGTTGACAGTCGATGAACGTTTTAATTTTGATTTTTGTTCAAAGTGTGAATTTTATTTATTTTTTTTTTTTTGTATTTGATAAATGAGCGTGTCTTTTCTTGATATATGGAGTAAGGGGCTCGACTGCGTCAAAATAAACGTTACTAATGAAGTTGAACTTTTTTTTTCCTCTTGTGGTTAAGGGGAGAAAACATTTCGGCCATATAAAAAAAGAAGTAAAGACTCCTAGAATACTCTAACGGCGTCCAGTCAGAAAAGAACAAGATGTTGTCAAGCGAGACCTGATAAGAAATATGAAATAGAAAGATCTTACCCAAGACTACATTAAGGAAGGTGTAGAACTAGCTAGGTCTCCGCGGAATGCCCATGTCCGTACTCACTAAAGTGAGCTTATGAGGGTAATTAAAGTCTCAGTTAAATTATTTTACTAATAAACTTTTACGTGTTTATTTTATTTGATATGACGCAAGTAAAAATAATTTACCCTAACACTAATTTCTGTTACAAAATGAGCGTTCGTTGAAGATCGGATACCAAAAAACAGTGTAAAACGAAGGTGTTAAACAGTCTATATGACTTAAATACATTACGTCAATTAAAAATTTAAAAATCTGATTTCGCACCAAGTAGTCATGTAGCACGGCGGTACAAATGGTTGCATATTTAAGGGCGTTTCAGTGTACGATAGAAAAAAAAAGAAGATTTTAACTAGACAAACTCCGTGCAGCGCAAAGCACAGCGTGCTTGCTTTGCTCATAATGAGGAGGACGTTTCGTCCAACTTGAAGATATTCCTGTTCTGCTTTAACTCCTATTGCATCAGCTAAGCCCAAGTAAGTATCAACTCGTAACGTAGTTTGTTCTTTTCTTATGTCTTTAAATCTATCTCCTCTGACTCGACAGTAGTAGTCAACGAATATCTGTTGAGTTAGTTTCCCAGCATTTATAATTAGATTAAAACTCCCAAATGGTAGTATACCCCGAATCGCAATTCTATACAAAATATACTCTCTCATAGTCACTGTTTGGCGAATTTTAGTGCGACATCTACCTTCAATAGTATGTCTATGTGCCAACCTGTTTCTCCCCAGGACCAAATTAGAACATAACACATTGGGTCATAATGCATACTATCGTAATTGAGTTTCTATAACCCACCTTCTTTCTCATAAACGTTTATGAATCTATGAGAAGGTGGAACTCCATCCGTTGTTTCAAAAAAATGCAGCTACTTCTGAACTAATAGGTTCATTAAACCTACGAAGATCTGAAGTGGGTTCAATGTAGAATCTCATCACAATATTTAGTTGATGACGATTTTCATTCTGAACTAAGATTTTCTCTTCTTGAACTTTTCTGTGCATTGTTTTATAAGGTTGCACATGAGGGTTGAAGTTTTCAATTAGGGTACTTAAAGTAAAGAGAACATCATCTCGTAGAGACGCGTTGGCACTGTTTAATAGTCTGATTTCATTAGCTTTGGCAAAGTCGAGAATGTAGAGTTGGCCTTATGAACTGTTTTCTTTATTCTCAGCATACAAAGGTGAAATGAGATGATGAGTTATACCAAGAATTTTAAATGAGTAAGGACCATAATTTGGTGGAAGGTCAATTTTTGCAGCAAAAGAAGCAAAAGGCATTGTTGTACTGGCGAATGTTCTCCCTAAAATTTTTAGATTTAATATTGTTACCAGTAAAAAGATCTTTCAATTCATCAATTATGGTTATTGACTTTAGTTTTACCTTGCCTTCATAACAACAAAGAGTAAAGCGTCTTGATGTATTTACTTCAGGTTGGAAATACAGTGCAGAACAACGCTGACAAACTCCCACCAGACTACCTATAGAATATGGATTAAGAGTAGGTATAAACTTTGAAATGGCACACTTGAAGGTTGGTTTTGATATGTTTGGGTGAATTTGTTGCATTATTTCATCAGCAGGATGGTCAGTTTTGTTAGATAATTTACGTCTTGCTCGTTCTAGACGACCGGTGAGGGTGGGTTTTCTCTTACTTTTTTTGTAGTTGCTGCAACATCGTTAAAATAGTTTGTTCCATTGATAGCTGCTGAAGAAGAAGGAAGGTCTATTTCTTGCATTATTTCATCCGTAGGAGGGTCACTTTTCTTAGTTATTTTACGTCTTGCTCGTTTTAGACAACCGGTGAGGGTGGGTTTTCTTGGACGTTTCTTTTTAATTGCTGCAACATCGTTAAAATATTTTGTTTTATTGATAGCGGCTAAAGAAGAAGGAGGGTCTATTTCTTGCATAATTTCTTCAACAGTAGAACCAGTTTGGTTGGATGGTTTGGATCTTGAACTTCTCGAGTGTGGGTAAGATGTAAGTGTGGGTTTTCTCGGGCGTTTTTTTTTGTAATTGTGCTTGTTTGTGGTGTCTCAATTACATTTTTGAAATTACCAAAACTTTAATATATGGAATTCAGCCGATTAAAGTTTTGGCCGTATGTCGGATCGCCTATTATGTAATCACTGAATCGATGCCATTGTTTCATTACGTTACTAACGCACTCTAATCGAATATCATAATGATTATTTTCTAAATGTCCATGTAAACAATAGGAAACACTTCTGAATAAACAGTTTCCATCTCCAATAATTAGAGTTATGTCAAAATGTTTATAAGTAGTCATGTTCGTGGTTGTAATCAAGCGATGCTAACCAAACAAAAATTTACCAGGTATAATATAACATCTAGAAAATTCAACACGTTATTTGTTATGTACTTAGAAACACAATTCTACAAGTTTATTCACCACTAACTTACTTAAATGAAGTAAATTTCAACATAAACAAACCCTGTTATGATAATAAAACATATGCTTTGTTATATTCCGCTGATCAGTAAAAACAATAATAATGAATAGAAAATATTTTAAATTACATTTTTAGAACATTAAATGAAGGCATAGTAAACTTTTCAGGCAAATAGGCATATACATAGAGTTAATTACCTTTCATTTAACACAACCCGCATGTAAATCAATCCAATAGAACTCAAGGTCGCACTCGGAATAAGGTTAAAATTTTACCACATGGTAAATTGCCATAAGAGTTTATAATTTCCGTTTTTAGTAAATTTAGTGGGGTAATAGCTAAAATCGAAGCAAAATGGGCAAATATACAGACAATTTACCTTTCATTTGGTACCAAAAGTGTGTAAATCGGTCCAGTAGTATGGCCAGGTTTGCTGTTATAAGCTTAAAATTTTTTCCCCATGTTAAATCTCCATAAGAAATGTTTATTTTCCATTTTTAACCCAATTAACATAAATATTTTCAAAATACAAATAAAACCTGCATATATATGACCGCTAAACTTTGTTTTGGTACAACCCGCGTGTATTTCGGTCCAGTAGTATGGCCACGCTCGCTGTCATAAGTTTTAAATATTTCCCCTATGTTAAATCTCTATAAGAAAAGTGTATTTTTCATTTTCACCCATTTACCATAAATAATTTCAAAATATAAATAAAACCTGCATATATAGGACCGCTAACCTTTGTTTTGGTACAACCCTCATGTAAATAGGTCAGGGTCGCTGTCATTAGTTTTGCAAAGGTTTTTTAATATATAAGATTTAGCCTTTTTGGTTAAAAACAAAACAAAATGTCAATAAATTCAAAAATTTCTCATTGAACCTCGTTTTATTTGATATCTCTGAGCTGTCCGATCTTCTGTTTAAATATTTTAACGGAAAATATATTATAAATATAAAACAATCTCTTTAACCGGCTAAAACTAACATTTGTGAATCACATTTCCTGAATATCACGTGAATCAATAACACTAGAGTGAAGGGAGGGGGGAACCGGGATGATTAAAAGGTAAAACCACGGCAAATCAGACTTGAGAGCAGAATATGGGAAAAGAATTTCTGATTAAGGATTGGATATTCAAAAGTATGAACTCAGGAACGTAAAGTGTAAACTGATATTATGTTTCATATTATACGTAGACATGTGTAAATAGACACACAGACTATTGCAAAAACATAATAATTCACAGTAAATTCAAAATAAAACAAAACAAGTGTAATAATCAACAATTGAAATTGTTTAACTCTGTTGGTTGAAGCGAAACTATGGAAATTATAAAGAGTTGATCTTTTCAGTAATTTAAATTTCAATCATTGTTTTCGTAAAACAGTCATATCTTACTTTATGGTGAGTATTTTCTCTGTATTTATACTTAATTAATTTTCTCTAAAGCTATTTAAGTTATAAAAAGGCACAGAATTTTAACCTCATAAAAAGAGACAGAAAATTAATACACATGACATAAATAAGAAATAGGAAAGCTTACAATTGACAAAATTTTAATCACCAATATTAAAAACAGTTAAACAATAATATAAGAAAATTATTTAATTTTATTAAAGTGGATCCACTCCTGCTGGTTTTATACATTTAAGTTTTAAATTATTCACTGCTCAAAACTAAAGATTAAAATTTAAAAGGTACAGTTTGTAATTTGAACATTGGATATTTGTTTGATAGTTTCTCAGAATTTAATTATTGATTGTTTTGATGATATAAAACACCAAACATTGATTTAATTGATATGATACAATAATTTAATTGTATCTAGATATTTACCTTATGCACAATTTACAAATATAGTAGATATATGTTTGGAGTAGGTCTATCCAGCGTATCGTCTCTTTTACCCCTCCCGCAGCGGCGATTTCTGTCTCCCGGATTCTTCACAACTCTTGTGTAAATTCTGATTTCAAAGGTTGCCGTCTTGCTATTGGTTGGATTTTTTGTTGTATTTTTACATCGGTATTTTCTTCAGTTGCATCAAATGTCACTTTACATCCTTTATTATAACAGGTTTTTACCTTGTTATTTTATTACCTATTGTACAATTGTTAAGATTTGTTGTTTATTTTCTGATATTCTATTTTGTTATTATTTAAAATGTTATAAGTTTTGATTATCATAAACTTAACCCCCCACTGTGAACTTATAAATTCTCCTTAATCAATTTAATTCTCCCTGAACAGCTGATCAGCTAGTTTCTCTAATTATTTGTAAATCTGACCTTAAGTACCAAATTTCAATTAAACAGAAAAACTATTTTTTTTTTTAATTGATAGTAATTTTGATAGGTAGGTTTACAACAATAACAAATTTTAAAGTTGACGGCCATATTGGAAAATGGCGGACGATTTAAAAATTCGAAATTCATAGTTTTAATTTGCATACTAAATAAGGTGAAGTATTTTAGAACACCCCTTTTAAGTTTCTAAGTTTCCTGTAAATCTTACACTATTCAGAGTGCCAATGGAGTCACAATTAAAAACACAACCTGTATAAATAATATGTAATGCAACAAAATTTTGAACTAATTTTAGATGTTAAGATTAAATGTTCTAATTAATTATTAATATGTTTTATTAATATTCATGTATTTAATAAAAAAGGATGTATAAAGTTAGGCAACAGATGATAAACAAACGAACATAACCTCAAAATGTAATAATAGCAATTTGAATTTATGTATTAAATAAACATTTGCAATGAAAAATCACATAACTCAAATACACACTTTGATAATAATAATAATAATAATTAATTTTGAAATGGGTAAAAGAGGGCAAGGATAGAATCGATCGTAAACATCAAACTAACAAATTGCCAGTTTAGGCTATATTTTCAATAAACAATTCAGTTATAAATAGTTCACAAATAACGAATAGAAATAATTATTTAAAAGCCTTTGGATAAACAAAGGTAAAATTAAAGTAAATAACAATATGAGTTGTCTTGTGTTGATGAAAGAAGCAAATAACATGTAAACGGAACAGCGACGGCTATCTTATCTTGTCGCATGGCTAGTCAATGAAATAGTGAAAATTAAATTGGCTTAAGTTTAATAAAACGGACGTCTGTGATAAAAAAGGAATATTGTTGTCGGTAATTCAAAATTATTTCAATAGCATAATAAATAAGAAAAGAAAATAATGTTAAATAAAACATAAAGTGTATTCATATAATTGTAAAACTTAAATAAATATTAAAATAAATAACTAAATGGCCTAGATTTATAAAGTTAGTTTAAAACGTTTATATATAAAAAATAAAGCGAAAATTTAATAATCAGGGAAGTGAAGGTTGGAGGAAGAACTATACTAGTTAGGGAGAATATTAATTTGTTACAACAATGTGAAAGAAACTTTCCATTTCTTAAGCTCAGCCTAGGCAATCGAATTGTTTTAATTGTTACTCTTACAGAGGTTTTACATTTGTACTATATATTGGGAAATAATGTAGTTTCGCAACTTATGCATTGAAAGTAAATAATTACTACGGAAAAGAATCAACAAGGACTAATAAGTATTTATGTATTAAGAATAAATTGTTTGAACTTTTATAAGATTGGGCTACTTGTAATTTGAAGAAATTAAAACTAAATAGGGACAATATTTTAAAAACATTATTTTGTAAAATAATATTAAGTTAAATAGGTTAATTCTATTCATTTATATGATTCTTGTAATAATTTAATTTAGACTGTTTGCAAGTATATTGAACTTTTAACCCACAGTAATCCCGAGTAAAGTTTTCTCCAAAAAAAGAATACAAAAATATTAATCTTAATAATTTGTATAACATTACTGAATAATAAATTTGATAATTATAAATTGACTTACAAAACTAATTAAAAATAATATATAATAATAATTATTATATATAATTTATGTTTATTATATATAATTTATATTTATATTTCTATATAACTTTAGGATTAATATTATAAACTATTACCACAATATTAGGAAACTATACTACTGTTTTGCAAACGATTTTATTTATGTCACCAATGTATATATATATTTAATTACGAGAGGTTTGTTTGTATCAATGACTATTTGTTTCCACAATTTTGTAAATTCTGTTCCTGTATAAAAAAGTTTTAGTTTGATTTATAAGAAAGTGACTCCGATTTCAGCTTAAATAGAATCTTTTTAAAATTTATCTTTAATCTCTATAATGATTTCTTAATAGAAAGTAAAATAAAATTGTAAATAGTTAGGAAATGAATATTATACTTACTTATAATATTCATGGCTGTTTTTTGAGGCTTAAAGATGAGATTTTTAAAATAAATTGGAATACAAATTTACGTCATTAGTTATAAAAACACAGGATCCGAGATTCACTTAAATCCTCACTTAAGGTAATTTTGGTTTAAGTTAGGTGTTTAATACAATTTACAAACATAGAGGTAGTAGTCAATTGTGATTTTGGCAAATACATTTTTTTTCTATTTAAAAAGAGTGCATTATTATATTAGAGATATTGTTTAATTACTAACAGCTACAGAGTGATTGAATAAACTTGAACAGCTAGAAATACTTTCAATAAAAACTAACGAAAGATGATAAAAATGGAGTTACTAGCTTGTTGCTTCACAGCCTGTGAAGTTAGTTTATTTATGATAATTTTTTGAGGTTGTTTTATTTGTGTGATGTATAATCACAATTACTTCTAAAAATGTTTGTTCAAATCTAAGGATATCTTCAGTTTCTGCTTTTTTTTTAAATTTTCTATTAGGACATCCTAAAGGTCTATTAGGTCTTTCCCTAAGACCTCCTAAATTTCTTTTGTGCAATTTTGTTTGTCTCAGTTTTATAATTGTATTTTATTTTAAATAAGCTATTTTGGGTAATGTATTATATTTTTATTTGTTGTGGTATATTTTAATATGAATTTTGAATTTGTTTTAGTTTGTAAGTAACTTCCTCAAATGTGACTTAAAATAAATTATTGTTATTAAATGATTATTATTATTTATTTAAATGAGAATTAATTGCAATTTATTGTTAAAGTTAGGTGTTTGATTACGGGTCTGATCAAAGTAGTTGTTTTAAAGGTTTTTCAGAGCAATGGAGATAAGGGTATGAACGGAGTGACGCAAGATATTGTATGACTTTCATTTAAATTGAAAGATTTTTTTTTTATTGAAAATAGCAAATTGAAACTAAATTATTTAGTTTATTTTAATTTTTTTTTAAAAACGTAACAATTAGTAGACATAACAAAAATGTAAAAGAAATTTTATTTTTAAAAACCATGGAAACAATAAAGTTTAAAAAATCATTTATATTAAAAAATTAGAAACTAACTGAACATTGAAATATCCGTTTGCCTTACGTTGTTGTGGGTTAAATCTACATTGTATTTTCACTTTATTTAATTTAATCATAAAATATAATATATACTATAGTGATTATGATAGTAGGACTTGTACAGATCCAGTAATAGCTTATGCAAACATTATAAATATTGTGTTCCACTATATGTATTTCTTTGCATTTTGTAATGGGTTTTAATTTTCAGAACATTATTATGAAAGAGCTGGTTTTACCCCCTAGACACTTCAGACCTTAAGACCTGTTGTGTACATGGTCTCCTGACTAGCTCATTTCTATACTCTTCGTTAAGAACAGGATTTTCCTAGCCAGGTTGATTGTTGCTATAAAGGTCATATCTGGACCGAAGATGAGTTGTCCTCTAAGTCCTATTGCTTCGCACTTTAGATGTATATGTTCTGCAGGTCTAGATGCTGAATACATAGTCCGCATTTCATGTTTCGTTGGAATAATCCCACGGTGTTATAATGTTTCTTGAAAACGTCATGGTCTTATAAGCCGACTAATGTTTTTTCTCTGATTTAGTTTAGTTTTCTTGAATAATTTCAGATCTGGTTGGACTAGTGATCCGTAAAGTTACCGTGGTGTATTTTTGTCCATCATTACATTATTTCTAAGTTGAGGCTTTGTTTTAGGATCTCCTCGCTAAGGCATAAGTTACACGTTATAAGGATTCTGCACCAATGAAGGTTCTTGGTTTAATTTTTTGACAGATTATCCGCCTTTTCATTACCTCTGTGGTCAGGTACCCATCCAAGTATTACCTGGTTTTGGATCGAAAACTTAATTAGGGTTCGGTGACAATTCCACTCTATTATATTCAGCAGCGTTTTCCAATCCTTGTCTTTCTCCTGGGGTATGGTGAAGTACACACCACAAAAACCCACAAAGGTTTTCCGATGTCTGATGTTTTTAAAGCTGGAAAAGTGATATCGTCTATTAAGACCACTATGTTTTTTGGTGGTTTTCGGTCATTTCAATTATTTCGGTTATTTCAATCAATTTCCAGCCTTATTTGAACTAAATTCCAGACGTCCATTTTTTAGGGCATATTCTCCTTGCTATGCAATACAACAAATTTTGTGAGATTATTTTTTAAATTAAAACTTAAGTGTTCAGATAATAATAGTTATGTATAATTTGTGTTCATGATAATGTCTCCTGAAGACGAAACGGCGATAAGTATATCGATGAAGATTTTTTTAAAGGGATTGTAATAAACAAAGTAAACAATAGTATATATATATAGGAAATCTATAGGTTTCAATCAAACAATGTAGTATAAATAAAGTAATCATGGGTTAAAAGCATCTGTTGTGGGTAACCGTCAAGCGATTCAATTTTATTGTTTGAAATGTCAAGTGCAACATACTTCGTCACGTGAAAAAATCCTTCGAAGATGGTCGTATAACCAACGATTTGTAATTCCATTAAATTTTTTCAAATCTTAATGGTGGAATAATGTTCCTTTATGCTTCTTTTGTCAATCTTATGGGATGCTAACATTAGTTTCATATGGGAATTTTATTATGTACCCAAGATCTGTCATTTTTATTACTGAGGTTTGACACAGCGTGTCCAAAATAATTACTAAATCACTAAACTTTGATAAAAACATCTTCTATTAACTAGAAATATATGTCTTTTTAGGGGATGTTCATAGTTGGGGAAATAGTGGTCAAAAACTATCGTTTTGGTTCTATAAAAAAGGCCTTTATAAATTGATTAATTTCATCTTGGGAAATAGAGGATTTTTGAGTTTTGGTTTAATAAGTAGAGATTCGTAAATTGTAATTTTCGGTATTAAAGAAATTGAAAAATAGTCGATCGTTATTAAATAATTTGTAAGACAGATTATGTTTATGACAGAGTAAGGGCAGATGTTAAAACACATCGTTACATAAACAGTCCACTTTTTGTATTTAGTTGACGACTCTCAAAACGCATATGACCTAACTGTGTAGAAAACCAAAATCATTTGATATAACTTGAACATTTATAAGTGATACGAATTGAATAAAAGTAGATAATTTTAAATATAATTTTATAATACCCAAAAACATATTTGTTTGTTCTTAAGAACATAAGTTTGACTGTTATCTTCAAACTAAGTTCAGATAAATTTTAAAATGTTTTATCCAAATAATATTTGTATTAGAAATCCGAATCCCTTAAACCAAACCAATATGTTTGGTCTATATAATATGTTACATGTGGATTGATATATTGGTTGGGATCAACAACTTCTATCAAAGCTTTAATGCAACTAATGCCTTACTTTGAATACCTAGGCTTCAAAATGTCCGACTGAACGTACCCTGTTGTATAAAATAAAAACATGAGAATCTCAATAATTTGATTAAATTTTTGTAAATAATTTGAAAAAATAAAACTATGGAAACGAAAAACAGAAATTAAATCATTTGAGATTAAACTTTCAAAAATGACAATTTTTTTTTTTGAAATACTATAACTATGCTATTTGGTATATTGTCATTTTGTATTATTTCTGAACAGACTTCTTGCTATACTTGACATTATCCGGTATTTTCAGTATTTTAGGTAAGGCTTTTCAAAATTGTATTATGTTCTGTTATTGTATGAATACTTTCCATACCTCTGATATAATATGTATAATAAATATATACACAGGGTGTCTTTTTTAACCGTGCCACTATTGGTACTCTATAAAACTTTTACTGATTTACAGAAAACCTAAAATGGGAGACTTCACCTTTTTTTATGCTTTTTATATTATAAGTAACCAATTTTAAATTCAACCGCCATTTTCCATAAGGCGGACGACTTTGCAATTTTTTATGGAACAACCTATATTTTATGTGGTTTTGTGGTGTAAGACAATAATTTAGAATGTTTTATTCCTAGGTATTTCTTTTAATGTTTAAACGTTTATGAATTACAGGCACCTAAATATCAAAAAATAGACGTTTTATTGGCGTACAAACTACTTATTCCCACTTAAAATATATAATTTTTTGACCGCTGATTGTGTAAATAATTTTTTTTTTTAAATTGCTAATTTTCATTAAAAATAGAGATTTGATTTTTTTAAATCTTTTTTTTCTGTATCTTATTCACAGTATCTAATACATCCAGTAATAATTAAAAACTGTTGTAAGCCGGTAGATGTTTTTTAAAATAATAAAAAATAATGATTTTAGTAGAAATAATACCACGAGAGTGAAAATAAAAAATAAAAAACGGGATCATTAAAAGGCAAATCTATGGCAATTCAACCTTGATGGCAGATTATGGGAAAAGTGTTTTTGATTAAGGATTGGAAATTCAAAAGTATGAACTCAGTAACGTAAAGTGTTAACTGATTTTATGTTTTATATTTTACATAGAAGTGTATAATATACAAACTGTTGCAAGAACATAATAATTCATAGTAAATTCAAATTAAAACTAAAGTAATGACCAACAATAAAAATTAAATAACTTTGATTGTTGAATCGAAACCATGAAAATTATAATGTGTTGACCATTAAAGAATTTTTTTTTAACAAACTTATCTTACGTTGTGGTAAGTAATTTCTCTGTATTTATACTTTAATGACTTTTCTCTAAAACTAAATAATGAATATATGCACTTTTATACTTTTCCACCTATTTTTATATAACTTTACACGTCATGGATAGAGACAGAATATTAATGCACAAGAAATAAATATGAAGTAGTAAAGTTTACAATTGACAAAATTTTAATTACCAATATTAAGTACAGTTTTACAATAATATAAGACAATTATACATTAAAAGTTAAAATAATTCACTGCTGAAAGCTAAAGATTAAAATTTAATAGTTACAATTTGTAATTAAAACATTGAATTTTTGTTTGAATGTTTCTCATATTTTAACTGTTCATTATTGATTGTTTTTGATATTATAAAACATCTAATGATTTAAAAGAATCTAGTTATGTAGTCTTGACAACATTCAAATTTTGAAGGTATAAATTTTGAGTAGGTCTATCAAGCGTAGCGCCTATTGTTCGCCTTCCTCAATGGCGCTTATCTGTCTCCCGGTTTCTTCATGTAAAGCCGTAACTTTCGTGTAAATTCTGATTTCAATGGTTGTCGTCTTGCTTTTAGTCGGATTTTTTTGTCGTAGTTTTGTGTAGTTTCCGTCTTCAGTCTCATCAAATTTCACTTTACATTTTTTAATAATACAGAATTTTATCTTGTTATTTTATTAATTATTGTACAATTATTTTGATTTGTTGTGTATTTTATAGTACTATATTTTGTAATAATTGAATGTTATAAGTCTCTGTTATCATTTCTTTATCCCTCCCACTGTGAACTTACAAATTCTACTTAATCAATCTAATGCTACCGGAACAGCTGATTAAATACTGTTTATTTCCTATATTGGATTTTTCACTATTAATAATGGTTACAAAACACATTTATTTTCTAAATAAATCTTTTCAGTGATCAAGTAATCCTAATAATTGTTTTCTATCTTGTTTGCACATTCAATTAATCAGTTTGTTGTTAAAAGTTTATGTATGTGAATAGTTTGTTTGTTTTTCGGCTTAAATTTATCTTGCCTAAGTTTAAATAAGGGTATTCACCATTTTTTAAATTACATAATCTGAATTGGACTCTATTGGATTTACCTTTTAGCTACTATTCTAGAGTTAACTATTTACTATCGTACATTATTTTCTATTTATTTTGAATTGTTTAGATGTCTATTTGAATATGTTTTTAGGTTAGGCCTAGTTTTCAATTGTATAGAAATTAGTTACGATTTTGAACTTCAATAACCTATTCATTAGTAGGATTTTCATTTATTATACTTTGAATTAATCATATGATTTTTATTACTCAAGTAGGCAGGCTACTCAAAAACTGTAATTATTTGATTATACTTCATGTTAGCAATATATGTGGATTTCATATTTTTTTCATTTCACAAAACTTGTAAAATTACCCGCGTCGTTTGTCAGAGTAGAAGTGCTTTATATGAACTTTTTGAACGAAAACTCATGGTTTCTAACGATAACTCATCAGAGAAGATTCGCGCCTCACTGACAATATTTTGTTGTTTTATTTGAGAATTTATAACAACGGTTTTAATTTATTTTTAGCTTAACTTATTTAGGTGCTTAGTTTATTTGTGCGCATTCACGTCGTATTGTGATTGATTGTTTACATCTCGTAAAATTATTATACGGTTTAAAATCCAAACACGTTTTTTTTTTTTTGGTTTCGATATTTAGAACAGCTGTTTTAAATTATTTTTGGGGTAACTTATATAGTGCTTACTTTTTTTGTTAAGGATTCAAGTTGTGTTATGATTCATTGCTTACATTTATAACAACTAAACTGTCTTTACGGGTTATTATTTATGCGTGACAATTGGGTCTGCATTTTTTAATCTCGCAAATTTAACAACTTAACTGTACATACAGTATAGCGCTTGGTTTATTGATTTATTGCTTACTTCTAACAAAAGTTAATGGTTTATTTGGATTATTATTATGAGTGACAAATGTTCTCAGTTTTATACAGTATAAATCTAAATGTCGGCCGCAGGAAAACCGCAAGGTCGATGAGAGAATTCCAATAACAAAAAATGTAGGGCCCTGAATCTTGTAGTAAATTAACAGGTACACATTTTTGTTAAAAACATAAACCTCAGACCTCAATTATATTTTAAAAGTGTACGTTCATTTTATATTACAAATCCATATTTTAATGTACGTGGTCTTTCTCATGAATGTAGATATTGCAGTGGGTGGTAGTTCCGTTGTGAGATTAGCAGAACGTCACTGTGTTGTCGCAAAGGAAGGGTGAGGATAAATGTTCCCCAGGTCCATCCTTACTTAAGAAATCTAAATTACTAGTGACACACCACTTTCACCTGATTATCTGGAAAACAAGTGTAGGCCTTTACTGTTTTAAAATACAAGATCCCAACTACCACAGAAGCGTGTAAATTAAAAAAAAAAAGTGTTAATCAACAATTAGATTTAAGAATGTTAGTAAATTTTATATATTACAGAAACCATGGAAACTAAAAGTTTTGTTTGTCAAATAATTTCAATTAAAAAAAAAAAAATCAAATGAACGTGTTTTGAAATATCTGGTAGCCATCCATTGTGGTAGGTCTAATTCTATACTTTATTTAATTTTATAAAATTCTGACGTTTGACTATATCTCAAAATGTAATGCTGCTTTTCCAGATCCTGACGCTAGGTTAATATTGAAATATCCAAATATACTAAAAAACCGTAATGTTTTTACTTAAAGTTTGGCACATATAAAATATACTTTCACTCTTCACTATAATTTGAAGGAGATAGTTTAACCTAAGTTTGAGATATTATTTTAGAAGTCTATGGTTGGGATCGATAGGAATACGCCATTGGGTACAAATGAATAAATGGGTAAACCACTGTTAAAAAAAAGTCAGTATATTCAACATTAGTTATAAAAAATACTGTGTAAAAGATTTATGGAGGATTGGTTTAATAATAAACAGTTGTATTAAATTTGGGGATCGTGGCCTCATGTCACTGCGGCTTAAGTAGAGTCCATTTTGTTTTTATGCCTAAAAATGTGAAACAAAGTAAACAGTTATTATGAAACTTACTTCACATGAAATAATAAATTCATTGCAGTAGAATAGCTATTTAAGTAATCAATTAATTAATGTTAGGAATTAATACCAACGACTATTATACCTACCTTTTTAGTATTTTTTTATTTTTGCAAAAGAATTCCATTTCAACTTTTTAAAGGTAAGATGGTTTAAATTTCACTTTTTATATTTTAATTTTTTTAATGTTTTTTTTTTTTTTTTTTTTTTTTTTTTTTTTTTTTTTTTTTTAATGCCCTGTTTCTTGAAAACTGTTGGATAATAAGGTTAGGTTTAACTTTAATTGTCTTTGGAAAAATAATTAATTAGGTTTATATCTTTTTATATTATACTAAAAGAGAAATTCGACTGTGCAAGTTGATTAGTCTAAGTTTCACATTGTTATCACTATTTTTATAACACCCAATAACATATTTGTTTGTTCCTAAGAATATAATTGTTACTGTTATCTTCAAATTAGGAATAGTTATTTTTTAAAATGTTTTCCTTTTTTATAACACCAAAAACATATTTTTTTTTATACAGTATTAAAGTCTTAAGTTTAAATAGTAAGGTGTTGTGTAAAACTTTTAACTTATCTTAATTTTTAGCTAAGCACAACTCGCAAGATTGAAGAAGAAAAATTATGAAAAAATTGGGGATTAAAATATACAATTCCTATTTGGAGGAGATAATTCTAATTCCCCTATTTGATTTTTAATATTCAAAATGCAGGCTTTTTTTTATCACCGCAAATGGGTAACGAGATACATTAGCCTGGGGTAATACAATACAAAGGAATAACTACTTGCCATTTTTACCTAACATGTGCGTCACCTATAATTTTTCTCTTGGTTCCTAGTATGTACAATGTAGACAAAATTCGTTTAAGCTGCCTTTATAAAAAAATTGGATTTTGAATTTACATTTCAATCACCCCCTCCCCTCAAAAAAATCGAAGTTTGGTGAAATGATTAATATAAACACATTTATCGAATTTGTCAAAATCGTTCGATGCGTTTAGGCAGATCACAGACTAAAGTCGACATGGAAAATATAATTTCCATTTGGGACTCTCAAAAGGGATATATCTGGACAAATCTTGTTGATTTAGTTTACAATCCCAATATTTTCTTTTCGTTACGTACAATAACTGATATCGATTATTTTATTACTTTTGATGGCCGACATTATCAAAGTTACCTTCATCATTATCTAACGAAGTTTAACTATATTTCAACGAGAGGGCAACTTTTTTTATTCATACAACAATTAAACATTAAAAATGTTTTACTTAATGTAACTATGGAAACAACTAAATGTATTTGCATATTTTTTAAAGGAAAAACAAAATAAGTTGAAAATGTTTTGTAATGATTGAAAGTAGAAAATGTTAAATGTAAAATTATTGCGTTTCGAATACGATTTAGTTAACTAATAAATTCCCATCAACAGGAAGCACCCACGTCTACAAATGCTATACAGTCACCAAGAGATCTCTCCAATTTGCATTCTACAATCTAGAATTCAAGAATCAAGATCAGATATAATAGATTACTGTTAGATCATTTCTTGTTACGTGTTCACCTGAATACTTAGTTTTCAAGAATTTCAGGTAAGGTCAGCCACCCATTTGTCTAATTGATTTTTCTTGTTTAAATAAGTAGGACGGTTCACTTAAAACGATAACAGCTCTTAGGTTCATTCTGATGTCCCTTATATGTTAGTCGTTGGTAGTTATTAGTCTGCAGTTTGATACTTTTGTGCGTCTACATAATTATATTTTCCTCCACTATAGGTGTCTTTTTTATTTTAGTGTTATTTAGTTATGTTTTTATGTAAGTATTACGGTTCACGTAAAACAATAACAGCTCTTAGGTTCATTCTGCAGTCCCTTATAAGTTAGTCGTTAGAAGGTATCAGTCTGCAGTTTGATACCTTTGAGCGTCCATATATATTGCTCTCCACTATATGTGTCTTACTTATTTTAGGGTTATTTAGTAATGTTTTTTGATAATTAGGACGGTTCACTTAAAACGATAACAGCTCTTGGGTTCATTCTGCAGTCCCTTATATGTTAGTCGTTAGTAGGTATTAGTCTTCAGTTTGATAATTTTGTGCGTCCATATATATTGTCCTCCACTATAGGTGTCTTATTTATTCTAGGAATATTTAGTTTTGTTTTTATATAAGTAGGACGGTTTACGAATAACAATAACAGCTCTTAGATTCATTCTGCAGTCCCTTATAAGTAAGTCGTTAGAAGGTATTAGCTTGCAGTTTATTATCTTTGAGCGTCCATAAAATACAGTCCTCCAATATAGGTGTCTTTTTTATTTTAGGGTTATTTAGTTATGTTTTTATGTAAGTAGGACGGTTCACGTAAAACAATAACAGCTCTTAGGTTCATTCTGCAGTCTCTTATACATGTTAGTCGTTGGTAAGTATTTGTCTGCAGTATATACCTTTGAGCGTCCATATATATTTTGTCCTCCACTATAGGTGTCTTATTTATTCTAGGAATATTTAGTTTTGTTTTTATATAAGTAGGACGGTTCACGTAAAACAATAACAGCTCTTAGGTTCATTCTGCAGTCCCTTTTACGTTAGTCCTTAGTTGGTGTTAGTCTGCAGTTTATACCTTTGAGCGTCCATATATATTGTCCTCCACTATATGTTTCTTTTTTATTTTAGGGTTCTTTAGTTATGTTTTTAAATAAGTAGGACGGTTCACGTAAAACAATAACAACTCTTAGGTTCATTCTGCAGTCCCTTTTACGTTAGTCCTTAGTAGGTATTAGTCTTCAGTTTGATAATTTTGTGCGTCCACATATATTGGCCTCCACTAAAGGTGTCTTTTTTATTTTAGGGTTATTTAGTTTTGTTTTTTGTAAGTAGGACGGTTCACGTAAAACAATAACAGCTCTTAGGTTCATTCTGCAGTCCCAAATATGTTAGTCGTTAGTAGGTATTAGTCTGCAATTTGTTACTTTTGAGCGTCCATATATCTTGTCCTCCACTATAGGTGTCTTTTTTATTTTAGGGTTATTTAGTTATGTTTTTATATAAGTAGGACGGTTCTCGAAAAACAATAAAAGCTCTTAGGTTCATTCTGCTGTCCCTTATAAGTTATTCGTTAGTATGTATTAGCTTGCAGTTTCATACCTTTAAGCGTCCATAATATACAGTCCTCCAATATCGGTGTCTTTTTTTTAGAGTTATTTAGTTATGTTTTAATATAAGTAGGACGGTTCACGTAAAACAATATTAGCTCTTAGGTTCATTCTGCAGTCCCTTATACATGTTTGTCGTTGGTAGGTATTAGTCTGCAGTTTATACCTTTGAGCTTCCATATATATTGCCCTCCACTATAGGTGTCTTTTTTATTTGAGGGTTATTTAGTTATGTTATTTTTAAGTAGGACGGATCACGTAAAACAATAACAACTCTTAGGTTCATTCTGCAGTCCCTTATACATGTTAGTCGTTGGTAAGTATTAGTCTGCCAGTTTATACCTTTGAGCGTCCATATATATATATATATATATATATATATATATATATATATATATATATATTGTCCTCCACTATAGATGTCTTATTTATTTTAGGATTATTTATTTATGTTTTTATATAAGTAGGACGGTTCACGTAAAACATTAACAGCTCTTAGGTTCATTCTGCAGTCCCTTATAAGTTAGTCGTTAGTAGGTATTAGCTTGCAGTTTGATACCTTTGAGCGTCCATAAATATATTGTCCTCCACTATAGGTGTCATATTTATTTTAGGGTTATTTAGTTATGGTTTTATATAAGTAGGACGGTTTACGAAAAACAATAACAGCTCTTAGATTCATTCTGCAGTCCCTTATAAGTAAGTCGTTAGAAGGTATTAGCTTGCAGTTTGATATCTTTGAGCGTCCATAAAATACAGTCCTCCAATATAGGTGTCTTTTTTATTTTAGGGTTATTTAGTTATGTTTTTATGTAAGTAGGACGGTTCACGTAAAACAATAACAGCTCTTAGGTTCATTCTGCAGTCTCTTACATGTTAGACGTTGGTAAGTATTTGTCTGCAGTTTATACCTTTGAGCGTCCATATATATTTTGTCCTCCACTATAGGTGTCTTATTTATTCTAGGAATATTTAGTTTTGTTTTTATATAAGTAGGACGGTTCACGAAAAACAATAACAGCTCTTAGGTTCATTCTGCAGTCCCTTATAAGTTAGTCGTTAGTAGGTATTAGTCTGCAGTTTAATACCTTTGAGCGTCCATATATATTGTCCTCCACTATATGTTTCTTTTTTATTTTAGGGTTCTTTAGTTATGTTTTTAAATAAGTAGGACGGTTCACGTAAAACAATAACAGCTCTTAGGTTCATTCTGCAGTCCCTTTTACGTTAGTCCTTAGTAGGTGTTAGTCTGCAGTTTATACCTTTGAGCGTCCATATATATTGTCCTCCACTATATGTTTATTTTTTATTTTATGGTTCTTTAGTTATGTTTTTAAATAAGTAGGACGGTTCACGTAAAACAATAACAACTCTTAGGTTCATTCTGCAGTCCCTTTTACGTTAGTCCTTAGTAGGTATTAGTCTTCAGTTTGATACTTTGAGCGTCCATATATATTGTCCTCCATTATAGGTGTCTTTTTATTTTAGGGTTATTTAGTTATGTTTTAATATAAGTAGGACGGTTCACGTAAAACAATAACAGCTCTTAGGTTCATTCTGCAGTCCCTTATACATGTTAGTCGTTGGTAAGTATTAGTCTGCAGTTTATACCTTTGAGCGTCCATATATATATTGTCCTTCACTATAGATGTCTTATTTATTTTAGGATTATTTAGTTATGTTTTTATACAAGTAGGACGGTTCACCAAAAACAATAACAGCTCTTAGGTTCATTCTGCAGTCCCTTATAAGTTAGTCGTTAGTAGGTATTAGCTTGCAGTTTGATACCTTTGAGCGTCCATATATATATTGTCCTCCACTATAGATGTCTTATTTATTTTAGGATTATTTAGTTATGTTTTTATGTGAGTAGGACGGTTCACGAAAAACAATAACAGCTCTAAGGTTCATTCTGCAGTCCCTTATAAGTTAGTCGTTAGTAGGTATTACCTTGCAGTTTGATACCTTTGAGCGTCCATATATATTGCCCTCCACTATAGGTGTCATATTTATTTTAGGGTTATTTAGTTATGTTTTGATATAAGTAGGACGGTTCACGAAAAACAATAACAGCTCTTAGGTTCATTCTGCAGTCCCTTATATTTTAGTCGTTACTAGGTATTAGCTTACAGTTTGATACCTTTGAGCGTTCATAATATACAGTCCTCTATTTTAGGTGTCTTTTTTATTTTAGGGTTTTTTAGTTATGTTTTATGTAAGTAGGACGGTTGACGTAAAACAATAAAAGCTCTTAGGTTCATTCTGCAGTCCCTTATATGTTAGTCGTTACTAGTTATTAGTCTGCAGTTTGATATCTTTGAGCGTCTATAATTATATTGTCCTCCACGTTAGGTGTCTTATTTATTTCAGGGTTATTTAGTAATGTTTTTTATATAAGTAGGACGGTTCACTTGAAACGATAACAGCTCTTAGGTTCATTCTGCAGTCCCTTATATGTTAGTCGTTAGTAGGTATTAGTCTGCAGTTTGATACTTTTGAGCGTCCATATATATTTTCCTTAACTATAGGTGTCTTTTTATTTTAGGGTTATTAGGTTACGACTTTATATATGTAGGACGGTTCACGTAAAACAATAACAGCTCTTAGGTTCATTCTGCAGTCCCTTATAAGTTAGTCGTTGGTAGGTATAAGCTTGAAGTTTGATACCTTTGAGCGTCCATATATATTATCCTCCACTGTAGGTGTCTTATTTATTTTAAAGTTAATTAGTTGTGTTTTGTATAAGTTGGACGGTTCACGAAAAACAATAACAGCTCTTAGGTTCATTCTGCAATCCCTTATATATTAGTCGTAAGTAGGTATTTGCTTGCAGTTTGATAACTTTGAGCGTCTACATATATTGTCCTCCATTATAGGTGTCTTTTTTATTTTAGGGTTATTTAGTTATGTTTTTATTCAAGTAGGACGGTTAACGTAAAACAATAACAGCTCTTAGGTTCTTTCTGCAGTCTCTTATATGTTAGTCGTTAATAGGTATTAGTCTGCAGTTTGATACTTTTGATCGTCCATATATATTGTCCTCCACTATAGGTGTCTTTTTATTTTAGGGTTATTTAGTTATGTTTTTATATAAGTAGGACGGTTCACGTAAAACAATAACAGCTCTTAGGATAATTCTGCAGTCTCTTATACATGTTAGTCTTTGGTAAGTATTAGTCTGCAGTTTATACCTTTGAGCGTCCATATATATTTTGTCCTCCACTATAGGTGTCTTATTTATTCTAGGAATATTTAGTTTTGTTTTTATATAAGTAGGACGGTTCACGAAAAACAATAACAGCTCTTAGGTTCATTCTGCAGTCCCTTATATTTTAGTCGTTACTAGGTATTAGCTTGCAGTTTGATACCTTTGAACGTCCATAATATACAGTCCTCCATTATAGGTGTCTTTTTTATTTTATGGTTTTTTAGTGTAGTTTTATGTAAGTAGGACGGTTGACGTAAAACAATAAAAGCTCTTAGGTTCATTCTGCAGTCCCTTATATGTTAGTCGTTACTAGGTATTAGTCTGCAGTTTGATATCTTTGAGCGTCTATAATTATATTGTCCTCCACGTTAGGTGTCTTATTTATTTCAGGGTTATTTAGTAATGTTTTTTATATAAGTAGGACGGTTCACTTGAAACGATACCAGCTCTTAGGTTCATTCTGCAGTCCCTTATATGTTAGTCGTTAGTAGGTATTAGTCTGCAGTTTGATACTTTTGAGCGTCCATATATATTATCCTCCACTATAGGTGTCTTTTTTATTTTAGGGTTATTAAGTTATGATTTTATATAAGTAGGACGGTTCACGTAAAACAATAACAGCTCTTAGGTTTATTCTGCAATCCCTTATATATTAGTCGTAAGTAGGTATTTGCTTGCAGTTTGATAACTTTGAGCGTCCACATATATTGTCCTCCACTATAGGTGTCATTTTTATTTTAGGGTTATTTAGTTATGTTTTTATTCAAGTAGGACGGTTAACGTAAAACAATAACAGCTCTTAGGTTCTTTCTGCAGTCCCTTATATGTTAGTCGTTAATAGGTATTAGTCTGCAGTTTGATACTTTTGATCGTCCATATATATTATCCTCCACTATAGGTGTCTTTTTTATTTTAGGGTTATTAAGTTATGATTTTATATATGTAGGACGGTTCACGTAAAACAATAACAGCTCTTAGGTTAATTCTGCAGTCTCTTATACATGTTAGTCTTTGGTAAGTATTAGTCTGCAGTTTATACCTTTGAGCGTCCATATATATTTTGTCCTCCACTATAGGTGTCTTATTTATTCTAGGAATATTAAGTTTTGTTTTTATATAAGTAGGACGGTTCACGTAAAACAATAACAGCTCTTAGGTTCATTCTGCAGTCCCAAATATGTTAGTCGTTAGTAGGTATTAGCTTGCAGTTTGATACCTTTGAGCGTCCGTAATATACAGTCCTCCAATATAGGTGTCTTATTTATGTTAGGGTTATTTATTTATGTTTTTTATATAAGTAGGACGGTTCACTTAAAACGATAACAGCTCTTAGGTTCATTCTGATGTCCCTTATATGTTAGTCGTTAGTAGGTATTAGTCTGCAGTTTGATACCTTTGACCGTCCATATATATTGTCTTCTAATATAGGTGTCTTATCTATTTTAGGTTTATTTAGTTATGTTTTTATAGAAGTAGGACGTTTCACGAAAAACAATAACAGTCTTAGGTTCATTCTGCAGTCCCTTATAAGTTAATCGTTAGTAGGTATTAGCTTGCAGTTTGATACCTTTGAGCGTCCATATATATATTGTCCTCCACTATAGATGTCTTATTTATTTTAGGATTATTTAGTTATGTTTTTATGTGAGTAGGACGGTTCACGAAAAACAATAACAGCTCTTAGGTTCATTCTGCAGTCCCTTATAAGTTAGTCGTTAGTAGGTATTAGCTTGCAGTTTGATACCTTTGAGCGTCCATATATATTGTCCTCCACTATAGGTGTCATATTTATTTTAGGGTTATTTAGTTATGTTTTTATATAAGTAGGACGGTTCACGTAAAACAATAACAGCTCTTAGGTTCATTCTGCAATCCCTTATATATTAGTCGTAAGTAGGTATTTGCTTGCAGTTTGATAACTTTGAGCGTCTACATATATTGTCCTCCATTATAGGTGTCTTTTTTATTTTAGGGTTATTTAGTTATGTTTTTATTCAAGTAGGACGGTTAACGTAAAACAATAACAGCTCTTAGGTTCTTTCTGCAGTCCCTTATATGTTAGTCGTTAATAGGTATTAGTCTGCAGTTTGATACTTTTGATCGTCCATATATATTGTCCTCCACTATAGGTGTCTTATTTATTTTAGGGTTATTTAGTAATGTTTTTTATATAAGTAGGACGGTTCACTTAAAACGATAAGAGCTCTTGGGTTCATTCTGATGTCCCTTATATGTTAGTCGTCAGTAGGTATTAGTCTGCAGTTTGATAATTTTGTGCGTCCACATATATTGTCCTCCACTATAGGTGTCTTTTTATTTTAGGGTTATTTAGTTATGTTTTTATATAAGTAGGACGGTTCACGTAAAACAATAACAGCTCTTAGGATAATTCTGCAGTCTCTTATACATGTTAGTCTTTGGTAAGTATTAGTCTGCAGTTTATACCTTTGAGCGTCCATATATATTTTGTCCTCCACTATAGGTGTCTTATTTATTCTAGGAATATTTAGTTTTGTTTTTATATAAGTAGGACGGTTCACGAAAAACAATAACAGCTCTTAGGTTCATTCTGCAGTCCCTTATATTTTAGTCGTTACTAGGTATTAGCTTGCAGTTTGATACCTTTGAACGTCCATAATATACAGTCCTCCATTATAGGTGTCTTTTTTATTTTATGGTTTTTTAGTGTAGTTTTATGTAAGTAGGACGGTTGACGTAAAACAATAAAAGCTCTTAGGTTCATTCTGCAGTCCCTTATATGTTAGTCGTTACTAGGTATTAGTCTGCAGTTTGATATCTTTGAGCGTCTATAATTATATTGTCCTCCACGTTAGGTGTCTTATTTATTTCAGGGTTATTTAGTAATGTTTTTTATATAAGTAGGACGGTTCACTTGAAACGATACCAGCTCTTAGGTTCATTCTGCAGTCCCTTATATGTTAGTCGTTAGTAGGTATTAGTCTGCAGTTTGATACTTTTGAGCGTCCATATATATTATCCTCCACTATAGGTGTCTTTTTTATTTTAGGGTTATTAAGTTATGATTTTATATAAGTAGGACGGTTCACGTAAAACAATAACAGCTCTTAGGTTTATTCTGCAATCCCTTATATATTAGTCGTAAGTAGGTATTTGCTTGCAGTTTGATAACTTTGAGCGTCCACATATATTGTCCTCCACTATAGGTGTCATTTTTATTTTAGGGTTATTTAGTTATGTTTTTATTCAAGTAGGACGGTTAACGTAAAACAATAACAGCTCTTAGGTTCTTTCTGCAGTCCCTTATATGTTAGTCGTTAATAGGTATTAGTCTGCAGTTTGATACTTTTGATCGTCCATATATATTATCCTCCACTATAGGTGTCTTTTTTATTTTAGGGTTATTAAGTTATGATTTTATATATGTAGGACGGTTCACGTAAAACAATAACAGCTCTTAGGTTAATTCTGCAGTCTCTTATACATGTTAGTCTTTGGTAAGTATTAGTCTGCAGTTTATACCTTTGAGCGTCCATATATATTTTGTCCTCCACTATAGGTGTCTTATTTATTCTAGGAATATTAAGTTTTGTTTTTATATAAGTAGGACGGTTCACGTAAAACAATAACAGCTCTTAGGTTCATTCTGCAGTCCCAAATATGTTAGTCGTTAGTAGGTATTAGCTTGCAGTTTGATACCTTTGAGCGTCCGTAATATACAGTCCTCCAATATAGGTGTCTTTTTTATTTTAGTGTTATTTAGTTATGTTTTTATATAAGTAGGACGGTTCACGAAAAACAATAACAGCTCTTAGGTTCATCCTGCAGTCCCAAATATGTTAGTCGTTAGTAGGTATTAGTCTGCACTTTGATACTTTTGAGCGTCCATATATATTGTCCTCTACTATAGGTGTCTTTTGTATTTTAGGGTTATTTAGTTATGTTTTAATATAAGTAGGACGGTTCACGTAAAACAATAACAGCTCTTAGGTTTATTCTGCAGTCCCTTATACATGTTAGTCGTTGGTAAGTATTAGTCTGCAGTTTATACCTTTGAGCGTCCATATATATATTGTCCTTCATTATAGATGTCTTATTTATTTTAGGATTATTTAGTTATATTTTTATACAAGTAGGACGGTTCACCAAAAACAATAACAGCTCTTAGGTTCATTCTGCAGTCCCTTATAAGTTAGTCGTTAGTAGGTATTAGCTTGCAGTTTGATACCTTTGAGCGTCCATATATATATTGTCCTCAACTATAGATGTCTTATTTATTTTAGGATTATTTAGTTATGTTTTTATGTGAGTAGGACGGTTCACGAAAAACAATAACAGCTCTTAGGTTCATTCTGCAGTCCCTTATAAGTTAGTCGTTAGTAGGTATTAGCTTGCAGTTTGATACCTTTGAGCGTCCATATATATATTGTCCTCCACTATAGGTGTCATATTTATTTTAGGTTTATTTAGTTATGTTTTTATATAAGTAGGACGGTTCACGTAAAACAATAACAGCTCTTGGGTTCATTCTGCAGTCCCTTATATGTTAGTCGTTAGTAGGTATTAGTCTTTAGTTTGATAATTTTGTGCGTCCACATATATTGTCCTCCACTATAGGTGTCTTTTTATTTTAGGGTTATTTAGTTATGTTTTTATATAAGTAGGACGGTTCACGTAAAACAATAACAACTCTTAGGTTCATTCTGCAGTCCCCTATATTTTAGTCGTTAGTAGGTATTAGCTTGCAGTTTGATACTTTGAGCGTCCATATATATTGTCCTCTACTATAGGTGTCTTTTTATTTTAGGGTTATTTAGTTATGTTTTTATATAAGTAGGACGGTTTACGAAAAACAATAACAGCTCTTAGATTCATTCTGCAGTCCCTTATAAGTAAGTCGTTAGAAGGTATTAGCTTGCAGTTTGATATCTTTGAGCGTCCATAAAATACAGTCCTCCAATATAGGTGTCTTTTTTATTTTAGGGTTATTTAGTTATGTTATATGTAAGTAGGACGGTTCAAGTAATTCAATAACAGCTCATAGGTTCATTCTGCAGTCCCTTATATGTTAGTCGTTGGTAAGTATTAGTCTGCAGTTTATACCTTTGAGCGTCCATATTTATTTTGTACTCCACTATAGGTGTCTTATTTATTCTAGGAATATTTAGTTTTGTTTTTATATAAGTAGGACGGTTCACGAAAAACAATAACAGCTCTTAGGTTCATTCTGCAGTCCCTTATAAGTTAGTCGTTAGTAGGTATTAGTCTGCAGTTTAATACCTTTGAGCGTCCATATATATTGTCCTCCACTATATGTTTCTTTTTTATTTTAGGGTTCTTTAGTTATGTTTTTAAATAAGTAGGACGGTTCACGTAAAACAATAACAGCTCTTAGGTTCATTCTGCAGTCCCTTTTACGTTAGTCCTTAGTAGGTGTTAGTCTGCAGTTTATACCTTTGAGCGTCCATATATATTGTCCTCCACTATATGTTTCTTTTTTATTTTAGGGTTCTTTAGTTATGTTTTTAAATAAGTAGGACGGTTCACGTAAAACAATAACAACTCTTAGGTTCATTCTGCAGTCCCTTTTACGTTAGTCCTTAGTAGGTATTAGTCTTCAGTTTGATAATTTTGTGCGTCCATATATATATTGTCCTCCACTATAGATGTCTTATTTATTTTAGGATTATTTAGTTATGTTTTTATGTGAGTAGGACGGTTCACGAAAAACAATAACAGCTCTTAGGTTCATTCTGCAGTCCCTTATAAGTTAGTCGTTAGTAGGTATTAGCTTGCAGTTTGATACCTTTGAGCGTCCATATATATATTGTCCTCCACTATAGATGTCTTATTTATTTTAGGATTATTTAGTTATGTTTTTATGTGAGTAGGACGGTTCACGAAAAACAATAACAGCTCTTAGGTTCATTCTACAGTCCCTTATAAGTTAGTCGTTAGTAGGTATTATCTTGCAGTTTGATACCTTTGAGCGTCCACATATATTGTCCTCCACTATAGGTGTCATATTTATTTTAGGGTTATTTAGTTATGTTTTGATATAAGTAGGACGGTTCACGAAAAACAATAACAGCTCTTAGGTTCATTCTGCAGTCCCTTATATTTTAGTCGTTACTAGGTATTAGCTTGCAGTTTGATACCTTTGAGCGTCCATAATATACAGTCCTCTATTTTAGGTGTCTTTTTTATTTTAGGGTTTTTTAGTTATGTTTTATGTAAGTAGGACGGTTGACGTAAAACAATAAAAGCTCTTAGGTTCATTCTGCAGTCCCTTATATGTTAGTCGTTAGTAGGTATTAGTCTGCAGTTTGATATCTTTGAGCGTCATATATATTGTCCTCCACTATAGGTGTCTTATTTATGTTAGGGTTATTTATTTATGTTTTTTATATAAGTAGGACGGTTCACTTAAAACGATAACAGCTCTTAGGTTCATTCTGATGTCCCTTATATGTTAGTCGTTAGTAGGTATTAGTCTGCAGTTTGATACCTTTGACCGTCCATATATATTGTCTTCTAATATAGGTGTCTTATCTATTTTAGGTTTATTTAGTTATGTTTTTATAGAAGTAGGACGGTTCACGAAAAACAATAACAGTCTTAGGTTCATTCTGCAGTCCCTTATAAGTTAGTCGTTAGTAGGTATTAGCTTGCAGTTTGATACCTTTGAGCGTCCATATATATTGTCCTCCACTATAGGTGTCATATTTATTTTAGGGTTATTTAGTTATGTTTTTATATAAGTAGGACGGTTCACGTAAAACAATAACAGCTCTTAGGTTCATTCTGCAATCCCTTATATATTAGTCGTAAGTAGGTATTAGTCTGCAGTTTGATACTTTTGAGCGTCCATATATATTATCCTCCACTATAGGTGTCTTTTTTATTTTAGGGTTATTAAGTTATGATTTTATATATGTAGGACGGTTCACTTAAAACAATAACAGCTCTTATGTTCATTCTGCATTCCCTTAAATTTTAGTCGTTAGTAGGTAATAGCTTGCAGTTTGATACCTTTGAGCGTCCATAATATAAAGTCCTCCAATATAGGTGTCTTTTTTATTTTAGGGTTATTTAGTTATGTTATTTGTAAGTAGGACGGATCACGTAAAACAATAACAGCTCTTAGGTTCATTCTGCAGTCCCTTATACATGTTAGTCGTTAGTAGGTATTAGCTTGCAGTTTGATACCTTCGAGCGTCCGTAATATACAGTCCTCCAATATAGGTGTCTTTTTTATTTTAGTGTTATTTAGTTATGTTTTTATATAAGTAGGACGGTTCACGAAAAACAATAAAAGCTCTTAGGTTCATTCTGCAGTCCCTTATATGTTAGTCGTTGGTAAGTATTAGTCTGCAGTTTATACCTTTGAGCGTCCATATATATTTTGTACTCCACTATAGGTGTCTTATTTATTCTAGGAATATTTAGTTTTGTTTTTATATAAGTAGGACGGTTCACGAAAAACAATAACAGCTCTTAGGTTCATTCTGCAGTCCCTTATAAGTTAGTCGTTAGTAGGTATTAGTCTGCAGTTTAATACCTTTGAGCGTCCATATATATTGTCCTCCACTATATGTTTCTTTTTTATTTTAGGGTTCTTTAGTTATGTTTTTAAATAAGTAGGACGGTTCACGTAAAACAATAACAGCTCTTAGGTTCATTCTGCAGTCCCTTTTACGTTAGTCCTTAGTAGGTGTTAGTCTGCAGTTTATACCTTTGAGCGTCCATATATATTGTCCTCCACTATATGTTTCTTTTTTATTTTAGGGTTCTTTAGTTATGTTTTTAAATAAGTAGGACGGTTCACGTAAAACAATAACAACTCTTAGGTTCATTCTGCAGTCCCTTTTACGTTAGTCCTTAGTAGGTATTAGTCTTCAGTTTGATAATTTTGTGCGTCCATATATATATTGTCCTCCACTATAGATGTCTTATTTATTTTAGGATTATTTAGTTATGTTTTTATGTGAGTAGGACGGTTCACGAAAAACAATAACAGCTCTTAGGTTCATTCTGCAGTCCCTTATAAGTTAGTCGTTAGTAGGTATTAGCTTGCAGTTTGATACCTTTGAGCGTCCATATATATATTGTCCTCCACTATAGATGTCTTATTTATTTTAGGATTATTTAGTTATGTTTTTATGTGAGTAGGACGGTTCACGAAAAACAATAACAGCTCTTAGGTTCATTCTACAGTCCCTTATAAGTTAGTCGTTAGTAGGTATTATCTTGCAGTTTGATACCTTTGAGCGTCCACATATATTGTCCTCCACTATATGTGTCATATTTATTTTAGGGTTATTTAGTTATGTTTTGATATAAGTAGGACGGTTCACGAAAAACAATAACAGCTCTTAGGTTCATTCTGCAGTCCCTTATATTTTAGTCGTTACTAGGTATTAGCTTGCAGTTTGATACCTTTGAGCGTCCATAATATACAGTCCTCTATTTTAGGTGTCTTTTTTATTTTAGGGTTTTTTAGTTATGTTTTATGTAAGTAGGACGGTTGACGTAAAACAATAAAAGCTCTTAGGTTCATTCTGCAGTCCCTTATATGTTAGTCGTTAGTAGGTATTAGTCTGCAGTTTGATATCTTTGAGCGTCATATATATTGTCCTCCACTATAGGTGTCTTATTTATGTTAGGGTTATTTATTTATGTTTTTTATATAAGTAGGACGGTTCACTTAAAACGATAACAGCTCTTAGGTTCATTCTGATGTCCCTTATATGTTAGTCGTTAGTAGGTATTAGTCTGCAGTTTGATACCTTTGACCGTCCATATATATTGTCTTCTAATATAGGTGTCTTATCTATTTTAGGTTTATTTAGTTATGTTTTTATAGAAGTAGGACGGTTTACGAAAAACAATAACAGTCTTAGGTTCATTCTGCAGTCCCTTATAAGTTAGTCGTTAGTAGGTATTAGCTTGCAGTTTGATACCTTTGAGCGTCCATATATATTGTCCTCCACTATAGGTGTCATATTTATTTTAGGGTTATTTAGTTATGTTTTTATATAAGTAGGACGGTTCACGTAAAACAATAACAGCTCTTAGGTTCATTCTGCAATCCCTTATATATTAGTCGTAAGTAGGTATTAGTCTGCAGTTTGATACTTTTGAGCGTCCATATATATTATCCTCCACTATAGGTGTCTTTTTTTTTTTAGGGTTATTAAGTTATGATTTTATATATGTAGGACGGTTCACTTAAAACAATAACAGCTCTTATGTTCATTCTGCATTCCCTTAAATTTTAGTCGTTAGTAGGTAATAGCTTGCAGTTTGATACCTTTGAGCGTCCATAATATAAAGTCCTCCAATATAGGTGTCTTTTTTATTTTAGGGTTATTTAGTTATGTTATTTGTAAGTAGGACGGATCACGTAAAACAATAACAGCTCTTAGGTTCATTCTGCAGTCCCTTATACATGTTAGTCGTTAGTAGGTATTAGCTTGCAGTTTGATACCTTCGAGCGTCCGTAATATACAGTCCTCCAATATAGGTGTCTTTTTTATTTTAGTGTTATTTAGTTATGTTTTTATATAAGTAGGACGGTTCACGAAAAACAATAACAGCTCTTAGGTTCATTCTGCAGTCCCAAATATGTTAGTCGTTAGTAGGTATTAGTCTGCACTTTGATACTTTTGAGCGTCCATATATATTGTCCTCTACTATAGGTGTCTTTTGTATTTTAGGGTTATTTAGTTATGTTTTAATATAAGTAGGACGGTTCACGTAAAACAATAACAGCTCTTAGGTTCATTCTGCAGTCCCTTATACATGTTAGTCGTTGGTAAGTATTAGTCTGCAGTTTGATATCTTTGAGCATCTATATATATTGTCCTCCACTATAGGTGTCTTATTTATTTTAGGGTTATTTAGTAATGTTTTTTATATAAGTAGGACGGTTCACTTAAAACGATAAGAGCTCTTGGGTTCATTCTGATGTCCCTTATAAGTTAGTCGTCAGTAGGTATTAGTCTGCAGTTTGATAATTTTGTGCGTCCACATATATTGTCCTCCACTATAGGTGTCTTTTTATTTTAGGGTTATTTAGTTATGTTTTTATATAAGTAGGACGGTTCACGTAAAACAATAACAGCTCTTAGGTTAATTCTCCAGTCTCTTATACATGTTAGTCTTTGGTAAGTATTAGTCTGCAGTTAATACCTTTGAGCGTCCATATATATTTTGTCCTCCACTATAGGTGTCTTATTTATTCTAGGAATATTTAGTTTTGTTTTTATATAAGTAGGACGGTTCACGAAAAACAAAAAACAGCTCTTAGGTTCATTCTGCAGTCCCTTATATTTTAGTCGTTACTAGGTATTAGCTTGCAGTTTGATACCTTTGAACGTCCATAATATACAGTCCTCCATTATAGGTGTCTTTTTTATTTTATGGTTTTTTAGTTTAGTTTTATGTAAGTAGGACGGTTGACGTAAAACAATAAAAGCTCTTAGGTTCATTCTGCAGTCCCTTATATGTTAGTCGTTACTAGGTATTAGTCTGCAGTTTGATATCTTTGAGCGTCTATAATTATATTGTCCTTCACGTTAGGTGTCTTATTTATTTCAGGGTTATTTAGTAATGTTTTTTATATAAGTAGGACGGTTCACTTGAAACGATACCAGCTCTTAGGTTCATTCTGCAGTCCCTTATATGTTAGTCGTTAGTAGGTATTAGTCTGCAGTTTGATACTTTTGAGCGTCCATATATATTATCCTCCACTATAGGTGTCTTTTTTATTTTAGGGTTATTAAGTTATGATTTTATATAAGTAGGACGGTTCACGTAAAACAATAACAGCTCTTAGGTTTATTCTGCAATCCCTTATATATTAGTCGTAAGTAGGTATTTGCTTGCAGTTTGATAACTTTGAGCGTCCACATATATTGTCCTCCACTATAGGTGTCATTTTTATTTTAGGGTTATTTAGTTATGTTTTTATTCAAGTAGGACGGTTAACGTAAAACAATAACAGCTCTTAGGTTCTTTCTGCAGTCCCTTATATGTTAGTCGTTAATAGGTATTAGTCTGCAGTTTGATACTTTTGAGCGTCCATATATATTATCCTCCACTATAGGTGTCTTTTTTATTTTAGGGTTATTAAGTTATGATTTTATATATGTAGGAGAGTTCACGTAAAACAATAACAGCTATTAGGTTATTTCAGCAGTCTCTTATACATGTTAGTCTTTGGTAAGTATTAGTCTGCAGTTTATACCTTTGAGCGTCCATATATATTTTGTCCTCCACTATAGGTGTCTTATTTATTCTAGGAATATTTAGTTTTGTTTTTATATAAGTAGGACGGTTCACGTAAAACAATAACAGCTCTTAGGTTCATTCTGCAGTCCCAAATATGTTAGTCGTTAGTAGGTATTAGCTTGCAGTTTGATACCTTCGAGCGTCCGTAATATACAGTCCTCCAATATAGGTGTCTTTTTTATTTTAGTGTTATTTAGTTATGTTTTTATATAAGTAGGACGGTTCACGAAAAACAATAACAGCTCTTAGGTTCATTCTGCAGTCCCTTATAAGTTAGTCGTTAGTAGGTATTAGCTTGCAGTTTGATACCTTTGAGCGTCCATATATATTGTCCTCCACTATAGGTGTCATATTTATTTTAGGGTTATTTAGTTATGTTTTTATATAAGTAGGACGGTTCACGTAAAACAATAACAGCTCTTAGGTTCATTCTGCAATCCCTTATATATTAGTCGTTAGTAGGTATTTGCTTGCAGTTTGATAACTTTGAGCGTCCACATATATTGTCCTCCACTATAGGTGTCTTTTTTATTTTAGGGTTATTTAGTTATGTTTTTATTCAAGTAGGACGGTTAACGTAAAACAATAACAGCTCTTTGGTTCTTTCTGCAGTCCCTTATATGTTAGTCGTTAATACATATTAGTCTGCAGTTTGATACTTTTGAGCGTCCATATATATTATCCTCCACTATAGGTGTCTTTTTTATTTTAAAGTTATTAAGTTATGATTTTATATATGTAGGACGGTTCACTTAAAACAATAACAGCTCTTATGTTCATTCTGCATTCCCTTTAATTTTAGTTGTTAGTAGGTATTAGTTTGCAGTTTGATACCTTTGAGCGTCCATAATATAAAGTCCTCCAATATAGGTGTCTTTTTTATTTTAGGGTTATTTAGTTATGTTATTTGTAAGTAGGACGGATCACGTAAAACAATAACAGCTCTTAGGTTCATTCTGCAGTCCCTTATACATGTTAGTCGTTGGTAAGTATTAGTCTGCAGTTTGATATCTTTGAGCATCTATATATATTGTCCTCCACTATAGGTGTCTTATTTATTTTAGGGTTATTTAGTAATGTTTTTTATATAAGTAGGACGGTTCACTTAAAACGATAAGAGCTCTTGGGTTCATTCTGATGTCCCTTATATGTTAGTCGTCAGTAGGTATTAGTCTGCAGTTTGATAATTTTGTGCGTCCACATATATTGTCCTCCACTATAGGTGTCTTTTTATTTTAGGGTTATTTAGTTATGTTTTTATATAAGTAGGACGGTTCACGTAAAACAATAACAGCTCTTAGGTTCATTCTGCAGTCCCTTATATTTTAGTCGTTACTAGGTATTAGCTTGCAGTTTGATACCTTTGAGCGTCCATAATATACAGTCCTCCATTTTAGGTGTCTTTTTTATTTTAGGGTTTTTTAGTTATGTTTTATGTAAGTAGGACGGTTGACGTAAAACAATAAAAGCTCTTAGGTTCATTCTGCAGTCCCTTATATGTTAGTCGTTAGTAGGTATTAGTCTGCAGTTTAATATCTTTGAGCGTCCATATATATTGTCCTCCACTATATGTGTCTTATTTATTTTAGGGTTATGTAGTTATGTTTTTATGTAAGTAGGACGGTTCACGTAAAACAATAACAGCTCTTAGGTTCATTCTGCAGTCCCTTATATGTTAGTCGTTAGTAGGTATTAGTCTGCAGTTTGATACCTTTGAGCGTCCATAATATACAGTCCTCCATTATAGGTGTCTTTTTTATTTTATGGTTTTTTAGTTTAGTTTTATGTAAGTAGGACGGTTCACGAAAAACAATAACAGCTCTTAGGTTCATTCTGCAGTCCCTTATATTTTAGTCGTTACTAGGTATTAGCTTGCAGTTTGATACCTTTGAGCGTCCATAATATACAGTCCTCCATTATAGGTGTCTTTTTTATTTTATGGTTTTTTAGTTTAGTTTTATGTAAGTAGGACGGTTGACGTAAAACAATAAAAGCTCTTATACAGTCCCTTATATGTTAGTCGTTAGTAGGTATTAGTCTGCAGTTTGATACCTTTGAGCGTCCATATATAGTGTCCTAGTATATAGGTGTCTTATTTATTTTAGGGTTATTTAGTTCTGTTTTTATAATAGTAGGACGGTTCACGTAAAACAATAACAGCTCTTAGGTTCATTCTGCAGTCGCTTATATGTTGGTCGTTAGTATGTATTAGTCTGCAGTTTATACCTTTGAGCGTCAATATAAATTGTCTTCCACTTAAGTTGTATTTTTTGTTTTAGGGTTATTTAGTTATGTTTTTTTTTATATATAAGTAGGACGGTTCACGTAAAACAATAATAGCTCTTTGGTTCATTCTGCATTCCCTTATATGTTAGTCGTTAGTAGGTATTAGTCTGCAGTTTGATACCTTTGAGCGTCCATAATATATTGTCTTAAGCTCTGCCGTGAGAGATGGGGAAATGGAACGAGACGGAGATGGACGGTAAGACTGCTGGGAAATTTTCATATATGGGTAAACAGAGCATATGTGTGATGTAAATTATCACCTGAGACAGATATTTTCTAGAGATGGATACTTCCTGGTATATACACAAAATAAAAAAAAATGGAGAGCGCCTTCTGCGCGTATGGAGATTCGGATGAAGATGACGTATTCCACACTTTCTTTCAATGGAAAATGTGGAACGAAGAAAATCAGAAGCTAGAGGCTGATATTGGAGACTGACACCAGAAAACATTGTAGGCAAAATTCTACAAAGTGAAAGTATTTGCGATAGAGTATCTCTTTTCGCAAGAAAGGTACTCGTGTAGAAGAAAAGTGAAAGTCTAATTGCTCATAAATCATTATAGAAAATATACCTTAGTGGTAAAAGAAACACCACTTCAAAGTAATGCAGCAGCAGTTCCGAAATGAAGATCTTCCCTGGAGACGGGGGGTTGGTGGGTACACCCTTTGATGATAGAGCCACTAGGCAGCATCAAGGGAGTCCCACACTAAGAACGTAAACCATTTACTTATTGGCTGATATAATCTGATAGACGTAACTAACGTTTAATATATTTACTTATTGTAATGAACTTCATGTTATGCATATTTCGAAAAGTACAAAAATTTATTACAATTATTATTATTATTATTATTTTTATTTTCAAATTCACTTTTATGGAACCCTATACATACTGGTACAAACATCTGATTATACAAATCATACTAATATTATATGAAGTTTACAGAAGATATGAAGTTTATTAATTATGGTTGTGGAACAGAAACAATTAAATTACATTCTGAACAACGTTCTCTAATTGTGTTTCAAGTTTAGATACTCCCAAAATTAAAGAATAATTATATGAATGTATTATAACGATATTGTTTTATTGGTATTTTTTTGTTCCAATAATTTTGTGTTTAATGTATTATATTATGAGCCTTTTTATACTTAAATAATGATTTTTCTAAAAGTAATTTCATTGAATTAGTATCACAGTTTGTGTCGGTATTTAATACATATCCAGTTATGTTAAATATAAAATTTCAAATATACTCTTTTGTTTGTAAAAAATAATGCGTTAATTAATTTGTGAGGTTGGGTTTTATGTTTTTCAAAATAAATTAGAACACGAAACCAATCTATGAATTCTATTGTGAATGGGTTAAAATGCAATAGAAACTAAATGATCCTTGCATTACGTGCAACTTTAAATTCGTTTTAATTTGTAGAATTCTTTTATACTAATCTGTTATCTTAAATTTCATCTTATGAAGTAATGCCATTTTATAAACAACTATGTGAACAAATTTATTAATTTAATAAAATTCATGTTAAAAGCAAAGTTCAATGAAAATATTATTATTACAGGACTGTTTGAAATTATTAAATATTTTCCAGTCACGATTATGACTTTACAATTTAAATTTTTAGCAATAATGTCTTGTTCCAGTTTTTACTCTTTGGTTTATTATTTTTTTCTGTAAGTTTACAATTATATCGTGTGTAGTTACCATTTCTCAAAATTATAACACAACTAGTACAGTAAAAGGTCCGTCAATGACAGAAATATACAAAAAAGTTATTGGTTACTTTCTCAATATTTAACAGAGAAACCTAATATCATCGTTAAACTTTATTTAAAACCTAGAAGGAAATAAAAATTATATATGCCCACGGAAATCAATATCCGATTTTTATCAGTTAGTTAGTTCATTAAACTTAACTTTTAACTTTATATTTGTAACGCATTGGTTTAGTCATGTCATTTCTAGACACGTTTACAAACAGAATTCTACTTACAACTCAACTAATTCTCGTTCCACTATTATTACATTATTGATTGTATTAGTATATGCCTTTGAATCTAAGTAATAACTTTCAGAAATTTATAAAAACTATACTATTACAAAATAATCAACTATTGTCATTATTATAACGATTAGAAGCTATTAAATTTACAAACATTTTATAATTTAGTGGTGTAGATAAAATTCATAATATTAAAATACTCATATATGCCTAAACCAACACCATACCTCAACTCACCTTTACCTGAACTCATTTGACCGAAAAATCGCTTTACTGTCTCAAGAAACTTGGCAGAAACTAGTCTCATCTATATTGCAGAATCTCCATTATTATTGTGTATATTTTTAGTAATACCAAAAGTGGTTTTGAATTTTGAAGGTTTATGTAAAACAATTTTCATTTCAACTGAGAGTTTTATGTCAAGATATGATATCAAAAATTACAAGCTAACCAATTTTGAAGCATCAGATTAACTATTTTGGTGAACAAATTGATGAATATGATTATGTCCATTATTTAATAAATTATATAAACGCCACAAAATTACTCTATTTATAATAGTTTAGTAATCTATTTAAAATAATTTTATTATTAATCTATCTCTTATTCATTAAAAGTTTACATTGAGTTACAAGTTTGAGCTTACATCAAACTTATTCACCAATCCTTTGTGAATGGATTATACATTACTTTAATTACGTATTTAAAATTGTCTGTTAAATATAAATATTTTGAAAGTGTTTACTTTATCTTGGTAACCGAATAGTTTACACAGTAAAAAGTAATAACATGATTTAAAAAAGTACGTAAGCCTCAATGTTTTTGAACTGTATGTTATAACAGATCTGAAATGTCACCTAAGTTACTGTAGGAATAGCGGTTAATTTGAGCAGGTGTAATAATATTGTCAGACAACGAGTCGACTTATACAACAAATTCTAAATTTTTAGGTAATCAAAGCTCTAAATATATTACACTCATTCAAAATGTCATCCATCTTCTACACCATTATATAAAAAACACTACTCCATCATTCAGTCTATAAAATCGTTGACCACATTTTCAATGGTAAAACGTAGCACAGTTATTGAAATAACATTAAAAAAAGCTAAACACGAATATAGAGATTGGATAAAGTAAAATAATGTATACCTTGCATGATATTATTATTGTTCATGTTCCATAAATAAATATGGATTTAAAACTAACGTGAATATTTTAAAAACGTATGGAATAAAAAGATTCTTTTATAATCATAACTTAATTTGATTCAAACATATAAAAAATCTTTTAATTTATCAAAAATCTAATTTTAATATTTATTAAATGTTTAACAGGAGTTGGGAATTACACCTTTAAATCTAGTTTTATATAGTGCTGTCTTTCCAAAATAATTTCTAACCCTCAAATGTATTTAATACTAGATACATAATTAAGAATGATAACTAAAACAATGCATCTAACATTAATTGCATTCCTAAATATTACAATGAACGACGTCGACATGTATGTGAGACTTGATGCTTGTGTAGAATAAGAAAGTGGAAAAATTCTATTGTACGCATAATAAATCTGTGCTACCACTGCATTGCAGTCGCTGTCACATACTACACAGATAACGTTCGAAATATTACTAAAATCGCTTATATTTTCTTTGAACTTCCTATAGTCATACCATGCAATATCCCGTTTTCATCTTATTACAAATTTTAAGCTGAGACATTAACCTTATCAAAGAGTTTAAGACAATTAAAGTTTCTTTTATTATATTGAAGAAAAGAAAAAAAATCTCTTTTTTTTAATCGATTTTATTTTAAATATTCTAGGTAATGTATAATACATTTGAATTTTGTATAATCTGATGAGCTTCACAATGAAATTCTAATCACGTATGACTCTCTAATGGTTCGATTGCAAAGAAATTACAAATTATCCGTAATTGGCTTCACATTTTAAATTATATCTCTCGTATAAATTCAGTCGGTTTTGTATTCAACAATTCAAGTTTAAACATCTAACCAAAAACATTAATTAAATAAATAAGTGTTGATCTTATTATTTTAACCCTAGATTACTACTCTTAGTTAATTGTTACCTGATCACTATTCATTCGTAAATTTTACTACTTTCTGTTTTTATTTTTATTATTATTTTTTAACTTTACTTTAGTGTTGACTATTTTTTATATTAAATCCTTTATTGTTTTTAAGTGTTTTAAAAAATATTTAACAATAAACTCCTACATATGTAAAAAAAATGTGTTTTACCACCACTACAAGTACGTTTTAAAAAAATAATTAATCTGGGAAAAAATCTAAAAAAATATAAATATTATTTTATTGGAAAAATTAATCGGATATTCATAAAATACATCATTTATAAGTGTTTAATTTATATAAAAAGAGAAAAATGATTTACAATACGTTCATTAGGTAGAATGCCAAAAATGCCAAAATTAGAGTCCTGTCTTCACTGAGAATCACATTCCTTGCAGTGATTAATATACACTTAGTAGCTAAATCAAACACTTTGAACTCTAAAATCACTATTTACACAAACTATTTACAACACTAAAAACAAACAATAATTTACAAAAAAAAATTTCAAACACTTAATAGTTAAAACTTTCGCAAACACTATTCTCTCGTAAAATATACGACGCGAGCTTGAGTACGGTAATAACTGTTCAATTTTGAGCTTAGCCGAAGAGACAGTGGCCTCTATTCACAATAGCAGGAAGGTAAACAAAGAGACAGAACGTGTCCGTCTTTTGTCTACGAGTTCTCCGAATTTTACAAAGGGCGGGTCGTAATTTTTACGATTGAGTAGTGTTCTAGGGTTAAGGATATCCAAACTATAAACCATCAGACTTCCATAAGTCTTACGTTTTAAAGTTTGGGAACGGGAAACCACCCTTCAAAAATATGATTTTCTCACAATGTTTCATAAAGACATTCCTAATAAAACCCGATATGAGTTTTGTGTCTGTAAATATCATAATTTGGTTCAAATGTGAATTTAGAGCGTTAACGTTATTAAAGAATTCGTTTGGTTTACTTAAACAATTAAAGGAAAGTCTGAATCTTTTGAAACGAATTATGAAGATTCGCATAATATACTTTAATAACTTCATTTAGTTACCGATGTCATGACTCTCACATAATTTATCATCTACAGTTGTTACATTTAAACAAATCTTTGTGACCTAAATTACTCAATACCAGGGAATTATTTTAATTCAGTTACATAAATATTTGTTGATATGTAACAACTCATAATAATGACTTTATCATTTGAAACATCGTCGTGTATCTAAGCTTCGTTATCAGGTTTATTTACTTTAGGGAATGAATTTTACAAAATCGTCCCTCATTTTAAGTGTATTTATTAGCAATCTTTTTTTATAGCAGTATATTCATAAATTAAAAGTAGATATGTTTACAGATTAGGAAAAAAGTTGTTCTTATTTTTCAGTTTTAACAAAACTGTAATTTCACAATTTTATGGTGCTGTGTGATCGTATGCGAGATTACAATTAATTAGAAATATAATGAGATCTGTATATTGTTTCATTTTCGGTCCTATAGAACTGTTTTTGTCACCCGTTTTTACCCCAGCAACAGTTAATACTTAACCATTTTGACTGGAAAAAAACACAAGAAGATTTCAAATATCACTTGTACCAATAATTCCCACAAGATGTAAAAAGAGGTATTGCCTTACTAAAATTGACAGACAGTTTTCTGAGGTTTTGAAACCTTATTTAATTAGCTCAAATTAATAAACTTCTCTAGCTTTCGTGTCTATAAATACACAATTTTCTTATATTTCCTTTCAAGTTTAATTTCGTCAGGTGAAAAGAAATAGTATTCGTTCAATCATTGTATCTAATAAATCTAAATTGTCCATATATATATATATATATATATATATATATATATATATATATATATAAGAGATAGACTCATCGAAATGAGTCTGAACAGCGTTCACAATTCAAAAACACATTGCGAAATTTGACACGGTCCGTATATTTATCTACTAAGAATCAAACGTATTAATATTGTATATATAATTGCATTAAAAAAAGTGTAAATTACGATTATTATGTCAAGAGTTGTATGACTGGAATAAATTAATAACTATCACATATTATGTTTCACTATATAACCAACAAAATTTAAATTGTCGTTTCTTTAAATAAAGAAACTGTTGTCTAGGTTTAATAAAAAAATGATTAGTTAATTTAATCATTATTATTTTTTCAGAAAAATTCCTTAATATTCAATACGTTAATACAAATTGTTACGTAAAAACAATCTCTCAAAAATCATTTACTGGTCAACATTAAATTGATTTATATTTGTAAATCATAACTGAAATAATTAAACAGCTATTGCAATAATAAAATTAATATTGAACAATTTTTTACCATTATTTAACAACAAGTTAATGAAAAAAATAATATTTATGTTTACTTTGTTTATATATATATATATATATAATATATATTATTATATATATATATATATATATATATATATATATATGTTGTAATAACTTTATAATTTCTGCAATAAATATATTATATTATATTTACAGTTATTTATATTTATATTTATTCGTAGGAAATCCTACTCAGCAGGATATAATTGAATAGAAGAAAAAAGCCATCTGTTTTGGTTAGTGGTACAACAACGAAAATGGGAAAGGAGAGGTTCAACACAGTTTAACAATATTTTTATAAAAATTATAGTTAAAGATCTACGATAGATTCTACATTATAAATTAACGTTATTGCAGGTCACCAAGTAGAGGTTTTTCTATTGTTTAGTGTATAATTATTACAGTGAACTTCTAGTATTACAGCTGGTGGTTTTCTGACTACCATGCTTGGGCTAAATGGGTGATTGATCTTGATCGATATTATTGCAGATTTAAACTCCACAATAAACCATTTAGATCAACCCTTAGTCTATACTTTCTCTTTCCCATTTCGACACTTTTAGATTAGTAATACCATATCAGAAATCAAATCTCCTCGCCTCTTAATAGAGCATTTAATCAAGCTTAGTATTATTAAATATAACAATTCACTTTTAACATTAAGAAAAATAACAGGTTAATCGGAAAAGTGTGTGAATCATCTCTAAACAAATTCCCTACAAAGCTAAAAACACATTTGTTCAGTATATCTACAGTTTTTTAATTTCCGCTCCAATATTATTTATGAAACTGTTTCAACCGGAATTTATACTTCTCCAGATAAATAATAAATCCTGTTTTAAATTAATATATCATATGTAAAATTGCTAAAAACCATCTACTATATAAATATTTACAATTTTTATCAATGATTTTTATATATTTGCTAAAAAAACATTTTAATAAGTTCAACAAATTTACACAAAACGCGTTTCAAATAATCCGTACTTGTAAAACAAATTTTGATTATATTTTATTTTTAAAACTACAATAATTATAAAAAGTAAAAATAGTTGTTACAAATTTATTTCACTTCTATCTATATGCCTATTAATTGGAAGACGTACGTGGAAACAATAACAAAATCACAAATGAAGGTAGAGAAAGTTTCTTGTGCTCAGACCAAATGAATTAATTGCTACCACTTCGATAGTCGATAATTTTTAAGCAAAAAATGTTGACTTCTGTAAGTTGCTGACCGTGTTAAAACCTTAAATTAATATTTATCGATCAATGTGCCACGAAGTCTGTCGCATGAACCGAAATCAAGGTCTTTGAAAGTACTTACAAAATATATGTTCAGAAGGATTAATTACACAGGTATTGTAAAATGTTAGAGAATATTAATGTGACGATTTTTATACTAACTGAAAATGTTTGACCTCCAAGTTTTTTTCAAATATTTATTGACCCTACTCTTTTCTCTTTCACTCCATGAATACCTAAAATTCACTCATATTGATTATTTGAACATTTAATTCACGAATAGCATTCGGAATATTTCCCGTGCAATGTTGTATATGGTCTCCGATATCACATATCCAACCAGTCCAGATTTTATGGACACGTTCCGTAAACATTTCTATTTTTATTATAACCACGTCATCAAATTAAGTATTTTTTATTGTAATTATATGCTCTGAACTATAATTATTTGGTACAAAGGGACTTTAGTATCTTTTGTATTTTAAGTCAGTAAAAGAGAAGTTGTATGATGCTTTTTGTATCTCTATAAATTATTATACTTAGAGAATCTAGTCTGTTAATTTAATACATACGCACATAAACCATTCCGAAGCAGAAACGTAGTTGTATTTGTTTTTCCGAATACGATTAGTGTTTAGAAAAACTTCTTAGAGTAAATCCGATATTATTAGTAATACATATTCTACCAACCAAACGATCCTCGTCAATTGCATTATTTTATATGAAATAATGTTTGCTAAGTACGAAACAAGATAAATTACAATCTCCTTGTTTGGGCAATTAGAAAAATCAGTGTATTAACTCTAAACCGGTAGTAAGAAAATGAATGGTTTGTACAAATATTTTTAAAGCTATAATACGTATTTGTTTATAGTTTCATCACCTTCAAACTTGTGTTTATTTTACACACAATTTATAAGAGCCGATTGGAAGTAAATTAAACATTTTACAAATAAATAATAATATATAAATCTGAATGAAAATTTTATTTAATATTTTTAAAGCTCTTCTATTAAGTCGGTTTATTTTATATGAGTGACGTTTAATATTGGCAAACATGATATGAAATATGTTCTTTGCTACATTAAGTAATTTTTATGCTCTATAAATAAAGAAAAACCCACTCAATATTCACCCAATTCTTTTACTACACTAATAACTCGATGTAATTTTGTTTTCATTTTATGCCTAAAAAATTATTGGTTGCGTCCACATTGTACTGAATACTAATTGTAGTATAATCGTAGCCTCCCGTAGTATAATTGAATAATGTATTAATTATGGTTATTCAGATTTATTAAAAATCAAAATATCTTAAAAATCAGTATTAAATATTTCCAGTTTAAAAACTATGTCTGTCTATGGTTTCTCGTAGTTGAAGTGGCCAGTGCACTATTATATATAAACTCTAAGTTGTATAAGTAATATGCACAGTTTACACATATACAGATAACTTATATACTTATATAATATATATATATATATATATATATATATATATATATATATATATATATTACTGAAAGGTTTTGATAAATGATATATGAAAAAAGAGCACATATCTATTTTATCTAAATGACTCCAAAAATGTTGATCAAATGTTTCTCCAAGGATCCATACAAAACTAATAATTGGATATCTCTATAAAGAAGTCAGTTTGTAAGTTATCGGTATAAAAATAGGCTATGGGTTTGTTATAAAATAATTAATTTTAAAAAGATTAACACATTTGCTTAAATATTAGTGACATGTAATGATTATTGTATAATTCATTGAATAAATGGACACTTAAGCTTTGCAAAATTTGAAGGAAATACCCATAACGTCACCGGTATATTAAAAAAAAGTGTCCACCCTTCTTTAATATAACTATTTTATCAAATACCATGTCCTTATCCAATGCCCGTCGGACAGCCTCCCCAACCTCCTTTTCTGATGTACAGAATACAAGGTCCAGAATTTCCAGTTTCACACGGGGAACCAGGCATCGGACATCTCTTCCTTCTCCTAATGCGGTCTTTAGAGACGCTTGTAGTGCTTCCTGATCTTGGCAGCCTCCTAATTCCAGAAGCAGAACGCCTTCCCTTGTTTTCCGGATACCGCGTATCTCTGTACCGTAAACCTCGGGGCGGATGCTTTTCCGAATTGTTCCCAGTACATCGGCATAACTCTTGCCTTCGGCTGGTCTGATGAGCATAGCCTTCTGTCTAACTTCCCCCCTTCTCCTCTCAGTCCTCCTCGTGCTAATCTGCCTATCCCTGTCCTGCATGCAGTATGTGGCTGGTGTTTAGTGTCGATATTCCGCCAATGACCTTAGTTACTTCTTTTATTTCTCCGAGCTACCACATTCCACTGCCCGTGATCCATCACTGTCTCCGTCTTGTCGAATCTATCCGAGGTCTCTCCTACCTCCTGGCTCGTATGGGTTTCTTCCTTTGCGGGAGGCTTTGGCAGCCTTTGAATTCAGCCACGACTGGCATGGTTGCTCTCTCGGCCAGGCTATAGATGACATTCTCCCGTATCCTCCTGCAGACCGTCAGTACCTCTAGCCCCTCTTCTAAATAAATCATTCCATTTTTAATGGCCATTTTGACGGTCTTCTGTTTTTCCACTGCCTGCCGCATTTCTCTAAGGATCGTTTTTAATACCCTTGAGTTGTTCCTCTTCTTGTTTGTCCGCTTCCTCGATTTGCTCGTTTAGCCTTTCCACCGCCCTATTCGTGGCAGATATTACCGTGCGTGAAACCGGATCTTGCAATGTATTGAATACTTCGTCTGTCATCGCTTGTCTTTCACCAACATCCTCGATTCTACTGCTCAAACCTTCAGCAGCTTTCTTCTCATGTGCCAGGCCTGTTCCAATCACATCTTGAGAAATATCATGTCTATCCATTTCCTGCGTTTTTTGGAAATCTCGCAGTTTATCTCAGCGACAGAATAACTCCTTGGTTTCAAAGGAGATCTCATTACGGTTTTGCTTCTGTGAAATGGGAGTACTTCACCCATGGTTTTTTGGGCCAAAAGATTTGCCCCCTTTAATTGAGTAACGTGCATCTGACCGCCCCCAGAATCCGCGAGGCCGGCGTCGACCACCAGGGCTCTCACCCGATCGGAATCGAGGGTGGAATTCGCCATTTCTAGCTTATCCACCGGGGGTAAATTCTGTTTTAAATCACACATTCTATCATAGATTCAATCAAAAACAAGATGGAAGATTGAGAAAAGATGATGACACCCTAGCCCTCGAATACTATAATAGAGTTGGTCAAGGGAGACCTGACAGAAAAGACCAAAGAGAATGGATCTCATCCCAGAGTAGTTTTAATTACTATGAAATCTAACTTTGATAATTTTTTACTTATTTTTGTTATTATTATTATTTGTTTTAAATGACCTATTTTGATGACAGGATTTTTCACTATATATATATATATATATATATATATATATATATATATTGTAAAGTTTCGCAATTGTCTTTTAAATTCATAAATCTGAACCATCGTTTGTTAGTACAAGCATCCGAACGCTCCAATCGGCGGACATCGTAGACTCAAATGTAAACAATAGCGAACTACGCGAGTCAATGAATTTACCGCTAGTAATTTACATAAATAGTTTAAAACAACCAACGACAAAAACTGATTGTTCAATTACGTGATAAATCAATACCTATCCATAATAAGTCGTCAACGTCATATATCTGGATCGAGTAGGAGATATTGTATGTTAATACGATGTAAATTCAAGTCAAATGGACAACTAAAATACGCGAGGACAACGTTGATTAATAATTGTATTTTATAAATGAGCCTACGGAGAATAAAGGAGTGATGTTAGAAAAATTCATAAATATCATTAATACGCGAAATCTCATGAGACACCCATGGGAACTTATATTAAATTATGTACTTGCATACCTTTATTAAACATAATTTCTGTCAGCCATTGATAAACCCCGCCCATCGGCACACTGACGTCTCTGAGCGGCAACGTATTGAAAGTATGAACCCAGCTATTTTATGTTAATTAAAAAGTTTTATTTCGAACAAACACAATTATTTAAAGAGTTTGTTTCTCCCAAATAATTTATAAAAATCTAGATATTAAGGGAATTTTGTAAAATAGTATATAAGTTCATTCCATTCATACTACTTCATTTAATTAAAAATGTGAATAAGTGAGAGGTACTTAAATCCATGTTAAATCTTCAGCTTAAAAATTTTGGGTTCGAGATTTTTTAACACCAAAAAGGACGCTATTTTAAACCGGCGTCAGTCGACATCCAGCTACCAGATAGAACAGTCTCATAATGTGAAGAGAATCCATTTGAAACCTATCTACAATCATCCAGGACTCTAGAATTGGCCAAAATTCATCATCATAACCTGGACACGATATCTAAATACTGGTGAGACCCATCCAGGGTATATTTTACAAATTTTAAAGGCTAAAATTGGATTACCATAATTAACTTTGCAAACTTTTGATTTTGAACCTAAACATAATTAACTCTGCTAAAACCATTCAAAGTGTTCATAAACTATTGTTATCATTTATAATTAAGTAATATTATCTATGTATAAATCTAAATATAGGATAATTACCAACATTCTAACCAAAAAGTGGTGAGGTCAGCGAACAACCCATTCCCGAGATTAAATCAAAATTTAACAAAATACCAAACTTATTTGATAATATTAGAATTAATTACTAATTGTGACTAGAATTAATAGCTATCTTTGTAGATATAATTAATAATTTGTTACTAATTGAATTGTCCATTTATATGTAAATCCCAATATACCTAGTGAACACTCAGTGAAAGGGATAGACTTTTAACAATGGATTTACAAAACATTGCATAAACCTATGTATTGAAATGAACTTATAATTTATCACAATTTGTATCTTAATAATTGAGTTTGATAAAAAAAAAAAAATAATAAATAAATGCGTTATAAATTGTTAACTTGAACTCTATTGTTTTATTTATAACAATTAAATTGGCTCAGTACAAAGTCATTATCAGCCAAATATTTAATTGAGACTATTGTAGTTCAAATTCATTGGTTATTTATCAAAGTTAACTTAGTTTTTTTTAAATTTCTATTTATTGTAACTTAACACTTAAGGTTACCCATGAATTGTATGATTTGAAGTATCATATATATATATATATATATATATATATATATATATATATATATATTTTTTTTTTTTTAATTGAATCAATATCATTTTCCAAATTAGTTCATATGTTGATTGTATTTGATAAGCACTAATTTTCAATTTATCACAATATTTTGACAAAATTTTATTAATTTGTTTTAACCTCAAATTTATCTATTACCTCTTTATAAACATTTTATGTTGTCACTACAAAGTGAAGCAATTACAATTTAAGATTCAATGATAAAATTTACTATTATAGGTTATCTTTTATTGCATTGGCACCTCAACGTAGGGTTTTTTGCAAGATAACTACCTCAGTGTGAATTGGTATCTAAATATATAAATATTTTACATAATAATATAGAGGTATTGGGAAGATTTTATTACAATATATATATATATATATATATATATATATATATATATATATATATATATATATCTACACACACATATATATATATATATATATATATATATATATATATATATATATATATATATATATATATTAATGAAAAATCAAACGCAATATTTAGTAAATTCTACAATTTTATTACAAAAATTCTACCTGATCATTGAGTACCACTTTTTGGAGTCTTTACAATATATTCTCCTAATCTCTAACATTTGTAATGGATTTAATTTCCTACATTTGAATTGACATGGAGAATCTCAAACCTAACATTTTTGAAAAAAACAGACACTAAATGAGTTTTTTAATGATTGGATAGAGTCATTATGACCGAACCGCCAACTTATTTCGTGTTCACTTAAACTACATTTAAAACTACGGCCTGTTTGGCCTACATAAGCTGCATTACAAATATTACGTATTAATTTATAAACACCGTTTTTTTGCATGTTATCTATTTTATCCTTGCAATTTAGTAACATTTTTTCTAAATTGTTTTTGCAGTAAAAAGCTGGTTTACAATGATTTTTCTATCTAATACTTCTTAATAATTCTTTTCTAATTGTAGAATTTTCTAAATATTGTGTTTGCTTTTTTTATTAGATAATTATTGTATACCTATAAATTAAAAGGGACACATTTTAGTATTCCTAAAAATAATTACGTGCACATGGTCATTGACAGAATTTTAACTAATACTGTAGTTCTTAACAACTACATTTCGTTTGATTTGTTGCCTAAGAAAATTTAATTGTTTTACAATATTAAATTATGATTTTAAAAAAAATTCTAAACACCTGTCAAATTCACCGTCAATTGTGCTTAACTTTTATGTAATTTATAATTATGTAAAAAAAAAAAAAAAAAGTTCCTCTCTTAACGTAACATTTGTTTAACATCGCTACCTAAAATAATGACAGTAGTTAGAGATATATATTCGTCATAATTTAAGTCTACAAAATAATAATAATAATAATAATAATAATAATAATAATATATATATATATATATATATATATATATATATATATATATATATATATTAACGATTTATGTTTTATTTTATATTAACAAAACATTAAAGATAAACCAATTTAGTAACCCAATAACCTTAAGTTTAAAGAAATTCATCTATAACAAACAGGTAGAATAATTTGTGGAAACAAATATATTTAAATAAAAAACACAAAATGTAATTAAATAATTATTATAACATATTATTAGACCTCAATTTTAGTGCGTATTATATGCGTCATTAAATATAAGTTATGGTAGTGTTAGATTCTGAAATGGATTATTTTCATCATCTCATGTGTTTGAATGTTTTAAAGAGGACACTTTGTATGATGGAGGATGGATGTTTCACGACTAAAGTACTTACATTATGGAACATTTTTTAAAAGCTTTCGCCAATTTCTCCTCGATAACAGTTCTTTTACGTCAATATAAACTTTAACAAAACCTTAATTCACAACTCTTCAACAACCCATCATTAATATTGTTCACTGATCTAAATAAGTAAATTCGTTTTGTATATTGTTTCAGAAGGTTTGTATTTGGCTGGTATGAGAATAAATTGGTTTAGAACATGGAAGTAAGATTCATAAAATAATTAAAATATTTATTATTATATAATGCCACCTATATAAACGTATGTTTATAGTATTAGACCTAGACCATGCCAAACAAAGCTATACTACCCATGTCTAATGCATATATATATATATATATATATATATATATATATATATATATATATATATATATATATATATATATATATATATATATATATATAGTCACCTAGCCAGACTAAATAAAACAAAAGATCATACATTCAGTGACTTGATGAACGTAGTCATTAGTATTAACGTTGGCAGTCCTAACCTACGTAGCTGGATTTGGTACTTTAATATATCTCATTTTCTATTAATTAAAGTAATGCATTTTGGGACGAAATTTTCTTCCGACATATAATATGATATTTTCCTTTCATTACAATGGAAATACTTTCAGCTTTTATAATTTTAATTGGAAAAATCGTAGGACTTGGTATAACCGATATTTATAAAGTGGTAAACAGATGTAAGTGTTAACAAAATAAACTGTTAGTAAATCAAAAACCAGTGAGTTTTGACCTTGGCCTAAAGCTGTGTCTAGCTCAAATGCTAAGTTGAGCCCTATTTTTTTATTTTTTTATTAAGACGCAAACACAAATTCATTGCAATATGATATTATTAATATGAATGGGTTTAACAGTATAATAAGTGACGTTGCAATTTGCAGATTTTGCCTTAAAATCTAAGTTTAAAAAAAATCATTAGCTACTCTAGCAACCGAGTTCATGTTTCGTGAGAGAGTGGTTGTGATGAAAAAAGCAAATATTTAAACTGTCTTTATTAAAGCAAATAAAATTTCTCTTTAAGACAATAATAATCCCAACAGTTAATGCAGATGAGTCTAAAAAAGTATTCTATGATTTAAATGTTAGGTTAGTTTACGGACTTAGAGTCATTGGGAAAATGTTATAATGCTGCGCAAACAATTTGTGGAATATATAATTGATTTGCCTCCAACACCAAGTAAGTTTACTCAACATGGACTATTTTTATCTGAAGGTGTCCTGAAGGTATGTGAAGAATCAGTGAAACTTGCAGTTGTTCAAGCAGTCAAAGGAAATGAATCATCAAACGACATGTTTGTTGCTGTAGATGGAAGCTGGCAGAAACGAAGTCATACATCCCTGAATGGCATGGTTTCTGTTACTTCCGTTGATATAGCTTTGAAATTCTAAAATATCTACTGTTAGTACAAGTGTGGGCTGTGTGAAGTTGACACTTCTACTTCGACGTTAAAAAAAGAGTTGATCCCAGAATAATACTTATTGAAGAAAAAAGGACTAGATGTTTCAATTTGCAAACATTTTTGGTTGGCAGAGTGAAGTTGACACTTATAATTTGACGTTTAAGAGAGTGGATCGCTGAATATGACTTATTGGAGAGAAAAAAGAACTGTGTTGTACTCTTTCAGGGACATACTTTAATTAAGATGTAGGGTGTGCTGAAATACCTTATCAGAAATTATAATATTTTGAAAAAATAACTAAAAATGAATGGTATAAAACATTAAAACATTTTAAAGGTTCTATGTAACTGTATATAATTAAACTATTATTCAAATACCCGTTGTAAAATGTAAAAAAAAAATGCAACGCAATAAGTTTAGTAAGCACTTTTTTTTGTAAATTGAAGTTAATTAAGATGTTTGCAAATGATTATAACTGTTACATTATTACTGTCATCTATGACGAATTTAATAGAAAATTAATTATCTCTTCTCTTCCCACTTCCAATCTTTATTGTTCCTGCTCACAATAGATGTTCTCAATTTCAATTGATTCTCATAAGAGAGTAATATAACTTCAATATAGATTTTAATTTATATGCGCTACGGAAATATTCCGTGATTTATAGTTCTTTCCCTTTATTAAATAATTATTCCATTAGACAATAATACAATAAATTCTAAGAACTATAAACTTTAATGTTAAAATCTATATAGGGTATCTAGGATATTTTTGTGCAACATGTTAATCTGAATTTGGATTAAAGATATAGTAATACTTTGTCGAAACCTACATCATACTAAAAACATTTAATTAAATAAGCAATAATGAAAATACTTTGTTTTGGAGAAACTCCTACGTAAATTATACTACATTTCATTTTCAAAACTTTTAATAAAATGCGACATCAACAATTTGCTATTTCAGAAAGGCAACACGATGCTAATGACTAACCTTATATAATAATATGTTTATATTGATACAATATACCATAAATTAATGTATGTATGTATATATATATATATATATATATATATATATATATATATATATATTTAGTTGCATCCTGAGGTTAGGATTATATTCCATAACAGATTAAAGTAAACCGCTTATCCCACATAAATATAAACTTATATAAATGTTTAATTTTAAATGAATATATATTTTTAATATAGTTGAGATGTATATAATAAAAGTAAAAAGCCTAAATGTAATTGTAAACTACTTAAAATGATTTAAAATTAGCGATTCTTTCGAAAGTTTAACTTATGTCATTTCTTTAATATTACTAAAATCCGATATACAATTTTCTTTCTATTAAAAACATATTTAAACATTAATAAATGTAAACATATTTAATTTTTCAATTTTCGTTGGTTTTTTTATATTAAATATATTTATTAAACACGTTTTACATATTGAAATTCTTGTCAATATATATATATATATATATATATATAAAATACGCTTTATTTAACTAGACAATGACACCTAGTTTTTGTTACAATATGTAAACGTTCTAAGACAATTGCAACAAAAAGTAATAGTTTTGTATTCAAAGTTTGTAATATGATTTTTTTAAGGAGTCATATCGAATTTGTTATATTTTCTAAAATATTTATAAGCTATGTTGAAATTTATCTATGTCTAAAATAAAACTACGTCTAAATACATTATTTTATGTTATTTTTAAAGATAGAATAATAAATCCACGGCGTGTTACAAATTTTAAATTATTTAAAATATCCTAATACTGAGATCCATAGTTCACAGAATATTCAGTTTCATTTATTAAATTTTACCCGTCATAATGTATCATTCTAATTGATTTATGATTTGTTTAAAGAATAACATGAAAAGTACAAAAAAGAAGAAAATTTGAAACGTTTTAAATTTTTGAATTATTTGCTTCAAAGGTTTAGTATTCATAAAAATAACAAACATTATATATAATGTTTATATCAAAAAATTTAAATAATAAATATCGGAAGGCTCATTTAAACGATGACTATTTATTATTTTTTCATTAAACTTAAATTAAAAACTAATTAAATAAATGCATTCATATTTAATAAATAAACCCCAATATTCGTTGTCAACGTTGTCATGTTTTTTCTATTAATCATCTTTACATCAACTCATTTTTGTTAATATTAAAGATACCTGTGATCGAGTTGAAAGCTCACAGATAACTCGTTTTGACTCAAAATTTATAAAAATAGACTACTATACACAAGTTTGTCTTTGTGTTTAATATATTGAAAGTTGTTAATAATGTTTATTTTGTGTGTGAGAGACAATATTATCTATTTGTACTAATAAAACAATAACATATATATCCACTTCACAGATATATATGACAGGAAGACATTTGAAGAATAAGTATTAATTTAATTATATTTTTTTAACCAATTCGGATTAAGTCTTTATTTAAATAGTCAAAACACAGTTTAATTGTAAAAAATAGTTAAGTAGCATAATTAATTTTAACATTGCAATTCGAAGAAAAACAACGACCTAAATTATTTAATAAAAGCAACGGGAAAATTGAACTGTGAACGTATTAACCGTGTTTTACTACTCTCTTTATTATTAAAACATTTTCAAGAGCTTTGACCTGAGCGAACACTTAATTGCCGCAGGATTACTGATCAAGGCAATTTAGTTTTTTTGTATACTATTAAGTTACATTGTCTGTATTGAATCTGTTGTTTAAGTAATCATGTTAAAGTATATTGATTTAATAATCGGCAATATTTTATTACAGCTCCAATAAGTTTGTAATAAGCCAGAAGTTTATCTCAATATTAATCATCCACCATTATCCCTTTGTGTTTCAAATAATATGGATCTACATTTGATGTTGGTAAATAGATGGTGACCACTCACCATTTTGTGATGCATGAATGCATGATTAATGCATGAATGCGTAATAAATATTAGGTGAAAAAAAGAGAGTTATTTAAATTCTCTGATCAAAATCAATATACGTTTTATTAAATCAATGTTGAAATATGATCTTTTACTTGAAATATGACGTTTGGAAACCAACCAAGTAAACTATAGTATAAATACATTACACGTACAATAATGTTGAAATTTATATATAATTTATTAGGATTTTTTGCAAATAAGGTAACGTCCAACTGTACTTTACAAAAATCTCAAAATAAAATTGGAGTGATGCCTTAAGGGCAATCGGCCAGACCTATATTCCCCAAGTTATAAAAATTCTGTTCTCTTACGTCAAAAACTGCAAAACAGAGAGGCATTTTTTCTTTTGTATTGAAGGTGATGTTTTTCTCTTCCATTAAAGTGGGATTATTTTTTAATTTACAATGTGACTGAATTTTATTTAAATATGTAAAAAAACCTTTTTTTAAATAAATTTAAATATTTGATGAAAATTAAAAAAACCCAATATTAAAAAAAAACAGATTTAATATTTCGATTTCAATGGATTATTTAATGTCTTCCATGAACTTTCTCATTTCCTGTTTCCGAATTTCTTCCCTTTGGATCCATTTGGCCTCAATTTCTTCTTTCTCCTTAATCCGCTGAGCTTCCCTTTCTTATTTCTCCTAGATTCGCTTCGCTTCCATTTCTTCCTCTCTCTGAATCCGCTTGGCTTCCATTTCTTCCTTCTCCTGAATCCGATTGGCTTCCATTTCTTCTCCCTCGTGATTTCTTTCGATTCTTTCTTATAATCTTCTTAGTTGAACCTCTTCTTCTTTAGTTTCTCTTTTTTCAGTTGTTCTGCTTTATCCTGTTCTGTTTCTTTCCTCCTTCTTTCTCCTATTTGGTTCAAATATTTTGCCATTTTTTGCATCACTGTTTCTTCTTCTTGTGAACCTCCTTGTTTAGCTGGATCCTTTGCGGGTCCCATTTTCACTTGGCAATTTGAAATTAAATTTTATTGCTTTATTTGGACTCTACTTTTTAATAATTATTAGCTTTGCAATTTATAATATTGGTCGTTGTAATTACCAGCACAACTTAACACTAACATACATACTCATAAATTATATCAGAACTCAGGATATTCTCGTTCGAATGAAACACTAAAAACCAAAATTTTGAACATGTTTTCCCAAAATTTTGCTTTTCCTAGCTTCACGCTATTGGGCGCTACTTGCCACGGACCACCGCTCCTCCTCTTTCCTTTATTCGCTATCTTTGCTGTTGTGGGAACTTAATTGGAGTTTGGGCTGGTTCGCTCCCGGACAAGACCAAGCTACTTACTTTTACAATAATTTAATTCTATTTTAAATCAAAGATATTGCACGACTTGGCTTTTGTAAGTCGGAGATTGTTCTCATCGACTTACCAACTAAATTTACCAAAATTATTTGAATTTTATTTCCTTGCTCAATTAATTTACTATTTGACTTATACACACACTCTCTCTATGGGGAAGTTCTTTTTGGAAGAAATCGGCTCCTGAATTCTGATAATAATTTTTAATTATATGAAATAATACTCGACCACCTTAATTATAATTTCTAAGTGTTATGGCTGTTTGAAAAAGGAAATATTTAGAAACAATTTGCTCTATTAAATGAACCACCAATTGCGCATCAAATATTTATGTATGCTTAACCATCATAACAAATTAAACACTTAATCATTTGAACTAACAAAAAACAAAATCTTTTTAAACAATTTACAAAGTGACAAAAAATTCACATATATATATATATATATATATATATATATATATATATATTATATATATATATATATATATATATATATAAATATATATATATATATATATATATAATTTAAAATTGCTAGACTAATCCAGCAGGGCCTCAAACTAGTTTTTCCTTTACTGAAACAATCGTATTTACTTTTGAACACTTATACTAAACCAAAGCAGTGTTTACTTGAATAATATACTGAAGTTAATATATTGAAAATTTCCCCAATGAATTTTGTCTATTTAAATGATTTTACTTTTTTTGCGAATTATTCTATAGATCTTGTGTATCTTCACACTTAACATGAAGGTTTTGAATTTGGGAAGCTCCTTGCTGCTTATGGTTAACGGTGTCTCCATTCCAAATCCTATTTATGTTACAGTTGTTGATTTCTAGTAATTATTCTGATTCCTTGATATTTACTTTGCCCTGTAGATTTGTCTTCTTATTACTGCTCAAGGTTCATAACTGTTTATTTTTATACTTGACATTTATATAGAACATTCTTGAAGTTAAAATTTATTAGAGTTAACTACTACAAAATTTTGAGTGACTAAAATAACGTCCCTCCTCGTCGGCGGCTTTTACTAGAGTATCGATCTTTCGACCAATAATTTCGGCTCTCCCTTTTTGTGGGAATGTTTCCCGAAAATGGTAACCAATTCTCCCTTAATAGAAGAAATGTCTCTTTTGTTAATTTTTAAGTTATCGGCTGAAATAATCTGTAGTTTTTGTGTTGATAGCTGCCATGGGCTTAGTTTTATTCTATTGTATTAGTTTTGTAATTTATTTTTTATTAAAAACCCTTTTAATTGACATTTTAATCTTTTTGATAGTTCAGTTTTTTCTGTTGTCTGTTTGGTGGTATTAGGGGCAACTGATCCGTGACGTCACGCTACCTGTGCAAGATTTACTTGTCGAATCTTGAAAATCTTGAATATGACCACTTTTTTCTTCTTTTTTCTCTAAACTTGAACGGTTGGTTCGACCTTCATTTTCTCTTCAGATTCCTCTTCTCCACATTCTTGGGGCTCTTAACAAACTTGGTTCGACGTTTTCGGCTGCGTATTTCTCGAGTTACCGCACTTTATACGAATGTTCATTTTTTCACAAACTAACTATTTTTCCCCAAGTCTTTTTTGTATATAATTTTTTGTTCACTGAAGTTATTCGGCTGATCCAATTGTTACCAGGCTGACGAAATTATTAAAGTTGGAACCAACTGGTAACAATGTTTAAAAAAAGGAAGACAAATTTTGTAATTAACAAAGCCAATAATTTATTAAATTTAAGTTTAAGTCTTAAGTTTCAGATTTGACCATTTACAATTAGGTAAATACCAGCTTAAGATTACTAGACATCACCAGAAGCTTATCAATGAATAAGATTACAAGTTGAATCTTTCAAAAAAAAATTTACATGCCCTTAAATAAAAAAATTAACAATTAAATTTTAACATTTATCCCCCCTTTTATACAAGCTGTTAAAAAAAAATTAAGAATAAAAAAAGGATTCTATCATAAAAATTACAATTTTAGTTCAAAAGGGTGTATTAATTCTAACAAGTTTTCATGATTAAATTACTTATACATTATCATAATTTTGTTTATTAAATTTCTTACATTCTAAGTTGGCCAACTAATATATATAATATAAAAAAAAAGGAATTTTGTTTATAATATAAGGAAATTAAATTTTTATTGACGTCAATTGTTTTGTTATATTAATTTTGAAAAGTAACCCCTTTGGGGTCGTTAGAGCCGAAAAGTTTGCATGCAGCACCACCCAAGTAATTATTTTATAAATTGTTACACATTATTACATATAAATAATCAAGGACATATTATCACACAGAGTTCAGTTCCAAAAATTTCTGAAGAAAAGTTCACAATTTTAGTTCCTTTCTTTTATACAAATGTTATTTTATAGTGCACTTAATGAAGTTAAAAGAATAGTTTTTTTTTTAGCCTGTCTGAAGAGTTTAGGTAGAGTTGTTTCAACAGATATCCAATTTTGTTGTACAGACTTGGACAATCTCCAAACAATCTCCAACAAACTTGAATCAGCTTTTGCTGTAGAGAAAACACAGGTCGAATAGAGATTTATACAATCTTATACATGTTATTGCACAAGTGTTTTGCTTTAAATATGTTTTGTTGTTTAATCAAAAATGAAAGGAAAATTATCGGAATTAGAGAAATCCAAAAAGATTATGATTAAGTCCTTCTTTGATGTTAATAATAATGGTATATAAATATCTTGATTTCTGTTTGATATAAAGGACTTGTAACAACAGATAGAAAATTTCTAAAGACAAAGAATCTAGTTCAAAAAGAATAATTTTTCTAGTTAGTATTTGATATTATTTAAATACTTAAAGTTTGACTGTTTAAAGTTTAATACATGACTGTTTAAATTTACATTTAGATTTTGTAAAGTATCTCTTAAACAAAGGAATTCTTTTTGAAGTTATTATGTTTCAGTAATAATCTTTGAATACCAAAAGAAAATACGAAACACATATTTCAATAAACAAAGCTTAAAAATATTAACAAATTTTATAGTATAGTGAAATCTGAAAATACCTGGTTCGTCTTGAAAGAGTTCAAGAAACATGTGCCGTGACTTATAAAAAAAATCACCAACCTTTATCTTTACTCTAAAAAAAACACATCACTGACAATTTTAAGAAAAAAAAACTTATTACTTCTGAAGCAAGATGTTAATGCAATTTAGAACTAGCACTGAAGGAATTGTCCAGAATAGGTTTTGTTAATTTTGTGTCTACATTTTAACGACTAAGACAGGAGTGAAACGGTTTTCAAGCTGAACTGGATTCTGGACTGGTTAGAGAGAGAGGGAAGAATGTAATGCGATGTTTTACTATTTTCGCCCCCAGGCTTCACTACCTTTCGGATGCAAGATATTGAGGTCAAGAGGCGGTTAAATTGTTGATCGATAATCGATGATTACAGATTGATTTTATTTATTGTGAATGTTGCTACACAATAACGGAAACAAGTAGTTTTTATTTTTTCATCGTAGCAAACAGGTTCATGAGTTATTGATGCTTCAAGTTGTGATTTTCTGATCATCGCATTTTTCGTATATAAATCCCCTCCCCCCATTAGTATTTTTCAACTCTGCTCTGTTATGTTACATAAACATACAAGTCATACACATTACCTATTACTTTTTATCCCGTTTAATCTTTATTTTAACCGCTGTTGGGCTTTTACTATTTTATTTTTGTTATTATTATTTCTCCCCTAATTTAACTTTAATTCCTTTTCTGACTACATATTATTATTCCCTACTATTGTATATTTGTTTTTTATTATTCAGTTTATTAAGTTTATCCACCCTTCACATTAAAAACTGCAATAAACTCCCTAAGAATGACTTTTCAAGTCCCATTTCCCCTTATTATTATTATTATTATTATTATTATTCCAATTTTATTGTTGATTATTATTATACTCCCTACTGTTTATGACTCTATTACTTTTCTTTTTCAATTTTCTCCATTTTACAAATTTTTGCTTTTTTACCTCATCTTATTTCCTTAAAAACTTTTTTGTTTTAATTTTAACTACTTTTATTCTTTGATATTAATTCTCTTCTACTTTTACTTTATCATTATTTAGTTTTAAATATATTTTTTTAAATAAAATTGGAAACGCTTTGTTCAATCATGATCGGACACGAAAATTGTTGGTCCTGTCTGGCGTGACGTCATCACTTTACCGCATTCCAACTTTACGACGTTTAGATTATCAATTTTCATGATTTGATTTATTTCTTGAGGCGACTGATTTTTCCCAACCGAAAACAAATATAAATTGAAGATATATACTCATGTGTTAATTAGTCAAGACATAATATGTTTAGAGTAACTGCGTTTGTGGGATTTAAAAAATAAAACCGAAAATACTAAATCGGGTAAATAATTATTTAAAAAAAATAGGAGTAACCTAATTGCCGCCTTAAAAATAATAAATAATTCGTCCTTAGCGAAATTATTTCAAAATTTGACTTTGCCACATATAAAACTTACTTGATGATTAAAAGATAAAAATCATTTCCAAAATAAACATTAGTTTTAGAGAATAATATAATAATTTATATTCTTCTAGTTACAGATATATAATATTTTCGATCATAGTTGAATGTGCTGGTTGGATATATTTTGAAGGCTGATAAATAAATATAGTATGATTTTAATAATTATTTCAGTCGTAGGTGAAATCTAACCTTCTATTCAATGCTTAGAGAACGTGTTTCGCTAGATAATTAAGTTAGGGCAGTAATATCACTAAGAAAATCTAATTGTCTCGGGATAGATTTTCTTTTTCTATGATAATTAAATACATCATTCAAATAGTCATTAATTATAGAATTTGACTAAACTAGTGGTTTTAACTTTCGAGAAAGGAATATTTCGAAATGACTTTAGATAGCTACTATAATACCTGTTTATGTTTAGTTTTTTTTGTTTTTTTTAATGTACTTTAGTTTTAATTAGTACAGGCTAATGGATGTTTATATAACGAAAAGTGTATTAAAATATATGTTTTTAGAATAAATTTATAGTATGAACAGTATAATATATAGTTAATATCTTTACTTGATTTTTTACCAATCAAATTTCTTATCTAATATGATAATAAATTCATTTTAGTTCTGTCAATAAATAAATATGGTGGTAAGGCATCATTCAACGTTAGTACAATCCAAGTAACAAATACCTTTAAATTAATAATTAATATACATATTGCTATTATTTCTATTAAATAATTTTCGTTAGATATTTATGAAATTTGTATTTTATCACAAGTGAAGAACAATCATAACTTATTATGAAATGACAAGGTAAAAAGTCAAATTTCTCTTCTAGTAAACGAACTGAAAAAGGTTGTTCGTCAAGTATGATTGAAATGCAGTGGTTGAACATTATAGTTAGAACGACATTTAAATACCTAACCTATAGATTTTTGTCTAATTGGATCATATACTTCATGACTCAAACATTTAAAAAAGACTTCTAAAATACTGGTGCAAATAATAAAATTAAATTAAACAAATATAATACTAATGTGGAAATCTTATGTTATTATTTTTGTATACAAATAAATTGTATGACAAATACTATGTAAACATTAATGCTATAACTTGGGATGACGACGTTCCCAATACTTTTTCTCGTAACGTAAACACCATTGTTTGATTTTCGTAGAAATGTTCTTATCTGAATACGTACTTAGGGCAAAACATATTCTGAGTAAGAAAAACAAAAAGAGAGAAAATTGTTTTCTTACGCATGAAAGGATGTAAGATATAAAAATTCAATGAACTGAAACACGCCTCACCAAGTCCCATTTGTGGATTCTACCACCTCCCGATGTGGATGTGTATAAAAGTGATTCCATTTCCAAAACAAACTGAATTGAGTTTTGATTTTAAATACATTAGTTGTTTAAAATTGCATATACATAATCACTTATTCGTCTAAATATTTCACTTATACAATCACAATATAATATCTTATATTCTTTAACTTTACTTTATCACATATATTCTACACTATATATATATATATATATATATATATATATATATATATATATATATATATATATATATATATATATATACATATATATATATATAATTATTAATAACATATTATAATCCAAGCATATTTACATAGGTACATATCATGTATTAAATTAAAATCCGAATTACTATGGGAAAACAGAGGGGGAATACAAGCATATATTTGACAACTTTTTTATTTGTGGAGATCACAATGGTGAAACAAAACATTTCACAATGTTATCTTAATACATAGGGCGTTGACGTGATATTTTAGGTAAGGGTTTTTAGTAGATAATTTCTAATTGTAAATTTAAAAAAAAAACATTGTTGATGTTTACTAAGCAAACAAATTTTAATCGAATATTATTTGAGTGACTGACTAAAAATTGCAAAATATTTAATTGATTTAAGTTTTACTATGACATTTATAAAACTCTTCAGAAATCTGAAATATTTGTTTTAAATACTTACTGTACAAATATTTGTGCTTGATAACAAATCATCTTTACAGTATGGAAAAATAATTCATTTCTAATTAACTAAATTGTTCTATACATTAACAACGGATGACCGCAGTAAAATATGGAATTAGATTTTGTGCAATTAGATAGTCTTGACGTTATGCTAACTATCTATATAACTAATCATCAAATCTTACGTTATTTGTTAAAAACATTTAAAAATAAGAGCCTGAAGATGTAAATAATCGCCGACTTAATGGAAAACGTTTAAACAAAAAAGTAACACTTACTGTTAAAGAGCAACTAATTTCCATATGTTAAAAATATAAAGATTCCACGTAAAGAATTTGTTATTCTCTCCGCATGCTATTGCACTGTAGTTCAATTCACTAATTTCAGAAAGAAGGGGATTAATTACTTAAAAATCAATTAATTGTCGATGAGATTTTATTACGGGTAGATAGTCACATCTCTTTCTTTTGTAACATTATGTACTGATAATCTGATTCTATGATTAAGATATATATTTCCCTTGTGTAGAAACGTAATTTAAATTAAATTCTAATATACGTCCTAGCGAAAATTTCATACAATTTATATAATGTAATGTCACTTGAAGGAAACGTAAATATGTGATATACCAAATTGTGTTTTACATAATATAATATATTGTATTTAAATGAATGAAATACTGATTTATGTAAAGTTATAGAAACCAACCGCTAAAAAAAGATACTTTACCCTTTATAATTTAAGTGTGTAAACTGTGTAATCCAAAATTATAGTAATACCATTCAAATCATTTGTATATTTAATACTAATGCAAATATTTTTCAATAAACAGTTTAATTTATTTATTTTTAGAGACTGTTAATGAACCAAAATATTTTATAAAATGCCTTTGTAAAGCCAATTATTTTAGTTTTTTTTGTATTTGCACTTAGCTACATATTACGCTGTACTTACTTTATCTTCAGGTTTATCAGTTTTGAAGATACCACACAACATACATCACACGACACCAATTCCCATGTATTGAAAGTATATTGTTCAAGTTAATATTGGCAATAAATATAAATAACATATTAGAGGCTAGGTTATAACTAGATAACTGAAAAATATTAATAATAAATTTGGTATTTATATGTTTTTACAAGTACTTCAATAATATTCACCCAGCACACAAGTTCCCATAGCAAATTCAAATTAACAACCGCAACAATTTTATTACTAAACTTAGACCTTACACTCTCAAACTTAAACGACGAACAAAACATCAAATTTTATATAAAACAAACTCAAACTAACCACACAATACTTGCATTCATCAATCACCCAGATATACATAAGATAATACGACTGTCACTCTCCCCCACCCCGATGTATCCAAGGACTTAAATAATATAATCTCAATTATCAACCATATATTGCAAAGTAGTGATTTTTAATCTTTAAAAAAATAATATGTAGTAGTATATCTCCCAAGTTTAAACAATGATTGTTATTACATTTCAGAAAGAACACAATAAGAATTTATGATAAAAGAAGTTAATACATGAAAATCGTTTTATTAAATTGTACGAAATAATAATATCCATATGCAGTTTTCAAAATTATATTTAATTTTGGTTTAACGCAGCTGTGAGACATATCGCGTGCTATGAAGAAGAAAATGTTTTTTCTAACTGTGAGGTATTCATTCTATTGGATTTGTGTCCTGAATGAGGTATATATGGTTTATGTTTTTGGCTATAATATGACCGAGCGTATCATTGTATTTTAGAAACAGAATTTAAATAAGATAAATAATAGTTTGCCGATTAGGTTGCCCTATAAATCCTATTTCGTAATAACTGTCTGGAATACGAATATAGTTTCAAATAGTTACGATATTTAATTATTTATTAAGTTATTTGAGTTCGAACTACCACTTGACCTCGCAAAGGAGATTTACTCTGAAACGATATATACGACGGTTTTGTAAGGTCTGTGCGGCTAAGCACGGCTAGCTTTGAATTTTTATAAAAGTGTATGGAATACTTGCAATTTAGAGTAAATAAATCTCTATGAATAGTAAAATGTTGGGAACGAATGACGTATTTCTAAATTGAGATAAAAAAATAGAAGCCATTTTTACATAATAAAAAAGAAATTGATAATCCTCATACTCAAAGTTGAAGACTTTTATATAGTATTTAGAAAAAAACATCAACCTACATATTTAGACATTGGAAAAGTAACACAAACATAAAGATCAAAAATGATGTGAGTGAATGTGGATCTTCATAAACTATTGCCGGAAGACAGTCCCGTGAAAAGCCAAAAACATCTAGATGAGGCTAGTGTTTAGTTGGTAATTCGGAAAAACCGATAGTCTTACTCAATGAGTGGCATCCAGCTCCATGGAAAGAGAACGAAATCCATAAAATATAAAAATCGGAACAAATTATGTATATAATATTTGTCAAATATTATTATATTAAATATATAAATAAATAAATATATATATATATAAACTTATATACATACTTATATACATGCAATTCTAACCGTATGGATTAGACATATTGACAATACTGGCAGCTCTTGGCACAGAAACTCTGTATATAAAATTTGCTAAAAGCAATAACTCTTGTCTAAAACAGTGAAAAGTTGGTATTTTAAAATATATGGACCTCGTTAAATAGAGGTAGATTTGGCGAGTCAAAAGTTTAAGATTTATATATCTGTAATCAGAATTCTGAATATGGTGCATTAAAAACGTTATTAATTTCTCTCACATACATGTATAAATGCTCAAAATAATTTATCCTAAATATGTCCCTTAAATAATTGAATGTTTAATTTATGTGTATGAGTTCCAGCCATCAATAAATAAATAAATATATATATATATATATATATATATATATATATATATATCATTATATATATCTGAGTTTTAATATGAGTTTTAATTTAAATTTAACACATTATCCTTAAAGTTCGTGGAAAGGAGATTATAATAGCCAATCAAAATTCTGTTGCTGGCGTATAAACTGTAATTCAGTAAAATCATTTTTATATTTCAACAGTCGTATTGTTAACAGAATTTGTAATTGTGACGATGTAGGCTCTAACTCCCAATTTAGAGAAACTGTGAAACAAATTTTAATTGTCTCCAATAAATGAACCTATTTTTAATATAAATAAATATAATATGTACTGACTGTTCAAATTTGAGACATTAAAAGTCAAAATTTTTAATATGAGTAATATATTTTGGAATTAATAAAATAAATTTTAATAAATAAAATTATATTTGTAACTCTTAAATCAAATATAAACGAGAATACAACAATAAAGTATTCGTATATAAATAATTATAAAAAAATATAATAATAAATAATTAAATTTTTAATTCCCGATCTAATTCTTAATCTAGACGTATCACATTTTAATATAATAAAGACTGTTGATAACCTCTTTTTGAGAAACTCAATTGCTTTAGTTTTTCAAGCGACATTTTTTTGTGCATAAACAAAAGCTAACTGCTAGGAAGTACTCTTTTTAAATTATTGCATATTGAAATATCTATTTTGAATGTAGAGATATGACTAAATGGATACGTGAAAAATAAAATTAATAATCTAAAATAAGACTGATTTTAATGAAGCATGATTTTATTTATCTATGAAATAATGGCATGTAAATATATTCAGAAAAACTGAATAAGACATAATGTTGAGAAATGTTTCACAAACGACGCAACAAAAATACCCGCTCTGCCCATTATAGCCTAGTAAAGCAATAGCTGTACTTAAGTTCCATTATTAATGGTTTCAGCTCATTATTCTAATGGCATAGTCGTAATAGACTTTATTCTCTTATTACGAAGAGTGATTTCTGTAATTGTTTCTAGATATTAAAATTCAGTGGTTAACGATTGTAGTAAATCAAAACTACTATAATATTTACTGATAGTTTATACGAATTGGCTAATCTAACGGCTAAGTATAAATTAACGCGTGGTTAATAATTAAACATGCGTGTGTGTGTGTGTGTGTGTGTGCGTTGCCACGTTCGTTCCTTACGCTCAGTCGTAAGTTCTTGTCCCACGTTGGAACGCTACTTACCACGTTCGCTCAGGTCGAAAGTTCGCTACTCTCGCTGTACACTCACCACCGATGGGGCGAATCACCTTTCAGCTCGGAACTAACGCGGGCAAGGCCAAGATGCTCACTTTTACCTTTTATGCAATCAAAGATATTGCAAAACTTGGCTCTAGTAAGTATGAGCTTGTCCTCATAAACTTACCAATTTTTAATCTACGTAAAATTCCCTGAATTTTATCTCAATGCTCGATTATTTGACTCTTTATTTTAAAATAACACTCTCTCTCTCTGGGGAAGTGCCTTTTGGGAGAAATCGGCTCTTAAGTTCTGATAATAACTTTTAAAGAATTTCAAATTATATTTCCAGAGTACACTTATAATATTTATATTAGACAAGGTTATTAGCATATACAGAATGGATATATATTGAAAACACAACAAAATTTAGAAATGAATTATGTATATATTCATTTCTTTTCAGCACAGTTAAAAAAGCAAATTCAAAATTTTTATAACAACAAAGTTGATTAAACAACAACAAAACAATTTAAATATTTGACAAAAATACAAATTGGATATTTCCTATATTCTAAACAAAAATAAAAAACGCTAGACTTTTCAGACAGAACCACAGACAGTTTTTCCTGTACTGAAAAAGTCGTATTTAATTATTAATTATCTATAACACCAAAGCAGAAGTTTATAAAAATGAATTTAATCTTTAATAATTCCCCTAATGACGGTATAATTGAAATGAAGTTAATATTTGCGAATTATTCCTTAAGTATATGATACCTTCACACTTTATTAGAAGTTCTTGTTGGTTTTGGAATTTGTTGTTTAATTTAGCTGGTGCTGATATGATGTCTTCAGTCCCGATTCTGTAAACTGCAAGGTAGTTGAATGCTGGTCTCGAATTCTGCTAAGTTGCCTTGAAGTTCGAAATGAGTAGAAATTATTCTAAGTCCAATTAAGTAGAGTGACAGTTGTAGTTTCCTCTCAGCTCGGAGTCTGTGGCCAAAGATACGTCTTCCTCGCGTCGAATCCAAAACAAAAGTACCCGTCTTTCGACGGATAAATGATGGTCTCCCTTTCCGTGGGAATTCTCCCTCGACTTGGAGCCAATTTTTCTCCCTTTTAAAGAGAAAAGTTTTTTCTTCCTTTTACGTGTTTTCAGGCCCTTTTGGTCCTAAATTTTCACACTATATATTTTACTAATCATAGTTTTTGACTAATGAATAGTTTTCTTCCTTTATTCCTTATTAAAACAGCTTTTAAATAATAATTTATTGTATTTATTATTCAGTGTTATTTGTGATCCATGTTGGCATTTCAAACTTCAGTCTCCGGATTCTCACTGAGGGTGCGCGCGCCGCTCTACAAGATGTTTCCTGAAAATTTCAACTTTTGTCGTTTTTTCGTTCAACTTGCTATAACTTTCGAACGTCCGGTCCGATTTTCAAGTTCCTTTCGGATTGTTCTTCCTCTCCATCTTGTGGGTCTTGTGGAACTTGATTCGTCGTTCTAGTACGCTTAGTTCGCGAGTTATCGCCCTTTTCCCGAAATTTGGATTTTCTTCTTTTGAAATTTTGAGATAAGTCCTTTCTCAAAATTCTTTTGACGAAATTTTGTTCCTCTTCTACTATGACGAAAAAATCTGTTTGTACTTTTCACGTAGCTCGTTTTTAGTTCATAAACCCCCCCCCCCATAATGTATTATCATTTCTGCTTTGATGTTTTACACTTTTACACACTAGACATTTATAATTACATTGTTATTTCTCCCCTTTAACTTCAAATTTAACCGCTTTTGGGCTTTAAAGTTTTACTTTTTGTAATTATTATATCTCCCATATTTTAATTTCAAATATGAATCTAAGTACATATTATTGTGCCCTATTGTGGTCTCTTTAATTGTACTTATTATTATTTTTTAATTAATCCCCCCTTTAACTCAAAAATTCCAAAAAACTCCCCAAGAATGACTTTCTAAATCCATTCTCACCTGTTCATTATTATTATTTCATATTTTTTATTTATGATTATTGTTAGTTCCCCTCTTAGTTATGACTCTACTTTTTTTGAATTTTGAATCTAACTTTTTTCCAAATTTTAGGTTTTTGAGCCCCTATAAAAACTTGAATAACTTTTTTGTTTTAAATGATTGAAAATTTAATTGTTGATATTATTGATCGGTTGATTCTACTGAACATTTATTTATATTAATAATTTAGTATTTTAATAGAATAAGAAACGAGGCAAAGTAACATTTCACGTTCCAGCCTGTAGATTTTGCACCTGCCTGGCGTGACGTCATCGTTCCACCTCGCCTCCTCTCTACATGGTTTTATCGCGGGAATTTAAACTGCTTTAAATTGACTTGAAACTTTTGGCTTTCGGCAAACCGTTTCAGTGTGTGTGTGTGTGTGTGTGTGTGTGTGTGTGTGTGTGTGTGTGTGTGTGTGTGTGTTTCAACGCAATAGGGGTGTATTTGTCACATGAAAATCACACGTTAGGTAGCCCATTAGCAGGAATCTACCTTGTATTGGACAATATAAACGCAAGAGATATAACTTATGTGATGTGCAACGTAATTCTAATTAGCTTTATTTACTTTTTTAAACAAGGATGTTTATACATTCAAGACGATTGTTTTCATTTAATATTCTGTCAATAAGCATTTTATTAACTACCAGGTCTTCTTTATGTTTTGATAAAAATCTTTTAAAATACAATACTTGATTTTAATTATTTATATTTTTAATTTTTATTCACTTTTTTTAAATTTACCCTTAGTTCTGTGACTCTTAAATCAAGTTCGTGTCTTTTAGAAGAATGTTTCTCAAAATTTCTATCTATATATCGAACAAATTGATATTGAAAATGTCTTAACGTAATTAGACCACAACGTAGAAATACAATTATATCGCCTGAAATTTCAAGAATATATTATTCACTACACTTTTGATTAACATTTACCATAACAATTATTATCAAGTAAGAAATTATTATTATATCTGTTAGAATTCAATTTATATATCTAAGCAAAACAATATTCTTAACTTTCAAAAAACAAATTACCAAAAATTTAATTTTCAAAACATTAAATTTAAACTATCTAAAGTATTTATCTTTACACATTATATATAACACCTTATATCTTTCAACAATTTTTTATCCTATATGACCCAAGCAATGTGAATACAATTAAAAATTTAATGAATTTAGTGAAAATTTAATGAATCAACTTATTAAGTTGAAAAAAATTATCTGACTTTTGATTTATTGTTTGAATTTACTTTTTGTATTCAAAAAGGAAATTTAGTTGAATAATCTAACTAATAAAATTGATACCTTCAGCATCTATGAGGATCTAGGTAGTTGTCTTAGTTCCTTTACGTCGCCTGGTCCTGGATAGTTGCAAGTATAGTTTTAAGCCTGATTTGTTAAGATTCGACTGCGTTCCGACGTCTGTTCTCGATGAGGTCTGTTAAACGAGTGACTAACTAACGTCCGTCAAATTTGGATGAGGACTTTTAGGGAATTCCACGTACGAAACTTTACTAAAATTCTTCAGTCAAATTTCTCTTATCTTTTTCTTACGTAGTAGACAATTTGTTGGCTTTTAACTTAGTTTTTTCTGCATAACGTGTTCATTAGGCATATCTTGATCCAGTAGTATTTATTTAACCATTTCCTTTCATTTTGATTTTGATCTGAAGCTAATTACAGTTTCTTTTGTCGTGCTGAGGGGTTTCGCATCCTTCCGCTTCTACTTTTACTTCAAACTGTGTTAAAGTTCATATCCACTCCTGTTCGCACCGGTCTGTTCCTGTCGATTTTTAATTAACTATGAAAATATCCCTTTTCACTCCAATTTGCCATAACTCCTGAACCCACTGATCAACCTTAATTCTGCATGCAGATTTTTGTTTCTCTTGATTCAAATACTTGGTACGAACTCGATTTGTAGTTGTAGGCTGCCTGGTTTAGTTTTTATTGCACTTTGAAGGAATGCTCTATATTTCCAAATTTATTTTTTTCAACTGTTCTTATTTTGGAAGGTTATAAGTTTCTCTTTTATAGTCACTGCTCTATAACGATGATATCAATTTTCACTTTTTTTATCTGTCTTTTAGTCAGTTATACGCTTTTGATCTTAGCGTTTTATTAATTTTACTTTATTTGATCAATTCCCCCCTTTAATTATTTTCTTTCGCCATTTTACAATAAACAATTCTTAATACTACATTTCAATGCTTTACTATTGTATTTTATTCCTTTATTTTAGTCTTTATTCTATTAAATAATTTTTCCAATTTTAATTACCCCAAACTTATTTCTTTTTAATTTTATTGACTCTAAATTTTGTAGTGTTCCTTACATTCATTACCATATTCTAATATTACTTTTTCATATTAATAACTCCTTTTATTTTTAATAATGAAAAACCCCTTCAAGAATGATTTCTAAATAAATTTTTTTATGATTTTCCCCTTTTAATTGATTTTTTTAAATTTTATTTTTTATTTTGTGCTCATACCCCCTTCATAATATCATCCCATATTTATTTTTTCATTATCTTTAGTTTAATTAGTTTTAGTTTTTTCATGGCTTACAATTAATTATCATTATAACTTTTGTTCTTTATCTGGTTTTAATTTTCTTTTATAGCACTTTTTTTTCAGTTCAGCTTACACTAATTTATTCAAAATCATTACTAGTTTTTTGAAAATTAGTTTTTATATATGATTTTGTATACAATGATACAATACTTTACAATGAGATATATATATATATATATATATATATATATATATATATATATATATAGAGAGAGAGAGAGAGAGAGAGAGAGAGAGAGAGAGAGAGAGAGAGAGAGAGAGAGAGAGAGAGAGAGAGAGAGAGAGAGTATTGATTTGTTCCAGGAATAGTGGATTTTGATCACTAGAAATGCTAGTACCGAAGTAAGAAAGTCGGAATCTAATATCTGGCGGATAGGTATAAAGGGTCTGAGAGCCTTAACGTCCGTCTGAAAACATACTCATATAGTATAGTGAATTAGGTAAAGATATGTGACGTCTAAAGAGGGATGTTGCCATGGTCAAACCACGGACATGTACCAACAAGTAAGTGACTAATTATGTAAAAAGAAAATCATATATAAAAACTAATTTTCAAAAAACTAGTTTCAGTTTTACATAAGATTCTAGTGAAAAGAGTTATGGAAATAAAAAAAAAAAAGTTATATTGATTTTAGGTTTGGACATAAAATAGTCAAATTTCATATTGCAGAGAATCCATTGCTTAACCTTGTTCGCGTCGATAGTACACATACAGCGCTGTTTGGGGGGGGGGAGGGGAGAGGGGATTAAGACTTATTATTGAAGAAAAATTATTGATAATAAATAAATAAATTAGAGTTCAGTTATAAACCGGAAGTTAAGAACTTTTTGTATGGTTTTTGAAGACACCGATATTCTTTGGAAACAGGGCATAAAAGAAATAATAATAATAATAATAAACTAACCTTCTTACAAAACCCAAAGATACGCGAGTAACAGACTCGAAAGTCTCCTCTTCATCTTCGTCTTCTTTATTCATTGATCATTAAAACTTTTTCGGTGAAAAGAGTTTATGTACGATTTTTGGATTCCCCAAAATTTAACATAGCTGGCAGCCTTCAACATAATAAGACTTGAGCAGAACCGGATCCCAATGGAGAAACAACTATCCTCACGGTCTTTTATAACATAGCTGGCAGCCTTCAACATAATAAGACTTGAGCAGAACCGGATCCCAATGGAGAAACAACTATCCTCATGGTCTTTTATAACATAGCTGGCAGCCTTCAACATAATAAGACTTGAGCAGAACCGGATCCCAATGGAGAAACAACTATCCTCATGGTCTTTTATAACATAGCTGGCAGCCTTCAACATAATAAGACTTGAGCAGAACCGGATCCCAATGGAGAAACAACTATCCTCATGGTCTTTCAAATCATCCACCAAGGGAGGAAGATCCCTCCTTACACAGTCATTTAATTCAAGAAAAAGTGTAGCTCAGATATTTTTATAGTTTTGATATTTTGTATTCGTAGTTTTTTTATTATTTATTGAATGAAGCCTAAACTCTTATTATTTTGTATTATCAAGAAAGTAGCCTGCTCTTGGGAAAACTAGAGAATGTTCGTGGATTCCGTTTTCAATAATATAAGAAACAATAAAAAAATAATAAAAATTTAATTAATTGTAAGATTATTAGATTAAATTAAACCTTAATTACGCACCTTGATTTAATCTTATATACATATAAAATCACTTTTAAAACGGAATGTAAGTATTACACATCCCATTGAAGGAAACATTGAAGATAATTGATGGAAAACTGTAATTATGTTTCGAAAAAAGAAGAGTAGAATATTATATGATTTGAGTCATTGATATAATTATATGAATCATTTTAGTAAGATGAAAGGAATGAATTTTGAGTTTGATTTTTTTCCCATTAAATGTATTTTTTTCTATAGTAAAATTTTAGCCCATGGCTAAAATCTAAGTATTAGTCATAATATTTTATTTCATGCGAGATCCAGTCTCTCGTCTTAATGTCGCCGCCTTTGCTTTCAGTCAGGCAACGATAGAGCTTGAAACATGAATGTACTTTTAAATTATAATAGTTTCTTTTAATTTTGAATAATTCCCTTCTGTGGAGTTGCAATTTTCACCCCATCAAAATTGGGGTGCGCATGTTAGTGTATAAATTATATTTTTTAAATTTTGTTAGCATTTCGGTATCAAAAATAGTTCTTGCAAATAAATATCAATAAATATTACAAATTATTTTCTAATCATACCATGAGAGTCGGCTAAGCTGTTGAGTGACAAATCGCATCTTGATCTGAAGATCACAATCAAGGTCGGATACTGATATTAGGCTTTAACCTAATTCAGGAAAATACAACATATGAAATTCTTAGTGTTAAATCTAACGTTACAAAAAAATTAAATACAGTCTTTGAACTTGATATCTTATAGAAATCATCATCAGAACCGAACAGTTAAGGTACCTTATTTGTTAAACCTATAGAATAAAAGTTATTGTGGTTCAAAATAGAGAAAGAAATTTAATTTATATGCAGAATAATTGAATTTATCTACTTAATAGGTATTAGATTTAATAGATAAATAACGAATTATTGTTAACAGCTTAATGACCAACACGTAATACAATTAAATTGTGTGGTTAGGAGGACAACAGGGCGTATAAAGTTGAAAAAGACACATTAATTTTATTCAAGTCAACACCGTATGAGTATTTTATGTGAACATGTTGAAGATGTTTAAATAAAGAGAAATAGGACCGTTGTAATAACTTTTTAATAAAAACAATATCATCTATAATAATAATAAAGATAATACATGATCAGATATGTGAATATTTATAATTTGATATAATATGATAGTTAAAACAGGTTCATAATAGTCATATAAAACAAATTAATAGAGTTAAAAATACAGTAAAATACTAAATGCGAGAAATAGATATTTTAAGAGCTTTTTGTTATGAAAGATGTTAAAGATATTTGTAGAAAATTATATGATTTTAATTTAATAATATAATTAAAATTTTATAATACGACATAATAAGTCATCGAAACTCTACACGTAATCATGAGAGAACTATCATTACTTTTCTTTAAAATATAGAAATTACATCATTTATCAATATTGTTAGTGGGTTCCAGAGATACAAGAATTTATTTAGAAAAAATAATATCAAGAGGACCAATATCAAGATTATAGGTTTACCTATAAACGAGAAGGCGAAAAAATTTGTTAGATGATGTTGGATACTACAAACAAAATAATAACAAAATCAATAATTAAACAAACAAGAAATGATAATGAAAATTATCAACTAAAAAAAAAAAAAATTAAATTAATGTTATTGTGTCGAATATCAAAGTCTAATATTTAATAAATAAAACGATGAGTTCAAAATCTCAAAATCAGGGGAAACGAATTTACACTCTGCTCCAAACTTTTGGTCACCCTACTCGCTAATAACAATCTGCCATTTTACTAAATAAACTAGTGTTTTCAAAATTATTGGAAGAGATAATTTTTATATTATATTTATTGTTTTCTCAATTTTACATTATTTTCCTTCCTACTAATGTAACCCGGAATCATCTGTCTATAGCTTACGGCATTTATTTGTTCCTAAATGTAAATAAGTACATGTAAAATAACATTCATGCAAGGAAATGGTTGTAAAGCAGCTCAATAGGATTAGATAAAACTTGTTTGTAATTTAATTATTGTGAAATTATTATTCGTTTTATACAATTGTTTCATGTTTATCTGTATATAATATCTGTATTAATATTTTTAGTTTTTGTGATGTTTTTATATATTGGGTGTTTGTAAATAGTTTCATAAATTAATTTAACGGCGTATAACAAAGCACTACTGTGCTTTTTTACGTATATTACAATATATGTTTATATTAAGAACGTGAGTATACAAAACTGATTATTAAGTTTTGAATAGATTCCTTTAATTTAAATTGCTAATACTAACTCCCGCTCGTTTTATCATAGTTACAACTATGTACAATAAATCAGAGAGGCAGTTCAAAAAATGTCTGCAATAAATATATACTAAAAACTATTAATTTACTCGACCAAACCTTTTTCAAATTAATTTTCGTAATTTAATAAAAACAAATGTGTACAAAAACTTTACTTTAATTGAAGAATAATGTTTGCATAAAGGACGCTAGTGGGTAAATGCAAACCTATTTTCTTGCAAAGTCATTTAATACCAGTTTTAACGATAATTAGAAATATTGGTCCTAGAAAAATTTCATATTAGCTACATTTTTTCAGTACAATGAAGTACAAAAAAAAAATGGAAAGGAGGCTCATGGTTTAAGGTTGTTTGGTGAAGGTTTGTAAAATATTGTGTATTTATTATTATTGTTAAACTATACCTACATATGGAAATGCAAGGATCAATTCTATATTTGTAATACATTATCCTTTTGTAAAACTTAAGAACACCAGAACCTACAAATGTGTTATTAAAACCACCTCCACTACAACAGCAGTAGTTATAACCACGGGCAAAAACAATTGAATAGAATATAATTTACTTAATGACAGATCAGGATTTTAAAGAATATTGGCATTGGGTTCATGATTATAGAAAATGTTCGTTAAGTAAAATGATGAAACTAGACTAATTTAATCAATTGGAAAACACCATCAGCCCGAACATTTAATAAATAAAGAAATGTCGGCAACTTATGATTAAAAAATTTATTTTGATGCAAAAGAAAATTGATCATTTTAGAAGCAGTAAGGCATTATATCTGGAAGATCAGTGGAATATCGGACATTTTATAACTGGTAAAATAATTATTACATATGACTTGCCCTCACTGTTTATTAGTGAACAGGAATATATCACACATTAACAAAGGACATAAGAGTGATTATTAATTAAAGAATTAAATTATATGATTGATTGTAAGAATATTCACCATTCCCACAACTTTATATCACAGAAATTCTTAATTTCAAATAAAATGAAAATGAAACTAAATTTTGAAAAATTAAACAAATTATTTAATCAGAGTATAAAATATATTCATTCTTTGCATAAAGATTTACCATGTGTTTAATTTTAACAAATTAATTTATATCCTACTCATAACTCTCTAAGATGTCTAACCTCTCATGCCTTTCTTACACTATGTAAAGTAAACTTTAGTTCTAAGTTGTTCGCCTTTGTCTCTCATGAAAGGAGCGAGACAGAAATATTGGTAATACCACATATAGTTTCCCGACATCTGTTTACAAACTCCATTCATCCTACGGAAAACTTTTCTTTGCAACACTTGATTACCATATTCCCGTATTTCACTATGTTTGAAATTATCGTATGTAAAATCTGGTAAAACTTTTAGTGCATAATTAACTTATTATTTTAATTTATAGTAACATTAATCACCAAGCTATAGAATTATTGTGGAATAACTTATAATACTTTCCAAATTATACTACCGAAATTGTTTTCTTTTCGTTAGCTTCATACGTCAAATTCAAAATACTCTATTATAACCAATAACTCTTCAAAATTAATATTACCTTTCACTTTTGTATTGGTAATTATTATTGTTATATACTTCATTAAAAAGATAAACAATCATTTTTAACATTGTTAGGTGCGACTTCTTATATAAACCATTGTGGACATAATTTTAATTCTAACATTATATTGGAAAATACTTTTAACCAAACAAATATATATTGTTATGTAAATGTATTGTAAACGTAATATTTCGTAAATGTATTTAACATCTGGGAATAACAATTCATGAATTCCTGATAAAAACAACAGAATAAACATAGTTAAAAACAACATGTGAACAGAATAAACAACATTTAAAAATTATTAAGAGAATTAAGAAAAAAATACGATAAATGGCTGTAATACTTTATAAGTTATGCAAGGTTTACTTTAATTGAGTACTTATTTCCAAAAATATATTATAACATTTAAAGTATTAGGATATCTTTAAAAATAAATATTATTTTTGTTTACTGTTACCAATTGAATAATGGTTAATGTAAGACAATCATTATTTGTATGAAACCATTTAGTCTCGTTGAATTTAAAACAATTTTTTTTTATATCAATTGAGGTTTTACAATAGTATCGTTAAAATTCGGAAAATACTACATCAAAAGGCAGTTCTTGTACGGAAGAGATTATTTTTTCGTTATTGTTGAAAAGAACTTCGGTGTTAGCCAAAAGCTGTTTCAATCAATTTGATCAAAAAGCCCTCCTTCATGCAAGCCACCTGAATCTTCAACACCTGACCGCAAATTAGACTTTGGTGATTCTATAAATATTTCTCTAACATCAACTACATTGAATCATCATTTTGAAGCTTTTCCATAATATTGGCGTAGTTCAGACACCTAAAACAAATGTATATTTCAACCATAAAAAAAAAATTGGGCTTGAACTGCTTTCTTGGAAGATTGAACTATGTATATATTAGGAATATAAATATGGTCATTATAAATAAAACGATGTTGAGATATAAGAATATAAAAATTGCTCAGTTGCGATCAAAATGTCAATTAATAATATGAAATCATCTAGTTGTCATATGGCAACGCCTAAGAGTATAATATTATGTAAAAAAGTAAAAAGAATAAAGCATAAACATATATCTTAAACGTATATAGGTTGCTATGAAACTACTGTCAACAATGATATAAGTCTACTTACCTGCTGGAGTCAGCCACAACCTCACTGTACAACTCACGTCTCGAATAGGCAATAAACAATTTCAACACAAGGAACTAAAATGACAGTCTGACTCTCCCTCTGCCCTCTCCGCATGACACAACATAGTTTCCCGAAGAAAAAAAATCCAAAAAACAATTTTCACGTTGCCATTTGAAGGGTCCAGGCGGGAAACAATGAGGGTCAAAACGGGTTTGGATTAAAAGGTTGCACAGATTTTCAAAGGTAAAAGGATGAGGCCCAATCGTATTACAATATGTCCAAAACATCAGTACCGAATAAGTTAACATTCATTTTATTTGTTTTATGTAATAATGAATTTAACAAAAGTTTTTGGATAACAGATATATTTTTATATCCACATCTCAAATCTGTTGATTTTATCAGAAACATAGAACAAATAAAGGGAAAAGATTAAACTCAGATTCTACCAAAAGTTTAATCTAGGGTTGTGAAGGTATGCAAGTTGTAGTAAGAATTTAAAAATACAATATTTCATTACAATAGTGTTTAATAGTACGGTAGTAATTAATCTTTAAAAACGCAAGTTAAAGTTTAGTGAAACAAAACGGTAATAATATTATTCTATACAGAAGGATGGAAACTGTACAGTCTTGTTAATATAAACGATGATCCGTAATGCCATCCTCTTTTTCGCTAAATGCTCCACTTTATGAAACGCTCTCGTAACAATAATAATTTACTATTAATTTAGGAATATGACCGAGGGGGGATGAAATTAGATTCTGATGGATATTACCAACTTTATACAGTCTATTTAGTCCAACAATTCATCCAACAATGTGTTTTTTTGTTTTTGTTTTTTCATTTTCACAAACATCAGAACATTGTGGTATTTTTTTATAGAAATATCTGACTAGGTTTTTCCAGGAAAATTTTCAAATGCGGGTGATAGTTTTATTTTGCTGTCGTAAGGGGTGACGGTCCATCATTGACGTCTTCCAACGGTGGTCGTCTTGGTTGAACTGTGTCCTTATTTTTGCTTTTTTTCGTGCTTTACACCACATTACATTGGAAAATTGTAAACTCCAAAAATATTCACAATATAAAATCATATCAGGACTCTTAGATTCGACTCTTAGGAAATGAATTGGACGTCTAAGGAAAGGGTACTTCGGCTTGTAGATTACCTCTAAGTCCATCAATTGAATATTTATTGTTTGCGGTTGATTACCTTTGAAAGGAAATGGCATAGACCTGCTCTTCTCAATCACTTCTCTTCACTCTTACGGGGTTTCGACACTGAATTTCCGGTTGACAATGGCCATATTATGGTCACATTACATGCAAAAATGGGCCCGAAATGGAATTAGGACTCTTACACAATCAAACCTATGATTCCTATGAAGAGGTGTTATAGAAAGCGGAATACGATGAAGTTCTAGTTCTAGCAAGAATCACAAACAATCACAGGTTCACGAATATTTGTTGTAATATTTCATCCACAAAATGGTAATTATATGATCAAACTTTCTCTGCGAGCTACCGTCTCATAGTAGTTGTAGAAAACTGAATCATTGATGGACAGAATATGAATATTAAAGAACTACAATTTAGTTGTTGCCTCTTGTAAACATAATTTGTCGTAATGTTTGGTGTTGGGAATTGCTTTTGAAAATCCTTGGCTACTGCTGTAAGGAAATTAACCTTACGACAATTTTTCTGTACTATCTCTTCGTGAAGTAAAATTTATTGTGGGTATAAAATCATAATTTTTCAACAGTGTAACATTCATGGTTTTTGGGGTAATCATATATGTCAAAATAGTTTTCAATAGTAAAGTTTATAACTTCTTTATGCACATTTTTAGTCATTGTCAACATAAATCAGATTTAATCCAGATGTGAAATTATTTGTCATTCCATCATAATGAAAGTAACACATTAACGCTTTGCTTCATTGAAATAAAATTATTCATTGTATTAAAGTGAATCCAATATAGATAGGTTTAGCAAAATAAAAAACTTGCTTTGGAACATTTTTATGTACATAAAATTGTTCTGTCAAAAAATGTCGATTTAAGCAGAGTAATTTGTTTATATATTTTTTTCAGATAAAACCAATTTCAAATCAATTTGGTTTTTTTATTTTCTATAATTTTTTCCCCAAACATAGCGTTACTGTGAAATTTGTAAATCATATGGTAGATATTTTATTTTTTTCTGTGTTGGAATCCATGCACGGTTTGAGTCAAGTATAATTAATAAAAGATAATATACTATGAATTTTATTTATTAAATTCCGTGTTTCAAAACTTCTTTAAAACTTACATACCGACAAACGTATTATTTCTCATCTTATTTTCTTAAATATATTTTGATTTGACCATTCGGGAACTTTTTTTGGATAAAAGTGGAAATTCATTATGAAAATCATGTTTATATATGAAGGATAAACTATATTAAATTGTTAAATATAACAAAAGGAGTGACATCAGAACGCGACATCACATCAAACAAATTTATGTCAACTTGAACCAGTTAAAAAGTACTTTGATTTATAATTTCGAAATTGTTCAAATATAATGATTATTCGCATCTACGTACCTTAAATACACATTGGTATCATTGTGATGTTCACAAACGTTTGTAGTTTTTACCTTTGCATATGTTTTTACACATCATGCAATTTCACCTCTAATACCTTTCTCAATTGAAAAGATACATATCATAATCATTAAACAAGTCTATTTGTACACTGGTAAATTTCATCATAGTATGAAAGGATAAATAATTACAGTATTAATTTTATTGTTTTGAAAAACCTATTTCTCGAAGACTTATAACAACTATACATAGCAACAAAACGAATCACCAAAATTAAAAAAAAAATATATGTGAAACAAATTGAACATAATTGTATTCTTCAAAATTTCAAATACCTCTCTGTCATACTATTGTAAAGTTATCTATATACGTTAGCTCAACCTCATTCAATTGAACTCATAAATTAATATATTCTTAAAGATAATCACAAATTGTAGAAACAAATTGAAATACTACGTTAAAGAAATCATTTCTAATATGATGATATTTTTCTTTTACCAGATTATCTAATAATGCATTTAAACTGGTGCCATAGAAACTACAACTTGTAATAAAACGTAATTATTATAATATATGTATCAATAATTGAAGTTGTAATAGCACTAATATCTTCATTTTCACATTCAAATAGTTTAATAATAGAATGGTTATTGTAGTTTGAGATTTCGTGTTTAGTACCTGTCAAATAATGTTGATTTTTCCTATTTAAATAGCAAATGTTACAGAGTATTTCTTTTTAATTTAACTGTCCAATGACAATGAGTTGCAAACTGGTCTATGCGACATATTAAATTGTAAATTAAAAACTTACAAAAAGTGGTATATGTAAATATATGTTACTTTGTTTATATTTGCAAAGGTTCACATATTCAAATAAGTACACCAATCTAAATTCCTAAATGAATTAAGTACGTGGTCATTTTATAAGTAAGAACCGTTTTTAAGTGGAGAAAAAGCAATTTTTATTTAAGAACATAAATTGTATCAAAAACGTAATTATGAACATATGTTTACTTTTCTACATAGTCACCAAGAATATCTACTGTAAACATTTGTTAAGTCGTGGTGCTAGCTTTTGGATCTCCTCATCATAGAACTTTGCCGCCTGAGCATTTAACCAGTTAGTATCAGTTTCTTTCAACACGCCATCATTTTGAAATCGCTTTCCACCAAGATAATCTTTGAGTTTAGGAAACACATGAAAGTCTGATGGTGCCAGGTCAGGGCTGTAGGGAGGATGGTCCAGTAATTCCCATCGAATGTTGGTCAGTTGTGTCTTGGTCATTGCTACAGCGTGAGGCCAAGTGTTATCGTGAAGCAGCACGACGCTGCTAGACAGAAGTCCCAGCCGGCAGTTTTGAATAGGGCGACTGAGCTTGGTTAGTGTTTCGCAATATCTCTCAGCATTTATGGTCATTCCTCTTGGCAGAAAGTCAATCAGAAGAACGCCTTTCGGATCCCTAAAGAGCGTAGCAATGATTTTCCGTATTGAATGTTCTTGTTTGAATTTTCGTTGTTTTGTCGATGAATTTAATTGACGGCATTCAATGCATTTACGTTTAGTCTCCGGAGTGTAGTATGCTCCCACGTTTCATTACCGGTAACAATATGGATGTAGATTTGATTAACTTCCTCTGCTACCCCCTAGATTTCTTTGTCCTTAATCGCAATTGGTTAACAAGATAAGATTAACTTTTTTTTTTTTATATATTTTGGAAAATTTATTTTCTAAATTATTCCGAATATTTAGAGTTGTATTAGTATCAGATTCATAAATATTCTTATTTTTAAAATATATTTAATTAATTACTTATTGGTTCAATTTTATTTTTACGTTATTGTTTCTACTATAGTAAACGTTTTATAATACTCATTAAGTTTTGAACAAAATCTAATGAACATGTTCTATCTTTCAAAGTTTTTTATCGGATATAAAGTAACAATAAATTCATCAAATCATAAGGTTGTAGCATCTACAATATGCAACTTTTGTAGTGAAAATGTAATTTTTTATAAAATTCTGACAATAAAGCATTACCTATTTTTTGTAATAGAGAATATATATCAACAAGTATTCTAAATAATATATATTTTTATTTAAACCAATAATAGCAATTTTAATTTATCAAAATAATCAAGAATTAAATCAAATATAATTTTTATCAACATTAGTAAACAAAAATGTGAAGTATTTATTTTGTGTCCTGCTTCTCTAGGATTTCATATGTTGACATATATTCTGTTTTATCAGTAATGAACAAAGAATTCAATTACCTTTTAAAATATTTATGAATATATTATAAGTAAATAATAGAAGATTAGAGGTTAGATAATCTAGAATATGGTTTCCCTATTTAGCAATAACCATGATATGCATTAAATTGGTTTTATTTTGTAGAAAAATAAATAAGGAAAGTTTTAAACTTTATCCAAACATTATAAACTTTATGTAACATTTAAATCGATATGTAAACATTTATAATTCTCCGAATTCATTTTAAAATCATAGAACCATGTTATTAATCTTGTTTCACATATTTTTAAATGTCAGCCTTAATTCAAGTTTTTCTAAATATTTAAATTCTGTAGCTTTAGAACACACTTCATAACAACATAATATTCAAATATTTTCGCTGGTGTTGAAATCATTCTAAAATACTGAATTTAAGCATTGTCTGGTGGAAATTTTAATAAAAAATATAATACTAAGATTGGTTTAAATAAAATATTTAATTTACTGCGTTGGGTTACAATATCTCTCTTTATACCCGCCCCAAGCGTTCTGCGCATAATAAAATGGCCACAGTTCAAGAAAAACCGGACACCTGTGGACATTATTATTTTTTCATTTAATTCTTTAGTTTATTTTTAGATACTTTTCTTAATATTTATACATTGTGATGATTAATTGTGGTTAATAACATTAATATAAAGTGAAATAAAATAGGTAAAAAGAAGCCTAAGTTATTTGTTGTCTGTCTGTGTGTCAGTAGATTGCATCTGAAGATGTACAGGATAAATATTAAGTAACATTGGAAATTGACACTCAGAGAGAACAGAATTTGTTACCATAAACCTAGACACCACTATTATTTCCATAAAAATCTTAACACTCCTAAACATACCAAATTGCATTTATACCTTGTGAAATGTTAAAAGAATAAACGGATCAATAACAATTAGATTATTCGGAGAACATTTATTTATTTGTCAAAAACGTTATTAGTTAGTACTAGTGGCTACAAAAAACTTGATTGAGATAATGACTTCCATATCTTACGTGTTAATAACAACTCCTCGCTAAGTAGATGTTTTATTGCCCATAAAATTTGATTGGTTCGTTAAGTGTTCATAATAATCTTGATATAGAAACACATAACTGAGTTTTGTTTCATGATCATAAGAGATCTGTTTTTTTTTTTTTTTTTTTTTTTTCATAGCAAGGAAAGGTATAAAAGAAAAGTATATGGAAAGGTGGGAGAACGTGGAAGGAATATTCAATCAAGTGACTGAAGTAAAAAATATTTCCTCTCTGTTAAACTATTTCTAATTCACTCTACACTATTCAACTTTAATATTGTACTTCTTACTCCGCGATTTAAGTTGAATGAAACTTGATAGAATCTCTTGTTTCGAGAAATTTATTTCTATATCCTTAATTAAATTGAACTTTGCCGTTATCTGAGCAAGAACTCTGTTTTCTATACAACTTACAGTTTAAGATCTCAAGGTAAAAGCTCTATCGCTAGTGAGGGCAAAGAAAGTCTAAGGATAATCCCAAGTAAGACGTCACTAATTCCATTCACATCGAATAGAATCACTCCAAAACTGAGTGATATCAAACTTTCAGGAATACAATCCAAGCCAGAATGACGTTAAAATCATACGGTCGATATTTGAAACCAAGTTAACTTGGAATTCACACTTAATTTGGACTATGGACAAGGTAATAATCGTAACGGTATTAAGAAGAGGGAGGGGGAGGTTTGTTGACTAAGTTTAGTTGTGATGAGGCACATCTTCAATATTATTATACGACATATGACGAGCTACGGAGGCATATTTGTTGGTTAAAACCTAGTAGAGAGGAGAGCAAACACTACTCTACAAATCTGTCCTTTTATTCAGAAAAGCACTTCATAATATACATTTAAGAAAGAAAATGCTTATAAACACGATATCTCAAACCGTTATTACAATGCAATTATTTATTAATATAATACTGACAATATAATAACTTGCATTGCTAAACGTCATGACTCAGCCATACAAAATGTGACGTAAGATCACAATTCAAAATCCAAACCAAAACCCACAGATAATTATTGCATCCATTGTTTTATCAATTTATGCACTAATGAAAACGACCAGGACAAAATAGAAAGCCTGTATAAAATCAAATGAAATAAATTATTGTTATAATAGAATAATAAAAATTTTAATTGGGTTTCATAAAAAAATAATAATAAAAAAAAAAAATTTAACAAAAACATGCAAAAAGAATTGAACACATTTATTTGAACTATGTAATGAATAATATTAATTATGAAATGTAAAATGTAGTTAAAAATAGGAGGTTTTTGGAAATGAATTTAAAAAATGTATATTTAAGGTTAAGAAAGCTAAATTATAAAATATAGAAAATTGAATTTATTTATTTTTAAAATTGATTATTCTACTCGAATTATTTAAGGGGTTACGTTTTCTTAACACAAGTAGCCTACGAAACTACAACGGACAAGGTATGTGATTATCTGTAGTAGATTTATTATTTATTCAATGTTTTATCAATATTTATTATCAACATTATCAAAAAGATAATACAAAACATGGGTATTATACATATACAATACACTGGAATAATTGTTATTCCTGAATACATAATGTGTAACAACTCATTGTACATGTCTCCTCCGAAGAAGGAAAGTTGAAGTCCTGTTTAAAACAAAGAAGATATTTTTTAAATTATTATATATATATATATATATATATATATATATATATATAATAAGACTAATAATGACGAGGCATGTAAAATGAAACTTTATAAATTTGTAACAAACTTTACGACTCAACGTAGAGCCTACTCAAATCTGGAGAAACGTTTTATTATCTGAGATATCTCTGATGTGCTCCTAATACTGAAACATTAAAAACAGTTTACAAAACGATTCATGAAAACTTCCAACGGCAAATAGAGATAGTAATCACAATACTTCCCCTACTATAAACATTTATATTTATAAGGGGGTTCAATGATGCCAGCATTATCATACAAACTGTAAAGGTAAAGTTCAATGTTTGTTGCCGTTATCCAACCATAGTAAAGAATCGTTGAGTAATCCAAAAATCGATTGCCTGATATACTCTTTTTAGATATCGACACCTCAAAACAATTGTTAGAGGATGAAATATAAATATGTATATAATGTAATTACAAATGAAACATTGATTCTATGAACTAAAAACACATTTGAAATATTGTAATTAATTAGATAATTGTATTTCTAAAAAAAAAAAAACACTAAATTATTTTAATTTGTTGACAAATTAATAAGAAGTCGGCAATTGCGTTGCTATAACCTTCTTTGAAATAACGATTAGTCGATTTGTATGCATATTCCACCTTTTAATTGTATTGATTTTCAAAATAAATATTTAGTTATTTGAAAGTATGTACTTCTTAGATTTCAGTCAAAATTGAGGGTTAGAGATGAAAGTCAATAGCGAAGGAAGTTGAATGATTTATTAACATATATTTTGAATATAAGATTGATAAAATTATATTTTATACAATTTTATGTGTATTGATTTTAAAATTTAGTGTGAACAGTAAAGAATCATTGAATCTACTCAACAGAGTACACCAAGTAGCTGAGGAAAAAATTGTTTTCATCTTTTTAATTGTGAAAATAAAAGAAGGTGTTGTCCTTAGAAACTGGAAATTAATCAAAAATATTTGGTACAAAACGCAGATATCGCACCCAAGAATAATTTGTCCTCTCTGGTCAACGATTATCGACCAGGCTTACAGAGGTTAAACAAAATACTGATGGAACATGCAAAATATCACAAGTTTTCAACCATACCAATAATCATCTCACACAACCTGAGAGGGTCCAAAAAACCGATCTCAAGTAGGAATGTTGAAAGAGTCCAAAATTCTAAAAATGAACCAAAATAACCCATAAGAAGTAGTAATAAGAGAAATAATTAGATTCAGTATAGGGTAATAATATAATAATATAACTAGCCAACGCTAGCAGCAATGCAAGATTGTACGGACGAGAAAATCTGAGATTTCAGTTCACGACCTGTAAAGCTCCGTAAGAGTCCATATTAATTTTTTTTTTAAATAAAATTTAGATATAAGACTAATGTCATTTTGTAGAGTAATTAAAATAGAATAAATAATAATAATAAACCAAAACTGTAAAATAAATAATTAAAAAGTTAAAGAAGTAAGAAAGAGGAATAAAAAGAAAAACTATCGTAAATCAAAATCAATCAAAAAGTAAATATAATGTAACGTGGTCAACAGACCAATAAATAATAACAAACCAAAAATAATAATAAATGAATTATAATAAAATTAAAACGAGAAAGAGTACCAAATAGGAAGAAAGTGTCATAAATCGGGAACCAAAGAAACCAGGAAGAAGAGGGGACCGGTTTTGAGATTTTTGGAAAAGGATTATCAAGAATCAAAAACAAAAATTTAAACATTTTCAAAATTAGGGAAATTAAATTTGGAAACTTTACGAAATCATAAAATCAACATAACTCATGAAAGGAAGGTCGCACAGGTTTAAATAAAGCTCGGACAGAATCAGGATTAAATTGGCTTCAAAAGGAGCCAATCTAAAAGAATATCGAGCAAAGCGAACTTGAGTTATGGCGAGTTGAAAAATCTAAGGTAAAAAAGTCAGATTTCAGGTTCTAGCAGAAACAACAGAGCTGGGATGGAGCGTGCTGGACAGAGTGGGGGAAGGCTTGCCAAACAACCATGCACAATACAGTAAAATGTAAACACTTTAATTAATAAATGAAAATAGAAGGAAAAAAATAATAAAAACAAAAGAAACAGAATCAGAATACTTAGAAAAGACATAAGTTCATAACATCAATAACTAAATCGAAAAACCAAAATAAATAAATGGAAAAAAAACAGAAATTATATAAGAGTTGGCTATCGTGTAAAGCCAAAATTTTGACTAACCGCTTGGAACCAAGTTAGATCGACAGTCTTTTACTAACTTCAAGGATAAAACCAGGTTTCTCGGAAGACTGAAAACGGAACTTGTCGTTAAAAAAAAATAAATGTACTTTTCTAGTACACCTCGAGGTTAAAATTTCTAAAAGAAGGGTCGGCCTTAGAGAAGACTTTACTACATCTGAGCACAGCTTGACGTCGCGAGGTTAGTCCGAACTCCGGCAAATATCAAAGTAAATATTCTGACGTTATCGCCGAAAAGAAAAATATAATTAAAGAATATTTTGTCATAATCTACGGAACATGGAAAGAAGAGAAGATAGAAAGGACTTCGGAGGATTCACTCGTTGAAATCATCACTTGGAGAAATCTTCGAACATCACATTCATCCAAAGTCTGAGGGAGAATCGATCTGCTCTAATCAACTAAAATAAGATACCACATTAATCACGAATTTCAAAAAATAAAATCTCAATCATTTAAAAAAAAAAAAATTCAATAATCAGTAAAATCGGGAATAAATAAAATCATAAAAGGAAGTATGCGAAAAGAAATAATTAATTAAAATATAGTCTTTACAAACTTTGAAACAAACTAAAATCTATTTAAAGGAAACAGATTAGTCAAATTTAAAAATAAAATTTAATTAAAAAAAAAAATTAATTGTTTAGAGTAGTTTCTATAATTTAGTAGGGTAAATATAGAATTAAGTGTAGAAATAAGGTTTAGATTTAAGATGTTAGAATAAGTGAACTTAAAGTTGTAATGATTTCTTAGAAATAATGTCAAGTAGTATTCACAATTACAGTCTAATTTTTATTTTTTTTTATTATTAAATCTATTATACCTTCAAACTCAGACTGAATTTTCCAATTTATCCTATAACCAGTAAATTTCCCTTTTAAAAGAGTACTCTAAAGAAAAATAATATTTAAAGTAAAGAAATTATTTTATTTTGGTGAGATAACAAGAGCTCCAAAAGGCACACCCTTGAGATAGAGTCTGAGGAAATAAGAATAAGGTAAGGTACAAATAGAAAATTAAAATAATTGTGGTATAAATTGTTAGAATAAGATAGGTTAAGAATTGTAATAATACTTGTACTATTTTGAATAAAATTGTGTACGAAATTTAAAGTAGAGAAAAGATGGTAGGAAGGGTTAAAGGCTGTGAAGTTAAGAATTCATTATCTATCTCTCTCATATAATTCTTACGCACATGACCGGCGTAAACATACCAGGGTCTTGTTTTTACAGCCCACAGATTTGTAACGCGTATGAGTTCACCCCAAGCTTTCAGATCCCAAGCCTTAGCAACCTAACTTTACCCACATTTCTTTTTCATACAATAGCCAAAAATTCATTATACATCTTACATCTAGTAAAAAATGATTTTAAAATAATGCTCATCATACATGTACAACAAAAATGTTATATAACAACTACACTGTAGGTTTTTGCGAGCTCAATATATTGGACTAACCAAAACCACCTAAGTACCAGGATGAATACACTCAGACATGATGTAAAAATCATGGATATTGGGAAACCAACTGCACAACATGAAGCAATCCACAATATTGTCGCCTTTCATGACTGTTTCACGTGAAAAATTATAAAATCACTCCATCCAGAATGAAAATCCACTTCACCCCTGAAAATAAAAACATGGGGACTGACTAATCTCCTGAAACAAGGGAATAAAGTAGTTAACCGACATGTCGCATGACTATCTTCCCATTACAACTTATAAGTAGAATCCCACATCTTTGACCTACTGATATCTTGGAAACGGTACAACACTTTTGAATTTCATTGTACCAATGTTTTGAGGGGGAAGTGGTAGTGGTAATCAACATACCGCATGATTATCATTTCATAAAAAAATCGGAAGTTGACTCCTATATGTTAGACCTCAGGTTAACTCCCAATATTTTAGAATATATCAAAATTTACCATTATAATTAATGATATCATTGAAATACACTTTAAAAATAAATTTTAGAAGGAGATAGGGGGGGTGGGATTGCATATAACCACTCTGTAATAAATTACACATAAGTAAGGAGCTTTTAAAAATAATCTAAAGTCTATTATCATATCTAAGTCACATATGAACGTAGAAAGATATGAAGAATTATCGCTAAACAACAGTGGCTTGTGGGTGTGCTTATGTACAGTTGATATATGCAAATTTAACCTGAATTCTTGATCCAATTTAGTTCTACATACTGGCTTACCCAGTAACCTACTTTTAATAAAATATGGTACATTCTATTCATAGTTTACTAATAATAATATGACGTTTTGACACAATTATATAACAAATATATATATATATATATATATATATATATATATATATATATATATATATATATTGATTTAAGTTATTTCACTTCGGTATCGATATTAATATAAGGTAAATAAAGTTCATAATGTAATAACTAATACGATGTTACAATTCTAATAATATATATATATATATATATATATATATATATATATATATATATTTATTTATTTATCAGCGTAAAATTATAGTTAAACTAGAATTTGTTGATTATATTGGGATTATTCAAGTACATCAAATATGGTGATCATTTCGGAAAAAAAGTCATATATAATCCCCAAATATGTCTAAGACTAGCTACATTCGCATCCAAAATATTTGCAGATTAGCCTCACCTTGTTGAAAGGTGACATTATTAAATTTAATTTATCTTTTATTTGACCTATGAATAGATATACAATGTCCCAATTCATGGAATAATTAAATTGGACCATATCATTGATATGATCATTGCCAACAAAAATATCTCTTCTACTGTAATTCTGAAATCGTTGATCAAACAACAAATATTTTAGGATTTTAAATACGCCATAAATCGCATGTATCTTCCCAGCTCATAACAACCTTCTGTTTTGACAAAATATACATAATACTGGAAGAACTCATCTAGTACTTATACTCTTTTTCTGATACGGAATTTTGCAAATATTGATAGTAATAACTTAATCAGCAACATTAGTTTTAAATGGTGGCAACATGTGTTTTGTACGGATATATTTTTTACTTATTTTTAACAACAGTATAAACAACTCCTGGGCTTAGTTATATGTACTTTTTTTAGTTTATATAACTAATTTGACAGGAATAAAATAATATCATGACATGTACTTTATCTATAACTATATTAATTACATGAGAGGCCATAGAAAGTGGAAGTACTTGATGAGGTACCAGCATTTTTAGATTGAATTATTACAGCAAGATTGATTGGTCAAAAGTGATTCTGTGAGGAGGGTGAGTTCTTTTAACGGGCATCAAAACTAATTTCATAATTGAAAGAGGAAAAAAGAATTAGAGTTGATACTGGGTTAAAGTAATCAATTAAAATATTCTAATTAATTACAAATATATTTGTGTTTATTGTTTTTCCCGAAAATATAAATAATGTACTTTAATTGTATTTGTATTAGCTTGACTTTTTAATTATACCGATATAAATAACAGATCAACATGTCCTTCATACATATTCATTTATTTGCATATTTAAAAATGTATAGTATTCAAAAATATAAAATAAAAAGCATTTCAATGATTCTAATTATATCTGAATTAATAATTTCAAGTTTATCTTATAAAGGTAATCTATAAGTCATGTTATGAACACAATGTACTATCTATAAACAAAAAGCAAAATATACCTACAATTACAGGAATAATCCATTGTACGTTTTAAGGGTAATTGACAATTAATTCTAAATAATAATATTTATATCTCGCCTTAAACTTCGACTGTTTTCATGTTCCTAATTTTTACTTCTTTACTTATGCTATAAAATTGTAAAAAAAAAAACTTATTTGTAATTTTATTCTTGCATCTAAAATGTGTCTTTGCTTTAAATAGTAATAAATAAAAAATCTCTAGAAAAAAACTTAAAAATTTTAGAAACTTTCTATCTAGTATAAAAGTTTGAGTAAAACTTGCACATTGATGATGTGTAAGCAAATTCCTGTCACGTTAAAACATCCCCCTCCTGCTATCTATTTACGCTTATCTTCCTTTATTTACCTTTAGTCTTCAAGAAGTAAATTTTGAATGTTTTATTTTCAAGATATAGATGAAGCATATATCTGTAAATTATGATCTATTTAATATACTTATTGTACCCCCTTACAAGTAATTTTGTTATGATATATGAATCTTGTCAGAAATATATTGAAAAAACAGTTAAGACGTACTTGAGGGCAGGAAACATTCAAGTTTTTATACAGATATCCGTCAATCAGTGCTTTTTAATTTAAACATTTCCTGGGGAATAATCTAACTAAACATACAAATACAGATAATTCACCACTGTAAAGAAGCAATCACGCGAGATAATAATAAATGTCACCGTAGTTAAAACATAACCAGTTTTAAATTATAAACCTCAAGGGAAGACATGGAAAAAATCAAAGACGCCATAAAAGTTGCTCTCTGTTATTTTTGAGGCATAAAATTAACTACACGTAATAAATGGGCTTCTTCAGAAAATTATATATCATAATATTGTTAATTTAAATAAGAGGAAACACCTTGATATACTATTTATACGTAAGTTGCAAACTGCAAAATGTTTTACCATCCAATCATAATTAAATTCAATTTACCGGCAATTTTCAATACATATTAGATCCGTGAATATCAATCCTTGTGTGTACACTTTCTCTCAAAATAACAACTACAACCACTGCAATTTCTCATTTACATTAATGTCCATCCATAAATAATTAATACTCATTAATCACATATTAGGTATGCTGACGATTAAACTCTTTTTATTACAAGTGATTGTAAATGGTAGTTAGAACAAGTCAGGGACCAAGAAGTTAGTTACATCACAAAATGTAATTTAGTGCTTGATGTTAATACTAAAAATACCTAATTACTATATACGTGTGCTAGATGTAGATGAGACTTGTATAAATTCAATATTCTGCTGAATGTTGTGGTAATTTTAGTGGAAAAATGGAAAAAGCATCTGGGAGTCAAAATTGACCAAAGGAAGGATTGCAATGTATATACATACTCCTTAATTAATAACAGAACATCAATCATGGATGCCCATAGGAGACTGAATATTTTTTTTGAGTTACAATGTGAGTTTTCAACGTGTAATTTCCTTTTCAATCATGGAAATAACTCACGGATAATTCTTAGAAAATACAAATTCTCAAATAATAAATTATGTAAAGATAACTCGTAATTATTAAGCTAAAAATATTATGATCAAGTTAATTTAAAAGTTATGTTTTATACTCAGTGAACTGCTTAATTAAACTTAACTCTTGGTAGAGTTTTTCATCCATAGAACAAAAATATAGAAACAATTAACATATATTGTGAGACAGGAAACATTGGAGGACATGTAAACAGCAATTCAACAGGGAATAAATAACATGAATTAATTTCATGAGTGAAATTAACTCCAATAACTTCTAAGAAAGACATAATATGTGTAGGAGGAAAGAGGAAGAATGTGGTGATCGCCAAATAATTTGGAACTAACACTACAATGCAGATGTGCTCACATAATTAAAGGATAAAACATTACTAGATAGAGAAAATAGATTTTATATTATAGTATCGCCAAAAATAACTAAAGTTTTAACTAAAACTCTAAAAAGTATTTAATACAGTAGTTTTGCTAAAGGTTATTAATTTTCCTAAGAGATCTTAAATAAAAACATATTTTTTATATAGTTGTTTTTCTTTGAGAGAGAGAGAGAGAGAGAGAGAGAGAGAGAGAGAGAGAGAGAGAGAGAGAGAGAGAGAGAGAGAGAGAGAGAGAGAGAGAGAGAGAGAGAGAGAGAGAGAGAGAGAGAGAGAGAGAGAGAGAGAGAGAGAGAGAGAGAGAGAGAGAGAGAGAGAGAGAGAGAGAGAGAGAGAGAGAGAGAGAGAGAGAGAGAGAGAGAGAGAGAGAGAGGTACACAAAGGATTGAAATTTACGGGTGTAATATTTATTGAAGATTTACCGTAAATTTATTTTAATTATAATAAAACATTTTGCAGGTTGCAACTTATGTATAAATACTTGATCATGTGATAACAATCTTAACTATTATTTTTTGATGTAAAAATTAAAAAAATTCAGCTCTTAAATGAAAAAAAAAGAAGTGAATAATTTTATAAAAAGTAGTTTCAATCTAAATATTATTATATAATATTTTACATTAAATGATTATTAATAAAAAAATATTTATTAATTGTTAGGTGTGAAGGCTACATACTTTCATTTCAATTATTGAGACATCTGTAAGATATTAAATGTAACATGGTAATTTATATATGAAACTTAGATATTTATTATATAAAATAATAACCATTGTTTTTCGCCTTCAAACAACTGAAATTTATTTCAAGCTTTGTTGTATTCATTTGTAGTATTTGATGCAATTATCAATCTACATGTTTAGCTACCATCGGAAGTATCATCACACTAACTAAAACACTTATATTACTGTCACATATCAGCAAACTTTAATATTTAAAACACTAAAAATAAATATCTGTTTTATGAGAACCGTATTTGTCATGAATACTCACATATAATTAATTGTTTAAAAAGTTTTAGTCCCAGTATTGTGGCAGTTTGCTTAGATTTACTTCTTATACTATAAATTACTGTGAAAATAACTTTTTAAACAATTATATTTTCATGACTAATGCAATGCTCATACAAAATACATATATTTTCATTGTTTTAATTTCAACAAAGGGTCAGCCACTTATAATATGTTTTAGCTAGCCTGATGTTGTTGTAAGTGGGAGCAAAACATGTATTGTAACTAACGTTTATTTTGACACTTTACAATAAGCATTATTTTAAGTCTGACAAACTTAATTAAGTATACATCTCAGGTGGAGTGCGCGCATTCAACCGGCTTATCAGTTGTATATAAATGGACTGTCTACTATCACTGCCGGAGTATATATATTTACGAAGAGTTGGAATCCTGCCGTGGTAAAACATATTTAACTTCTGGTACTCTAACTTCCTGCAAGCCCGTTCAACGTCCTTAACGGATGACAAATACATACTTTGGTAAGTTTCATAAAAATCATTACATTTTTTTTGGTACAAGACATAACAGCTGGAGATCAATACTTCAACATAAATATTATATATCAAAGGTGACTATTATTATAGAAAAGTCAATTAAAAGCATTAATTCAGATATTTTTTAACAAAAATATTTATTGGAATTTGATATGTGGTTTTAAGATTTTATTATGTTCATAATAATTAATTAAGTTGATAAAATATTATATTGATATGCTTCTTCATGAATTATTACAAAATACGGATTGCATTTCTGATTTGACCCATATATCAATGTATAATATGTACGAAATGTACGAAATCGATATAGAACATAGTAGTATATATAAAAGATAGTATTATACAGTTCATTAACTTTTGTTTTTACCTGAGTATTGACAAATTATAAAGAACGAAAATTTTATGTGCTACTGGGAAATATGTGAAATGAAAGAAATTTATTGACGAAGTAATATTTGGAAAATCTGTAGCCTATGTAATTATGACACTAAATAAAACTCGAATACATGTTCTCGCAAATTCTACGTTTACTTAATTAATCATAAGCGCTCCATCAACAAAGTCGCCATCCTCAGTGAAACATGAGCTACAATAACTAAACTATCACTAACCTATCACTGCACCAAACCCCATATTTATACAAACCTAAAGGTGCTCGGCCTAAACCTACTTTCTAATATTAGGTGACTGTTGATGACACACAAAAACTCAAATCACCCAAATACAACATTTACATGATTAAACTGAGGTAACTTTTCCTGCATAAAATTTAAAAGAAGATATTGTCACATGTATACACCGTCGGTGTATGAGGAAAGCTGGAAGTGTTGGTTTATTTCTGGGGTATCTGAAAATATATGTTCCGTACTCTCTTTCTTTTTTGTATCTCCTTTGAGCTACTCTAATTTAAGAATAATTATTTTTTTATAGTTTTTATTTCCGCTTTAAGCCGATAGTTACATTCAAATTTTAATTATGTCAACATAACAGATTAAATGTTGTAAATAAACTACGAGAAATTAAATAAAACATACAGTAACATATTCAATATAATCATTATGTTATAAATATAGCCTAATATCTCTGTAATTTGATAGTTTTTGATATAATTTTGAAAAATATATAAAATATGTACATTAACATATATTACAATTATCTTTTAAAAATAAGTATTTTATAATTAAATATAATCATAACCATTATAATAATTATACTGTACTTAAAAATATATGTACCTCTATTAAACTATCGTAATTACACATAAAAGTGGAAGTGGATTTAAATATTTAAAAATCAAGATTTGATATATAATTTACTTATTTGAATTATTATAACTCAAGAACTATTAACTGCACCAACATAGGTACCAACGCTTCACATTGTAATCATTTTTTATATCTTCGATAATATTATTGTTATGTTTACAACTTATATTCCTTACTCTTGTGTAAACTCTGAGTCTAATAAGTGTACAGAAATCATAAAAACAAGCCATTGACAGCTCATAATTTTGACATTTTGGAGGGGGCAGTTGTTGGCTGCTTTTAATATACAGATATTTTCGGTGTGGGTACTTAATACATTCGTTGAACAAAGAATGTTTATGTTTTTATGCAGTTATTTAGCTAATGTAGACAATGTAGGAATTCATAATTATAAAAACATATTGAATTATAAAATGTATATAAAACAAAAATTATTGATTAAATAAATATGACCCGCACTTATGAAATTTCATATTATGCACATGAAGCAAATAAAATATAACATGTTTTACCTACTTAAATATACTTTAAAAGTCCTGTTTCAAATAATGGCTTGCACAATAAATATTTTTATAAAGACAAAGGTAATATTTATTAGGGTTTGGTAAAGTCTGTATCATGTATAGTTTTGATAACGACGACAAAAATAAATCCCAATAACAACAAACAAAGATATTCAATTTGATTACTCATCTCGTTGTAGGCTAAGTTCACTCCCACTGTTTCAAGAACTCAGTTATTCCTGATATAAGGCTGTGTTTCATTTATGTTTTATATTGGTACAAATATTTAAATAATTATTAATTTAAGTATTATATACGTATTACTCTCGGTCAATATAATATAATACGGAACGTTTCTTTAAAGGGATTCGTCTACATACCTGCTTGGAAGAAATTATTATTTTTTTATTTTTCTGTCATTGCAAAAAATAGGTAATTAAATAACTTTTGAAAAATATTATTTCTTCAGAAATACGTTAATAGATGGTAATTTAATGCTACGAACGACAGACAAATGGTTATCGCTTACACTGCTTTCGTTTATAGACACGGGAAAAGATTCAGATGACGCAACAGGGATGCTTTACGTCGACATTAAAAAAGTTAACTTTACTGAGAATTTTTGTTTGTACAAAATCAAACAATCCCCTAATAGCTTATTACATAAACCAACATTATAATATTTAATTTATAATAGATTAAAAGGAAAAATAAAAATTATATATATATATACTAAACGTTTTTTTAATAGGTTTATATAATAAAGTACATAATTCAGATTTCACGGTTTTAAATGTATAGTATTAAAAGAATACCTAAGGCTCAATTAAAAGACACAAACTTATAAACACTAACTTAATATAAAACTTTGTGTATACTTATGGCTCTGTTAATTTAACAACGAATAATTTTCATGATAATTTAAATGTCATTCTGTACTCTTTATTTTATAATAAATGAACCGTAAATTAGTGATCATAATATATTCAAACTAATACACTCATGAAAACTTTGCTCTCAATTTATTATCACCCAATTTTGATGACACCAATAATTTTAAGCTTCAATAACTTTATTTTAAGCTTCATTAATTAAGGTGTCATCTCTTTGGGGTGACCGAGCGCTATTAATCTTTGCCATGACATTCAAATTTGACACTGTCACAGGTAAGTTGTTACGTTGAGCTGATAATTTATACCTACTACAAACCTACAAACCTAACGTTAGGATTGTAATTTGACCAATGTGTAATTAATTTATTTTTACATTCAAAAAAAAATCAATCTTCTAAATTTTAGTCAATATTTGGGATGGAGGAATAGAACAATAGTAGAAGCTTCATGGGAAACGAAATATGTCAAAGTCGTAGAAATCACAACGTGGAATTTATTTATTTAATTAGCAAATAAATATAATTCATATTTATTTAACTTTAAATCATTACATTTCAATGTAAATTAATACCTCAAATAACATTAAACTTAACATTATTATGATAAGATAACTTAACAGGAACTTTTGTGTAATAAAAATAATTTCGTAAACTTTTCCCAATACTAAATTTATATTCTCTAAATCTAATTGTACTACTTCTGGAATACAGGAGGCTGTCACGTTCAAGACTGTACAATTTATTACTGTGACTTCATCTGTCGGAGGAATGTCAAATAACTTCTCCCAATATGTCAACTCTGGAGACATCTAATCCCACACGCTATTCGTAGGCTTCATTTGATTTTAAAATATGTCTAAGCTGTTACTTTCACAGATGTTATTTTATTCTACGTAACTTTATTGCATAATTTCGCTCATTAAATGTGAACAGGGATATTTCATAATTTTTATATGTTCCTTTGTTATTTAAAAAAGTTAAAATTTATATGTAAAAATCTAAAAAACATAAACATTAATAAATAATTAATATCACTCTGTGTAAACAAAATATTCAAAATTAATTTCAAGAAAAAGGTGACAATTATTCAAGAATTTTTCTCATAACAGTATCGTACAAAATTTGAGTAAATGTATCTTACACATGAAAAAAATACTTCATGTAAAAGATTAATTTATTGAACAAGGATTACTCTCACCTAATTCTAAAAGTTTTCATGTTCAGAGATGCAAAATATTTTAATATCTTATAGTAGTTGTGTAACTGGAATTATACCTAGATAATAGGTATTTCAGACTTCAATGTACAAATTCTTGTTAACTTCTCAGATTATTCATTCCCGTAAAGTTAGTATTAGGAAATATTTAAATATCATTGCTACTATTTTGTTCCCACTAAATAAATATGAATTGTGCTATGATATTAAGGTTTGTTTATCTTCTTTATTTTGACTGTTCGACTAATGAAAACGGAGAATAACCGTAAAGCACGGAAATCAATAAAAAACTTTTTTATACACGATGATATTTTATAATTTATTATTTTTATCAATTTCAATTTTTTTTTTTTAATACTTCTTTGATTTGTTTATCTCCTTTAATTTAACAGGAAAGCTTATTTAACTAATGAAAGCGGAGAATAAGCGCAATGAATGAAAATAAATAAAAAAACTTTTTTATATACTATAACATTAATTATTATATATATATTAATATATATATATATATATATATATATATATATATATATATATATATATATATCGTTAAATTTAGAATGTTTGTAAAACACATAGTTTAAACTTCCATAAGACCTACTGGTTTCCTAAAAAAAGTCGTAGCCTAGTATACACTCATAACACATGAACTCATGAAAAATTGGATAAAAAGGACACAAATAAAACCAACAAATTTACTTATTTCCTGTAACAGAAAATGATCAACCATACTCAACCTAGTTTGTCCTAAATGTAAAACATTACGCATGCAGATTGTAATTAGAAACTTGATGACATATATGGACAGCATCAATAAACAACATATAACAGTAGATTTCTCCTCATTTGTCATATTTGTTGTAGGTTACTAGTAGTAAATATTTAACAAAGTTGTCAAATTACAATTGGAGGTTACTTGCAAGACGATAGGTGTTAAGAGACGGGGTATTTTCTACACTGACTTCTTTTCTCCTTTAAAAAGGAAAACCACTCGGTTATCACTATCTATTTAACCATGTCATTAAAGAACATAAGATAAATACGCCAGTCTTCGACTTCTATCAATAGTGTCAAAAGTAAATAGACTACCATACATAATTTTTTTCTCTACTAGTATACATTTCTAATGTAGATTGTGTATAGTGAAAATTCATATTAAGCCTAAGCTTGAAGTACTCTATTGACAGGATCAACTGAAAACTAAAATATTCACAAAAAGAGTTAATTTCTTCTCTATTGACGTATTTGTTGTAGGGTACTTGAAAGGCGCTAGTGATATAAGATAGGTTATATTCCGTAACGATCTTATTATTATTATTATTTTCTTTTTAAAGGTTAAAACATCTCGATTGTCATCGCCTCTTAAAAAAGTTAGGAAAGACCATAAAATAAAGAACACCAGAACCCGAACACATTTAGCATCGGAGTCCAAGTGAGGCAAAGAATGACATGGTGTAAAATATATTAGTAAGAGATAGAACACAAAGTATAGATATCAGTAGTTCTCTCGAGATTGTCACTCTCGTGCTCACTATAATCCCCTGATAGTTAAATTAATCAGTCCACTGGAATATAAAACCTATCCTACCCGTACAAAACATGTTTACATACAGTGTTGCTACAAATACAAAAATCTTTCATCAATACTTTATACAGAAAATATATCAAAGTATTACAAGCGGTCAAGTCTATCCATAAACAAGGTCATGTCTTTTTCCAACTAACTATAGATTCATAATTCTTTTAATTAGATGTGTGACTAAATTAGACTTATAAAACTTTTTATATGTTTGATATGTAAAAAAATAACGTTTGCAGAAAATAAAATTTGTATGTTTATGATCTATGAACACCGTAAATTCTACAAAAAAATAGCAACACTTGGATGCTAACACTTAACAGAACTCAAATGCAATGCAGAATAAAAGAACCTTTATTCTGATTGTTTACCATCACTCTGGTTATGTTTGTAATCTATTCCCTAAATATCCACCTCTTACCAAATAACTTCAAAATATCCAATTACAGTAACATCGCATCGAAGTTAAGCTATGTAATGTATTTGAAAACTAAAGAAATCCATAACTTGTAGGCCTATTATTGAATATACGTATAGAGAGCTTGTGTGGTTTTAATGAAAACTATTCGCTTTTTCAATCCAATCCACCAAAATAGGTAATGCGCTGTTGGTAGGCTTGAGAAAACCTAAACAAACTATAACTACATATATTTTATATTTATTCGTAAATCTAATCTCAAATAATTTGACAACACTACAAAACAACAATTTGTTTAAACCTATTATCTGTGACATAACCTAACATATAGTTATATTATCTAATCTTAATTATATAAAGAAAAACATAATATTCCACTTACCTTAGTAATGGTAAATAATATCGTTTAAACGGACGTAGGTTATTAATATTCAGATACATTACTAAAATGCAAAGGACAATAGTAGGTTTTCAGGTTTTTTATAATGGCCGTGAATTGAATAATCTGCGTGGTAAACGTACTGTAATGTCTGTTTGTTTTGATGCCCTTTTTAACTGCCAAACTTGGTCAAGATTATAAGCTATGGACGTCATCTTCTATGATTTTGTGTGGTTTTGTCCTTATACGTTTTTTTTGCATAACAAATCTCCTGAATGCATATGATTACTTTAAACTGCAAAACATTTTCCTAAATTAGCAAAAGAAACATTGATTTTATAATTTTAAAAGTAACTTTTTCACAATTCTATAGTTTATTAATTAGATTATATCGCTAAATGTCAATAGTAATATAATATAATACCTTTATATATATATATATATATATATATATATATATATATATATATATTATATATAGTCAATATATACATTATAATGCAATTTCTGAAAGAAATGTTACTAAATTAAACACACTATGAAGTGTGATGAAATATTTTTTGATTTTGACTAAAACCTCTATTTTGAAAAAACTTTCGACTACATCAAGCAATTGTGGATAATGTTAACTATTTGGTTGCAAGCCAAAATGTCTGACCTAACACAACTATTTGAATATTCAGTAGCCATTAAATCTCTGCACTAATTGGTAACGTGCCAGATATGTTAACGTACTGCAACTAGTGTTATTGAATAGGTGGACGTTTTCTAATTAGCGGACTAAAAAAACAGATATTAAATATATGAAATGAAATCAAGTTGTAAAATAGCAAAGTATTTTTTCACTACTTCAAATTGATACTGGAAAATATAAAACATGAAAAATTTTAAGAGTAAAGTTTTATTTTTAAGAGGAATAATATGCTATTAATTAAATGGTTACGTATAAATTATATAGTTTTCTTATTAAAATATTAAAATTAATTGCGACTTTGTTCTCCAGTAATGCAGTATATATAATTAGGATATGTGGGGCAATAATTTACGTAGCGATTCCATGTGTCAAAATAAGCAAAAAAATAAAATTATATAGACATATGTCCTATCTAGTTTCGTTTAGCGTCTGTCTGTCTGTATGTGTTTTTTTACAAAATAATTCATAACTCCTTAATGGTTTGAGTTACAGCGTTGAGATTCTACACAAATGTTCACCTTATTGGCCGATATCTTTGTTTTGGTTAGTCAATATATACATTAGAATATTACAATAGAAGACTTGTGTCTAGTAAACTTTGTCATACGTTATACTATTGTCCTTTTTCTTGTAAAATAGTTGGCTCCGTAGGAATGGTCAGACACATTTTAAATAATTGTTATAAAATGATTTTATTTATTTTTTTCAGAATTGTTAGAAATGCATATATTTCATGATTATTAAGTGTATCTTTTGCTAAATATTTTAAATGTGTGTTTGTTATTAATTAAAAAAATTAGAAGATGAAAATAATTCCTATTAAAGTACTTGATACTATTGTAAATTTCAGAAGTGGTAATAAGCTCAGGATACATATTTTTTTAAGGATTATTGAAAATATTTATCCATCTTTTTTTTCATTGAATGAACCAAATATATCATCTAAATACCTATGAAAGTATACTATGTGTAAAAAAAAAAAAAAAAAAAAAAGAAGAAAAGTTTTTGATTATAATTATGTAATCTGTTTCAAAATTATTGATAAATATTTCTACGGTAATTCAATGAACACACTTCGTTACTCCGTTCTGCTGTACATATTTTATACTCGAATGAACTGCCATATAAATGCTCGAATTTATCTACCATATATTATAAACTTGTGATCTCTCAACAATTACTTTGCGAACGCTTACCGCCTTAAGCTTTTATGTTCATTTTAATATATATTTATTTAAGGGATCATGTTTATTTTTGAACTTTCATTGATTAAACTTGATATCCAATAATACACTATACATTCCTGTCAATGTGATCATATAACAATAGGCTCTATTATGCAAATCACGATATCTACATTGCTGATTTTAACGTACGAACTGTAGGTGTATATTTAATAAATAATAATTTTGATTTAATATATATTTTTTTAATCCAATAATTGCTGCATGTTTCGCATATGCACTAGTTGTATCATCAGCCTAACCATGTTCTCAATAATATTTACACGTTATTAAAATTACGACATTTGAAATAGAATTAATTATGTGACAAAACTAATAAAGTTTAATTTCAACAGAAATACAGTAGCTTCTTCGAGAGGTTAGTTTACACTTATTCTAGAAAATTTTGTAGCTTACAAAAATCAGTTGCTACATTGCAATCTAATTAAAATCAAATTATCAATCGATTGGGGTATTTATATAGAAATAACATACCATTTGATTATATTGTTAACTTAATTTGTTTGTATCGCCCTCGAGAACCACTTTATTGATTACTAGTTATTCATCTTCAGTTTACATGAACAATAAATATAAATTCCTAATCTTAAGTTGTTATATTTACAATATTATCTTTACACTCGTAAACACATTGTGTACATGCAAAAACTGAACCTCATTATTTAATCAATGTTGATTGTTTCTTTTGATCACAGCTTCGTAAAATGTTTATGACTACTTTGAGTCATAGGAAAGTAAATCCAACCGTACATCCTCGTTATACATACATAAAATTCATGTATATATATATATATATATATATATATATATATATATATATATATACATATTTGTCATACTACTACCCATATTTCACATACTTTAAAAGTTTTTCAAAATATATTAAATTTTAATATTTACAAAACTCACCACTACCATCGTCAGAAAAAATTTATAGTTTTTGTTTTTATTTAAAATGTTTGCTAATTTTTCTTAATTAATACAATAGCAATGTTAAAATGATTTCAAAAACTCAAATTAAAATTCCTAAATAACACATCCAATGTATTTGTTGTGAAGTGAATGCTCTCCCTATAATATACAAGAATTTAGAATAACATGCCGAGGTTTAACAGCATCTGGTTTCTACCGAATTGATAACTGATAACAATCAGTTACTGTACGTCATGTTGTAGCAAAATGTCAGAATATATACCCCTTGCTAGATTTTACTTCTCTTATTTGATAAACTAAGCTCCAAGTGTCACAAATCCATCAGAGAGTATACCCTCTAGACAACTAATGTGACATGATAAGTATTGTATATTGTATGCCATGTGTCGATTTGTAACTATGGCAGACAACTCATGTATTGATCAGCTGTATCAAGTTGAATGGCGATTTGCGTAACATTTCCTTGTCCTTTATAAAGTAATTACAGATATTCAAACAAATTCATTATTCTTCAAAAGTGAATAATATTTTTGAAATATTTTGTAAAATTGTCACTTAGAAGGTAATGAACGTAGATATCGGGTTATTATATATATATATATATATATATATATATATATATATATATATATATATTTATATATAAATGATTATTCACCAGTATTGAACACCATTGATAATCTCTGTGATGTTTTACAGCAGACAATGTAATTAGCGTAAGAACACTATTACAATCACGTATTTTTGTGTACTTTGGTAAAGTTAAAATAGGTTTAAAGTATTATTTTCTTAACAAATATAGACAAAAAATAGAACAAAAATATGGGATGTTTCTTAACAATTCTTTTTTTTCAAGAATTAGTTCAATAACAATTTCTCCGCATAGTCGATTTATACAAAAATTAAGTGAGAGGGATATAAATATTGTTTTTATGAGTTTTATAAAATTTTGTTTTTATGTGTAATTATCTCATGATGTATGCTAAATGTACAATTTTGATATTATTTTGTTTCTAAGGAGACAATGCCATTTTCTTGGGAGTTAACATTTCTGCCCATTTAAATGTACAGTCTTCGTACGTGTTATGTACTAGTGTAGTAATTTAGGAGGTGGCATTTTTCGAACAATTGCAAGTAATTGTCTGTTATTTGTGAGTATGAATATATTTAGAATAATCATAACATTATTAATTATGCTCATGTTGAAAATTACTAACGAAAACTATAGTTATAATCTATCAACAATGATTAAGTGGAATATTTTATGATATGTATAAATTACTCAAAAATATATCATTTCATTTTATTTATTTATAAATATAAATAACGTTATTTTTCATTTCATCGTTATTTTAATCCTGTGTAATTAGGTAAAAAAAGACCATTAAAACCAACTATAGTTGTTGACGGTCAATTTATGAAGTGGTGCTCAACCTCAAGATGATCCAAAATAATCAATACCAATTATAATTGTAAATATATAATGTAAAAGTAACAATTATAAGTGTTAATATATGTGAGTACTATGAGAAAGATTTTATGTTTAATGTATTAGAGTATATTATAAAATGTACATATAGATTGTTATGCATTTTAAACAATAAAAATAATATATATTCCTTTTCAATTATCCTAAAAAACATATGAGATATGCATGTTTTGTAAATTCGACAGTAAATGTGTTAAAGAGTCAGCCACCGTTTAGCAACTGGGAAACACATACGAATCAAAACAAAATTTTGAATTCAAATTGAACATCGAAATGTTTATAATGACATTATAAAACAAGAAATATTAACTTACTGGTTAAATTTATTATTAATATTATTTTTATACTGATTACACAATCTCATGAAAATAAAATTTCTTCCTAAGGCCATTTTGTAAGGGCCCGATTTTATGAAATTATTTAGTGTTTAATATTATATCAATTTATCGCTTCCTTGATTTGCATAATATCTAGTTATTGCATGAAAAATCAAGAAAGTCTCCACTGATGTTTTATTGCCATCGAATGTTCGATGACAAAAGAAAGGTGATGAATAAATTGTCTTTTCATTCCCTTTATAGGATATTGAAAGCGAGCAGTAACATTTAATTAATAACTATATGTTTTATTAGTGGTGATTTTTCTAGAGAAGTAACATTGTTTTCCATCTATATTTTTTAAACCAGTATATTTTCACTTACTATGAGCGGAATTATTATTATTTAGGTTATTAAATAAATATACTTTAGATTCATATTATTATAACTATAACTATAATATTATTAATTATTTAATAATTAATACTTTAGATATGAGAACAGTCTTCTTCAATCTACTTGTAGTTACATGTTTCGCACACGCACCGGCTATTCATTTCACAATGACATTTATACTAATTTATAGATTTTAACGCTTATATATATTTTACTAACCTAGTATTATTGATTGAATAATTATTTCAAGTGAAATATATAAGACCTAGACCGGGAATCGAATACAGGACCTTTGCTTTACGCGCCAACGCTCTAGCAACTGAGCTTTCCTTCCAAGAGAAATAACAATAATAAAACACATAGCACAATGGAATGGATATAACTCTTACATCGTGGATAAATGTATTCATAAACAAAAGAAAAATATTAACAAACAAATCCATAGACTGATCTCTAATCAAACCACACTTAAGGAGAACAAATACTTCTTAAGAAGTATTCTTCATTACTAGTTAAATTAATTCACAACATTTTTCGTAAATCATGTTTAGTCATAGAAATACAGGGTTATCATAAAATAATTGTAGGGTTACAATAATTCATACTAAGACAGTCGAGAAATTTTGTGGTGTATTGGTATCGCTGATTGCCTATAACCCAAACGTTTGTTTTACAGCTGTTGTAAACTCAAAAATAGTTCATGCATTGTTGTGGTAGTGTGTTTTGTGTTTACTGGATTGTTCTGTTTGGAGTGTGTAATTACGTTCTGTAATAAAGAAAAAGCAAAGTTTGTTTTGTTTTGCTGGGTGAATTCAAGACTGCAAGTTTAGTGCAACGTGCATTTCTACGCGAATACAGAAAACATCTACCACATGAAAATAATACACGACGTTGGTTCAAACAATTCGAAGAAGCGGGATCGTTTCAAAATCAGAAATCAACTGTCAGGCCAAGTGTATCAGACGAAAAAGTTGAACTCATTAAACTATCTGCAATCAGAAGTCATAAACAGTCTATACCTCGACATAGCCTATAGTTAGATAATAATTTTTATCTAGAGTTAGAGTTACGTTAATTTTTTAAAGTATTACATTCACGTCACGAAAAATAACGTCGCGTTCTTTTTGAAACACCCGTTAGAAAAGATATACAATCAATAGTTAAATATTATGTTAATACCATAATAATGATAATTCTATTAAATAAAAATAGCAGACCGACCTAAGGTAATTAAATATTTTATTTAAATAAAAATATTTCAAGTCTTGGTCGTGTATTTTTCACTTGGATCAATATTTAATTATAATACTACCGGTATAAAAAGAACGAAAGAGCGTTTAAATCAAAAATAAAAATCAATAAACAATTAAATAATATTGTTATATCCTTGTATGATAGAAATAACAATATTAGGTCGCATGCAACATATCAATATACACTAGTGAAATCTATTATAAACATTAAATATTTGTACTACAGATACATGACAAAAAGATTTACATAGCATGTATCATGCAATAAAGGTGTTTTTTGTAGCAGGATATCATAAATGCAAATTATATACAAGTTTTTATTTTTAAATTCATTGTTTAGCGTGATTTTGATTGTAAATATTAACGTCTAGATACATATTACAAATTTCTTATCATCGTTACAAACTTGATAGTCATTATTTTCTTACCAGTGATACTGAATGTGATACTACAATATGCATTACATACTATAGTATGCATTACATACTGTAGTATGCAATGCATACGTCATACGTTGAGATTATAATTTCCCTTTTGTACTGACATGTTTTAATTATCCATCAATATATATATATATATATATATATATATATATATATATATATATATATATATTATAGCCTTTACTTCTAATCTGTGGTTACAAAATATAAATTTCAATTTAAATTGAAGGAAAAATAGTTCAAAAACTTCGCGTATTCTGAATATCATTCTTTTCCGGTTTTTTGTACTTGACTCTCTCTCAACCTGAACCATTGAATTTGTTTAATTTACAACAGTTAATACGTTTTTTGATTTGAAAATGGTCACATTACTTACTTCTAATATCAACAAATAATTAAATATCAAGTTAAGTTTGAATATAAAGTTTTTGGGGTTCTTTTGGTAGTGTGAAAAACAATTGGAGGTTAATATAGGCAATGAAAAACCCATATGACATCACTTTGTAATATAAAGAGACTAAAAACACACAATACGACCATTTCAATAAAAGTTAACTAGGGGCTTATAAATATTGTACATTGTTAAATAAAATTGGAGAAATTAATTGTTAATCACTGTACATCTATCTACATAACCTCACTTTATTTGTTATACCATGAATTCAATTATTTTAATTATGATAATCCAATAAGCAACTATGGATCGGTCGGAATTAGTTATAGTTTAAAATGTTAAGGTATTTTATTAAAGTTATTTCATTTTATAATTTAAATCATATTTTACCGATAATGATGTAACATTGCGGAATATTGTGAATCTGCATTGTTGCCACATTTAACCAATATTGTTCACAATTTGGAAATATATTACTTAGAAAAAAAAAAGTAAGTAATTAATATTATTTTATTCTTTTGAGACCATTTAAAAGCGTTTCAGTAATTAAATATGTTTACATCAGTTATATATTAAATGAGAAATTAGAAATCTATAAATCATTCATAATCTCCATTGAAATTCATTTCCAACTTAATATTCAATTAAATAATATCAGTCCAGTGATGTGAAAAAGAATAATAATAATAATTCAAAATAAATAAATAGTTTCTATTTAATATAGAATTGGAGACTTTAATTAATTTGCTCAGTGCACTAAAGACTTTTTTTGTATTACTATTCATGATGTAAATATGAATAGTAATATTTACACAAATATTTTTATGTGTAATGTTTCAACTCTAACAATGACAATTTGATTGTTAAAACCTGTCAATTTTGGTACAATAAAAGGATTGTAGACAGATCTTTAGTTCCATGAATAAATATCTTTCACAACAATCCATTTAGACTACATTTGTTAGGTATTTATCAGTTATCAGATTCTTTAAAATTATTAATAACTACTATAATAATAATTATTTTTAGGGATGTTACAAATTATTTTTAAATATGTGTTAACTACAAAATTCGATGAACATAAAAAACATTTATTAGGCCTATTTATGTTTATTTATTTAACAACTTTGGACAATACCGAAATTAAAATATATTACAGAGAATATGAAATGTGTTTGTTTTATTTTGATATGATTGAAAAATAAATTATAAACAATATTGAATTATAGTAGTATCGTAAGAATAATAATAATTATTAATAAAAATATGTACTGAAAATTAGTACAATTAAAGTGAAATTTCTCTAAATTGTCACGACCCTATAGATAATTCCCCATAAATATTAATAAATTCAAAGTTGAGAAAACTATTATTGGGAACAAACTTAAAAGAGAAATTAAAATATAGTAGATAGTTAAAATTTGTTGCATTTTCATTTGTCTTTGATGCTTGGATGAGCATATGTACCTTTCATACATAATAGAGTATGAATACATTAACTAATTTTAGTTTAATTTGTGAAATTCCTATCTTATGCCCGATTAAAGATTGCGACAAATTCTCATTTGTTTAGCATGGTCGTATGAAATCTAAATATATATTTGATATTTATATCGCTTAACATGCTTTTTGACATGTGTTTACCTTTTTAATATTAGAACAATGTTGAAAAATTTGAAATTTTTTAACTTATGACGTAAAAAATGCATTCTTCAGAAAATACCTAATGGTTCAAGCTAGGATTTACCGTAAATAAAGTGTAAATCAACAATGGTGGAGTACTTTCCAATAATTGTATATTTAAAAGTAATAAAAAATAATATATACTTGATTTTTATCTATTTTAATATGTTTAACAGAGTAAGAGAAGAACATACGGTTCATTAGTATACGTGTAACACTTTACACTCTGACTGCAGAAGGTTTACAAATATGTTTAAAAAGTTTTTACTAAATCATAATTACGTGAAGATAGTGGCCTTTAGACTTTTTTCTTTTACTTTAGTGTTGTAAACATGTGTGTGAGAAAAAGAAATGTTCCTATGAACAGAATATAGTGATAATCCATGTGACAAATCTTGAAAGTTTGTCGTAGACAATTGACACTCACACAAATATTGAAATTTTGTAAAAGACTTTATTTTAAAGTTATGTATTAAAAGCCCAATAACGACGTTTATCGCTTGCGTTTAAGGACTTTTAACAATGTTAAAAACAAACATTTTTGGGTTCAGGTCTCAATTACACACACGAATATCACAAGTATATTAACAATTTAATCAAATGCAATATAAACTTTACATAGCATAAATAAAAAGAATATTTCACGATGCAGAACTAACTTGCAAGTGTCTAACAAAACCCAATAAATAAATAATAAGAAAGTGGTATACGGAGTCCAATATATCTTTAGGTATATCACTTAACACCGTGGTACCAGGTAGCAGGTAGTGTTTATGACAGGTGGTCATCAAGCCTCTGGCGACTAACGTGGCAATTATTATACAGGGAAGTTATTATGTTTGAATAAACTTATTTCACGTTGAATAGTTAGTCCTGCATGTTTGTATGTTTAACTTCCGTTACATTGCGTTCCTATTGTCAGGGGATAGTAATATGTGTGCCATTAAACAAATAATATCTGCCTATATGTTCATTATTATTTAGAATATAAATTAAGTAGAATAACTTTTTTGACCAATACAAATGAAAAGTGGTGTTTATTTTGGAATGTTAGTTATTAATCAATAATATTAAAATATGTATATTAAAAACGAATAATGTATAAAATTGATTACATTTATAAAAGATGTGTATGTTTATATAGAATTTATGTTTTGTTTCAAAACAGCGAAGAATGTTTAATATATATTGAGTAATGGCTTAATGAATTTATTAATAAATGACAAAGGCAATATTTATATGAATATTTTTCGATTTTTATTCACAACAACACTAAAAATACACTGTAATAAGTTTTGCTGCATAGCCTAATCCATGAAAAAAGCTAGACTTGTTTAATATTACATTTCAAAATTACAATTGGAGCATGTACATGTGTTCTATAAAGACATTACATCGCCAGTAAAATAGCTTACCTCTATGTTACGAGAAAGCAAGTTTGCCGCCAACCTCAAAAGATTTTACGACACAGAAATAATAACGACAATAGAAAACAAAGTAAACATATATGTAATAAAATAAAGATGATAGCCACTATATTACCTGTACTGATAGTAGTAGAGAGTTGCCAAGCCCGCCGGGGGTAGTTTTCTGTAATTACCACCCCCCAACCACCCCCTCATATTTTTGACGTCATAACAGTGACGTCATCACCACCATACGTCACTATAGTGACGTCATCACCACAATACGTCACTATAGTGACGCCGCCATCCACACGTCATCGGGTGACGTCGAATTACGTATCTGTAGCGTCACCCCCAGTGACGCGCTATTCTATTGGCAACGCGAATTACGTAAATGATGTTGGGTGACGTCGAATTACGTATGTGTGTAGTGACGTTTTTTACGTATCTGTAGCGTCACCCCCCAGTGACGCGCTATTCTATTGGCAACACGAATTACGTATGTTATAATGATGTCACCTCTACATCATGACAATATATGTATGAATGTTGACATGTTCAAACATGAACACTATGATAGCGAATAAATATATATGTATTGCATTATAAACAACTAGTAACATTTACGGTTTTATAATGTTGTAGTTATTTTCAATTGTGTTCGACAAAGTTTGCAGTCGAGTTAAAGATATTGAAAATTTGAACTACTAGCAACTGTTCAAAAAATATTTAAAAACAATTTATATGAAATTATAGACTTTGTCATGATGACGGCACAAGAAAAACTCAACAGATTACTTATCCATCCGAATCTTTGTTCATGTGGAAAAACACGAGCTCATTTCTATATAGATAAGGCACAAACTTATATAACTAATTATGGACTGTCCAATTTTGTGCTCGAAACTGGACATTATACTATGTGTGGTTGGTCGGATCCGTTATATATAGACAGCTGTTTATGTGTTCTCTTTGAGAGCTGTATACAATCGGCATTGAATGAATTGGAGGGGAATCATTTTTGTACAGATAGTATAAAAAGTAGGAGCAGTGATATATAGTTATTAGTATCATAATGGAGTTCCTGGTTGATTTTCAGGGCTTTAAGAATTCAAATAATGAGTTTATTGTTAAAGAATTAGCAATTTTATCTACTAATGATGATGTCTACGAATTGCAGCTTTTTCAACCGCCTTACGGTTTTAACCAACTACCAACCAGTTTACAAAAGCAAGTGATATGGTTGGAAACACAATATCATGGACTAAGATGGGACTCGGGTGTCAGACCCTATTGCGATTTAAAAGATTTGTTTCGCAACATATCAATAAGTGGTACTGTTTATGTTAAAGGAAGTGAAAAACAAAAATATTTGTCAACTCTTTTATCAGACTTTAATGTAACGGTATTAAATTTAGATGATTTAAATTGTCCCAACTTAAGTGTTTTAAAAAAACAATTTTGGAATAATTTGCTGAAACCGTGTATGTTTGAACATAATTCAAAAAATTGTGCATATGTCAACGCCAATGTTTTACTTCAGTGGTGGAAATTGGAAAAATTAGTTAAAGACCGAATTGAAGCTGTGAATTTAGCAATTAAAGAGTGTATAACTAAAGGATATAAAGACATGCAAGTTGAATTAATTAAATATTTACCTAAAGAATTTATTATAAATCATTTTGAGAAAGTTGAAAATATTTTCAATAAATTGCCATTACAATTAAAAAAAAGATATAGACGTATTAAACTGTTTACAATGTTCTGATCATAAATTTTTAAATTTGTCTGATATTCCATTTGAGATGAAAAAGAAAGACTGTTTTTACTGCACGCAAAATATTCTACAAACTAAACAAGGTTAACAAGTCTCCGTTGGAAATTTGTATAAAACCGGTTGCAATTAAATACTATTCCATCAGTTATAATGTCGTCATCAAGTGAGAGTGGAACAAGTGTTAACATGTGTTGTAATATATTTAATTGTACCAAAGAAAATTTGGCTGAATCAGGTTTTTATCGAACAAAGTTGTTGGACAATCTTGTGTGTTGCAGTTGTGGATGGCATTCTGATGGAAAAAAGTTATCGCTCAAACATTTAAATTTCCTACATGGTGTATTAAATCCGGATTGTGTTCAGAGTAGAAATATACCAATAAATTTTAATGAATATGCAAATTCTAAATCTGTTGTTGTGAATACTGAAAAAATGATGAAAGAGACTTTCACTACATGGCCTAAAACTTATCCGTCAACAGATAAAATGGTGCAATCCGGATTTTATTATACCGGTTCCTATGATGATGTCGCCTGCATGGAATGTGGAGTTACACTCGGAGATTGGCAGCCTGACGACGAGCCAAACCTCGAACATAAAAAGGCATCACCCGACTGTATTTTAGCAAATTTGTAAATAAAATATATTTTTTTTTTGAAAAATTAATTTATGTGTAAATCATTTTACTATTACCTGTTGTACTGGAAACATGAATATAAGAAAAGAAATTGCTAAAGAGTTGCATAAACAAGTTCGAAGGAATTTTCCAAGTCGATATGTAGAACTTAAAGGTTTAAATGATCTTTATCAGGCTGACCTTGTGGAAATGATACCATTTTCTAAAGCCAATAAAGGTTTTAAGTATATATTGGTTTTAATAAATTGTTTTACTAAATATGCTTTAGCTGTGCCAATAAAATCTAAAAATGCAATTGAAATTGAAAAATCATTGAAACCTATTTTAGATAAGTATCCTATGAAAAATTTGCAAACTGATAAAGGTACTGAATTTTATAATACAAAAATTCAATCGTTGTTAAAGAAATATAATGTAAATCATTATTCTACTTTTTCTGATAAGAAAGCCTCCATAGTTGAAAGATTGAACAGAACTCTAAAGGGTAAAATGTGGCAAAGTTTTAGCGAACAGGGAAATTATAAACGGTTACATTTACTCCCACTTATAATTGATAAATATAATAATACTGTGCATAGAACAATAGGTATGAAACCAAATGAGGTTAATAAAAACAATGAAAGTTTAGTATTAAAAAGAATTGTTAAAAAGAGAAATCTAAAAGTTGCAGCAGTACCGCGATTTCAAGAAGGTGATAAAGTTAGAATAAGTAGATATAAGAAACCGTTCACTAAAGGTTATTTACCAAATTGGAGTAATGAGGTGTACACAGTTTGGAGAATTCAATCAACAGCTCCAGTAACATATATTTTAAAAGATGAAACCGGTACTATAATTAAAGGTGGGTTTTATCAAGAAGAATTGAGTAAAACCAAGGTTGGTGATGTATATTTAATAGAAAAAGTGTTGCGTAAAAAAGGTGACAAATTGTTAGTGCGGTGGTTGGGATTTGATAAATCCAAAGACTCGTGGATAAATGCAAAAGATTTAATATGAAATTTGTAAAACAATCATCTAGATTACCAATTATAAATCTAGACTCTTTTATAATGTCAAAAATAAAAATGAAACAAAAAAAACATGGAATGTTATTGCCTTGTAATATTAGATCGATTATTTGCGGTCCGTCTAATACAGGCAAAACAAATTTGGTAATCAATTTATTAGTTTCCAAAAATGGGTTATATTTCGAAAACATTTACGTATTTTCTAAATCTCTATATCAACCCAAATATAAATTTTTACAATGTGTCTTAGATGATGTGTCGGAAGTTGGCTATTATCCATTCACTGAAAATGAAGAAATTCCAAATCCCAATGATATCAAACCAAATTCAATTATGATATTTGACGATGTGGCTTGTGAAAAACAAAATAATATTAGAAAGTATTTTACAATGGGACGTCATAATAACATTGATACGTTTTATTTGTGTCAGACATATAGTTACGTTCCAAAACAATTAATCCGTGATAATGCCAATCTTATTATATTGTTTAAACAAGATGAACGAAACTTGCGTCATGTCTACAATGATCATGTCAATACAGATATGGATTTTGATACTTTTAAAAACATATGTTCGCGTGGATGGAATAAAGATGGCAACTCGTTTATAGTCATTGATAAAGAGAGCGTAATGAACAAAGGTCGTTATCGATTTGGATTTGATATATTTATCAACATTTAATTTGACGTCATTCTGTTATGAGTGTTCATTATGAACACTAACACACCGGAGAATATTATTATAGAAATAAATAAATTACGAAAAAATATTAAAGACAAACATCGTACTTTAAATCGCGGAATTATGGAGACAGCGGAATTATTAGAAAAACAATTGAAACCTATTGTTGATCCTCTAAAGCAATTAGTTGAGGAAAAACAAAATTTAGAAACGGAACCTATAGAGAGGAAGCCTGTAAAACGTAGATTAGAATTAGATGAAGCAGAAAGAGAAGAAGAAGAATTAGATTATATAGATTTTGGCGAACCTTTAGAGAAACGAAAATTGTACAATCCTGTACAAGGTCAGAAACGTAAAAAAAATGAAAATTTAAGTTTAGATTTATATGCTGATGACTATGAAGATTACGATTATGAAGATGTTGCTAGAACTAAAAGCAGGAAAAGACATATGTCTAGACACGAAACGTCTATGGATGCTGAAGATATTCAAAATAACGAAATGGAGATAGAACCAACACATACCGATTCTGAGGTATACGAATCATCGCCTACAGGTGAAGAAATGATTAATACACCTGAAGGAAGACAAAGTATTACAAATTATATTAATAATTCTTTTACCGGTCATATATCGAAAATTTATTTTAACAAATTTATTAATGCCGGTGGTAAAAAAATTGATATCGTTTTTGGTCCACACATTGTTGGCAACACTTGGATGTTAGGTGATAAAGTGTTGGAACTTGATAAAGACGATTTGGTTATTAATGGCAAACAATATACTGGAACATTGGGATTATATGAATTAATTTTTATGAACGATCCAGATCCTTACGTGTATACAGAAGAAGATTTAAACATTTATGGAGAAATTTTAAAAGAAACTAATGTGTATAGACAAAATAATTCGGCAATAGGAAAAGTGAAATCTAGTAGAGGTAAAAAATAAAAGACTATAATATCAAAATTGATTAATGCAACTGGACAGGGATTAAAAATAAATAATAAATGTCGTAACAAAAAACTCGGTGAAGAAATGATTGTAACTAATTCACAACCACAATATGTATATTGGAATAGTGTTAACGAATTATGTGAGCGGTTGAAGTTATTATTATCTTCACAGCAAGCGGGCAATACAGGTCATATTAACGAAATTAATTCAATATTAGAAGAACTAGTTGAAACAGGATTATTAATAAAGGTTTAAAAATGAGTGTAGATAAATTTGGACGACATTCTAAATTTTCAAGACAGAGGGGTCTTCAGGGTCCAGCTGGTAGAGGCTTTGAAATAACTATAAATGGTGATTATAATATACAAAATAAGAGATTATGTAATGTTCATGAACCATTACTTGATACAGATGGAGTGAATTTAAAAACAATGAGAAACGAATGTTTGTCATTTAATAGTGAAAATAAAGAAATATATGATGGTAAAAATAGAAAAATATGTAACATCGCACCACCAACAGAGGATAATGATGTTGTAACAAAAAAATATTTCAATCAATATGCAATTCCTATAAAAACTCGAGAAGGTCATTTCTCGTTTGAAAATAAAAAATTGCAGAACATCGCAAGTCCGGAGACGGAAAAAGATGTAATTACTTTGGGTTATTTAACCAATCATGTCTATATGAGGGATAAGGATATTAATTTACATAATAATCGCCTAATGAATGTAAAAACATCAGATCTTGGAGATGCGGTATCTTTGCGAAAAGTTTTAAGTTTGTTGTATATGTCGTACGTTAATAGTCTAACTGGTACATCTAAAAGTGTTTTGACATATAATGATTGGTATAAAACATTATTGCAAACTAGTATATAATTTATTTTAAAAATGTACACTCAACGGCGAGGTCGTGGTCTTTTTGGTGATATTGTAAATAAAGCTATTGACATTTTGCCTTTTGAACTACATATTCCGGGTTATCAATATTGTGGGCCTGGAACAAATTTGAGTAAGCGTTTAAAACGCGGTGATGTTGGAATTAATAAATTAGACTCTGCATGTAAAATTCACGATATAGCATATAATAAATATAGTGATAGTAAAAATCGAGCCATTGCTGATAAAGAGCTTGCCGAGAGAGCTTGGGAGAGAGTAAACGCTAAAGATAGCAGTTTAGGGGAAAAAAGTGTAGCGTGGGCGGTGACTAATATAATGAAGGCAAAAAATAAATTTGGTGGTGGCTCTAAGAAGAGAAAAAATAAAAACAATTCGACTACAAAAATTAAAAAAATGCTTGAGACTATTAAAAAAAAAGTAACCCACCTAGAAGGAAAAGGTTTATATGTTAGACCATACAGAGGCAGTGGGCAAACAGTTAAAAAAAAAAAGAAGCGCAGTACTCGACGAAAATAATCAATTCTATTGCCAATAAACCATTATCAACATTAGAATTATTAACTTACGCTAATATATTAAAAATACCATACTTCAGAGGAGTGTTCATGCATGATACATTGCCAGGATTTGTATTAGATAATGAATCAGCTATAATTAATCTTGACAGTTTCAGAGGAGATGGTACACATTGGGTTTGTTACAAAAAACGAAAAAATATTGTTCAATATTTTGACAGTTTTGGAAATTTAAGACCGCCTGTTGAATTGGAAAAATATTTGAATTCAAAAGAACGAGTAATTATTAAATTCAATTATAAAAAATTTCAAAAATTTAAATCTGTAAATTGTGGTCATTTGTGTTTGAACTTTCTCGCATCTCAGTCATGATTTGTATATCTGGTAGGAGTTCGGAATTTACATGCGAATTTTTTCCTCCCATCGATTTGTCTTCATCATTAAAATGGGAAATAGGATTGGTCGATCTAATGACCTACAATTCTATCCCAAATATAGAGAAAGGTATTAACGATAAATTTTATTATGGAAACTCTGAAGAAATCGTATTTCCAGAAGGAACATATGAAATTGATGATATAAACGACTTTTTAAAAAATGAACTGCAAAAAAAGAACAAAGAATCTCCTAATGAAACACCGACAAAACTTGTTATTAAAGCAAATAATAATACTTTAAAAACTGAAGTTTTTTGTAATAAACGTATTTTTTTTAAAAAAGATAGTATAGCATCTTTATTAGGTTTTGAAGATGCGGATGAAGTGCCTGAAAATAAATGGCAAACATCAACCAATCAAGCAGCTATTGTCAAAGTGGATGTAATTAGGGTTGTATGCGATGTAATTAGGGGGTCATATAAGGATGGAATTGAAGGCCACGTATTACACGAATTTTATCCTGTTGTAGAACCTGGATTCAAAATAGTCGAAAAACCTACAAACGTAATTTACTTGCCTATAAACGCTAGAGGACTGTTACATAAAATCAATGTCAGATTAGAAGATCAATATGAAAAGTTAGTAAATTTCAGAGATGAAAATATAATAATCCGTCTACACCTAAGAAGCGCATGACAACATTTTCAATCTTGTCAACCTTGTTTCAACATTCAAAAACCAGTTATAATTTGTTTGCCTGCTTGACATTCAAAGTTATTTGCATTAGCTTGTTTTGATTACTCTCAAGGAAAGAACTTGTTTGTAGCCGGTCTTGCCTTGACATTTAAAAATATTACATCAGCTTGTTTGGCCTGCCTCACGGAAAAAGTGGTTCTAGCTAACCTTGTCTCAACATTGCATCAGCTTGAAAACTTAAAGGTTAAATATTGTTGTCTTCTCAGAATAGTATTTCCAAGGTTAAAAAGTCAAGTATAAATACCAACGATTTAGAATTCATATTTATCCAACTTTCAACAATGTCATCTTTAACCATCTGTAACAGAAATAATGTTTTTGTAGAAATTTTGATGGTAAATCAGAAAAAGATGTGGGCGTTTGGTGGGTATTTAAAACCCGTCAAATCATATGTTTCAGCTGACGAGTTCGTCTTTATTTTCAAGAACGATGTGGACGCTAAAAATTCGACAATCATCGCAAGTGACAAGCATTTAAAAGAACTTCAAGCGCTTTTTGATAAAAATGAAGTAGGAATCAAGATAACACCGGCATCATTTTTCACACATATCGAAATGATAGACGATGTAGAAGCTGAAGTGGGCGAATGTTGGGTGCCTCAGCCCATGGAAGTAGATTGATTGTATTTTTATGTAATAAAAAATATTATAAAATGTATTTTTTTTGTTTTCATTTATATTCTTAGTCAACCTTGGCTTAACATTCTAAAAGTATTGCATCAGATTGTTTGGCTGCTTCGAGGAAAAAATGTGATTGTAGTCAACCTTGTCTTGACATTGCATCAGCTTGAAAACTTAAAGGTTAAAGATTGTTGTTTTTCCAGAATAGTGGGGGTGTTAAAGATATTTTATAAGTATAAATACCGTTGATTTAGGATTCATTTTTATCCTATTTCTCATCATGGCTACATTGACTATTTGTTGTAGGAACAATGTCTTTGTAGACATATTGTACGTCAACAGAGAAAAGATGTGGGCGTTTGGCGGGTTTTTGAAACCCGTCAAGTCATTTGTAACGGAGGAAGAATTTCTTCTAACTTTTAAGAAGGATGTGGAGGCTGCCGCTGTGGTTATTTGCAGCGATCAACACCAAAGAGAAATCCAGACCTTATTTGATAGAAGTGGGATGCAGGTGGCGGTGACACCGATATCATTTTATGAACATTTTACACCCATAGACGATGTGGAGGCTCAGGTGGGGGAGCGATGGTTATAAGAAAATGTATTTTTATATAAAATAAAATATTATAATTGTATTTTTTTGTTTTCATTTATAAGATTTATTTTTTCCTATCATCAGTGTTAAAGTAGACTTCATACAAGTTGAACATGGGTTTTGTATTTACAGCAACTCACATTCCAAAATATAATTTGCAAATAAGCCCAACCAAAATCATTCGCCGACCGAAACTTGAAGAGTTAACATTGAGTAATCAATTATTTCTTAAATCCCTCCCTGGTTATAAATTAAATAGCAATTATGGATCAAATATTAAATATTAATTCGCAAATTATTAACAATGATTCTATTATAGATTATGAATGGCATTCACATAATCCATACTCTTCTAATTCATATGGTAATAGTGATGAAATTAGAATACCTGTACACCAACAGGATGTGTATACATTACCCAGTAAAAGTTTTTTATTAATAGAAGGTAAAATAGTAAAAGATGATGAAACTATTGATACTTCTACCGAACTTATTAGCAATGCAATAGCATTTATGTTTGAAGAAATACGTTATGAATTATGCGGAACAGAAATAGACAGAGTTAAAAATGTTGGTATTACAACAACTATGAAAAATATTTTAACATTGCGGCCTGGTGAAGGAAATTTAATCAAGAATTCTGGATGGTCAACAGACACATCGTCTTTATCAGACAAAGGTACTTTTTCTTATTGCATACCACTAAGACTTTGGCTTGGTTTCTCCGATGATTATAAACACATTATTTTAAATGTTAAACAAGAATTAGTTTTATTACGATCTTCTACAGACAAAAATGCAATTCTTCAAAAAACTGCAGTATCAACACCTTTTAAAATAAATATATCTAAAATTGTATGGAAAATTCCTTACGTGCAAGTTGATGATGAAATAAAATTGTCTTTATTGAAAATGACGGATCAAGACCGACCAATATCGTTAGCTTTCAGACGCTGGCAACTACATGATTATCCTGTTCTACCATCGTCAAAAAATCAAACTTGGACTGTTAAAACTTCGTCTATGTTAGAGAAACCGCGATATGTAATTATTGGATTTCAAACAGGAAAAAAAGATAGCTATACACATATCGCCGGTCATTTTGATTTTTGCAAGATTGAGAACATTAAACTCTATTTAAATTCAAAATATTATCCTTATGATAATATAAATGGAAACAAAGCAATTATATATGATTTTTATAGCAAATTTCAGTCATCATATTACCAAGGAAGTGATGATCAACCTTTTCTTGACAAACTTGTTTTTCTCCAAAAAACGCCATTATTTGTAATTGACTGTTCGAAGCAGGTGGATACATTAAAAACAGGTTCATTAGATGTAAGACTTGAACTACAAACTGCTGAAGATTTTCCAGCCAGCACAGCCTGTTATTGTCTAATTATTCATGATGCTCTTGTCCAATACACACCACTTTCAGGAATTGTTAAAAAAATAATGTAGAAAAATTATTTTAAACTAATAAAACTTTTATTTACATAACATATGTTTCTTTATTTTACACTTTAATACATTTAATTCGTTTCATCACTGTCACCATCATTCATTAAATCTTTTGACATTTGATTTTTGAGCAATTCTTTTAATAAAAAATGACCATAGGCTAATGTTGTAATACCATCGTCACAAATAAATCTCTTATCATCGTCAGCACTAAGAGCCAATTTATCCACTGTTATTGTTTGTACAATGTGTTTTTTTGATCTAAATGTTACAATACTTTTTCTTATATTAATAAAAGATTTCAAACAATTTTTATAATCCTCAAACTGGATAGTCTTAAGAGCGGCTTTGGTTATCCCTTTGGCTTTTTTTGTAACATCATTTACGGTTTTAAAAGTATATAATTTAGCTCTTAGCCCGACAAACTCTAATAGACCAACACCTTTACACTCATCTTTAAAACATCCTAATTTTTTTTCATTATCATTAAAATAACCTTCATGTGTGACAGGAAGGTCTGACATGTCAAAATATTTTCTAACAGCTAAATTTTGTTTTATATCCAAATAAAAATTGTCTGTAAAAATTTTATAAAAAAGTCCATCTGTATCCATATAGAGTAAATTAAGATTAGATTTGTACATACTTTTCATCACATCATAATGCATTTCATACATATGGGTTTTACTTATTTCCAATACAGTAAAACCTATATATATTGGCTTATTGAAATAAAGTGACTCTTTTTGTAATTCTACAGCACAGAGCGATTGATCATAAATTATACGATTCAAAAACGATGGTTGACTAATTAATTTATTTAATTTTCTTGTTGTGTTTACAAGTTTTAGGTTCTTTCTTTTTCTAATATTTTCAATAGTTTTACCAAACATTGCATTTATTACAAATTTATAAAAATCTTTTTCAAAATCATTTTTTGCATTTTGTCTTTTTTGTGTGTTGTATAAAACATATGACGCCAACCAAGGACTTTGTTTGAATCGCATAATTCTATGTATTTTTGTAAGAACTAAACCATGGTTTAACGCTTGTTTTAAATTTACATAATGACACACATACTTCTTTTTTGGTTCTAGAGTGGTTAGCAATTTAGCTTGCTTACTACCTAAAGGACATTTAATTTCAGGTAGGAAAGGAAGTTCATTGTGTTGGGAATGAAGTGATGTGGGGTATTCTACATCAACTTCTAGGATATAACCAATTGGTGAATCATCTGGAATGGACATGACATTGAAGGAATGCAAATTTTTTGTTACCCATTTGAAGGATTTAAATGGTAAAGGTCTCTTCATTGAAAAACCATATAGATTGGTGGCGTCAATGTAAATCAAACAAGATGGAGGTGTGTCTGATTTATAATTATTTTGCAACGGATTGTTGGCTTCAGCATGTCTAGTTACACATGTAGTTATTCCACCTCTAATCCCATTTTCAATAAAAAGATATTTGTCATAATCTTGGAATAATTCCAATTCAATTTTAGTGAATTTAAGCATAGCATCAAACGTTAAACCTGGTAATGTGTAATAATATGCACAATCTAAGCCATAATTTTCAATAGATAAACTTCTAAAATTCTCAAACACATCACACAACAACAAAATATCAATAAGCAAATACAAATCGCTATATTCTCCTAAAGTTGTACATTTAAAATGATTCCATACAGTTATTGCATGTTCATAGTCTGCATCTGATATATCGTTTGCTTCAATGTGATTATAAAATTTATCTTTAGACGGTAGTTCAACTTCTTCCAACTTGGTCCAAGAATCGGTGTAATTATAGGGATATACACCTTTCCTTGTTACAAGTGGCATATCATTTTCAGAAAAATGTTTACTTGTATGATTAAATTTATTACGCGGCAGATTATTAGTCAATTTACTTAAACTGGAACTCATAAATTTGAATGTATCAATAAATCTTAATGTAATTCCATTAATAGTTTTTTTGGAAAAAGTTATGTATTTTTCGCTAGTATTAGGAATTACATTAATATCTTGCGAATCACAACCCAATTGTCGAACAATAAAATGACTGTCATAATTTGAACTACCGTGTATAAATATTGGGAGAAATTTTTGATTAATTCTTTGTAAATTGCAAGAATTGCATAAAACTGATCTAAAATTACCAGTAACATGACAGTGATCACGCACTGCTGTATTAAGCATGCTAAATTCACAATCACATGCTTCACAATTAGTAGCCATTCTAAATTTTAACTTTTCAACATCACTCATTTTTTTTATGGGTTTCTTTTGTTTATAAATCTCCCCAATTGTATTTGCAATTGATATAAGATGAGTCATAAATTTTTTCGCTGCATCTTTTCCACGATATATAATCGGTTTGTTAGGTAATTCACTCAAAATATATTCGGGTAAATTTCCATCGACAACCAAATATATACCAAAAGACATAGGTTTGTGGATATCATTTAATTTTGTTTTTACACTCACTTTTTGATCTACATTTCTTAATAAACATTCAAAATCTGCATATATTACAAAAGGTATGCGAAATTTGCGATTAAAATTTTTGAATTTTAAAATATCTTCTCCCTCTGAAGGCATTTTCACTTTTAGAGGTTTATTTTTTTTACAGTGTAATATATGCTTTTTTAACAATTTTCGTTTATTTTTTAAAGTAAAATGGCACAAACATCTTTTACAAAATACTGTTTTATGGCCATTTTTACTTATCTGACTATTTACTAATCGGGAAAAATCACTAATATAACAATAATGACTAGAACCTTTATCATCTGTTATAAAAAATAAATCATAATGATTTCTTTTAACTTTACTACATACTCTTAATGGAAACACTTCCCTATCATTATTAATTCCATAAACATTCACACTAACTCTAGGATTATTTTTTTCAAATTTGGAAATTTGATTTAATGGTGTTGGAAATTTTATACCTGTAACATTAAATTTGTTAGCTAAATTATAATAGCGTCTATTTACAATGTGTACATTTTTTAAATCAGTTGTTATATATGGAACTAACAATGACCACAAAAAACATTTATTATCATACAAATTTCGTGGATTAATAATTGCATTCTTATTTTTTATAAAATCGGGGAGTGGAATGAACGAACTTGCACTCAATGGATTATATCTACTAAAACGCAATATAATACCATCAATTCGCTCTAAAGTCCAACCAGAGCCCTTACCTTCGTATTCAATTTCTTCGTAGCATATTTTTCTACTTAATTTTCCTAAAATTAAATCCAAATTTGAATCCAAATATACTGGCACATTTTTTGTTTTAAAATATCGCAACTGTCTTTCTCTTGTCAAAGGTTTTACATACGATGTTTCAACTACAATATTAAATTTTAAAATAGCATATTCATTTAACATTTGACTAATAAGATTTTTCATTTTATCTTTACTATTTTCTAAAAACGTGCAAGTATCTGTCACACCTAACATATTACCTAAATAAAACGTTTTTAGGCTTCCTCTAAAGGCGTGTTCAACTTGCATAAAATGATTCATTTTTCTGAAAAAAAAAAAGGAAAAAATAAAAAATAGAAAAGTACACTATAATAAATCTCTTTTTATTTTATATAAACAATATACAATTTTAACATAAATAATAACTAAAATATCTAATTATGACAAAGAAATCAACTTAATTATAACGACTAAATTTTTCAATTTTTACAACATCAATAGCTGCGTTTTCAAAACCTTGAAGCTTTGAACCCACATCTACTAATAAATCGTTAATTCTTTTTAATATAGGATCGCTTGATTTCTCTGTAAGAAAATATGCTTTTTTCGATACCTTCGTCCAGTACTGTTTTTCTGAACAATTTTTGAGGTCTTTACAATCAGTTACCTCTATTTTAATTAAATGTGAACCCTGTTCACCGGGAGTTGTGATTTTTCTTCTTTTACCATTTTTTACATACTGAACCACCTGTTTGACTATTGGTAATTTACTGGAACGTTTTAATTTTTTATTAGATTTTTTAAACATTTTTTCAAATTTGTCACTGTCGTCATCAAAATCGGTATCATCATCATCATCTGAATTTGATTCTGATTTTGATGATGACGATGCAACAGAACTGGACGAAGACATTGAATTACGTTTTTTATTTTTTTTAGTTAATTTACGTTTTCTAGATTTTTTTCTTCATCTTTTTTAGCGTCAAAATTTCTACTTAAAATGGCTCTAATAATATTTATAAAATTTTGTACAGCTTCAAGAGGAAAAAGTTTATCTTTGATATTTTTTCTCTTTAAAGGTGTAGATAAAATTTGACAAATTTCTTCAAAGTTCATTTCTTTGTCATTAATCGCAAAAATTTTATGTTGGGATTCTACTTGCAATAAAATCCCATTTGATAGTTCAATAAATAATGCCCTTATTATAAAAAAAATATTACATAATTCTGCATTACTGCACACATCAGAATTAATTTTTAATTCGTTCACTACAACTTCCCATTTTCCTAATGTCGTCATCCCAATTAAAATCAATTGTTCTAATAAACTAACAACATTAATTTTCATTCTATTGTCTTCATAACGGCTGGTGGATGGTGTCTCCAAATTTTGAATTATATTCCTCTTTGGAGGACAGTCAACCGTACAGTCGACGTAGACAATATCAGATGGTTGTTGTTGTTGGGATGACATTACTGAAAAAATAAAAAAAACCTATTTTTTATCAGTGGAACCAAAACCCGAATCACCTCTTTCAGTAACAGGTAATTCACAAAAACATTCTTCTAATTTAGGATATAATATTGCCTCACAAATTAGCTGAGCTATTTTATCCCCTCTTTTTACAACAAAATCTTCACACGAATGATTAAATAAAAGTATTTGTATATTTCCTGTATAATCTTTATCAATTACACCAGCGCCAATATTAATAAAATAATTTAATGCTAACCCCGATCTGGGAGCTATTCTTCCATAACAATTTTTGGGTAAAATAATTGCTAAATCGGTTTTAATTAATTTTCTATTTAACTTAGGAACTATATAATCGTAAGCGCTTCTGAGATCAAATCCAGCAGCATTAGCTGTTCCTTTTTCTGGTGTAAATGCATTAGCTGTTAATTTACGGAATCCTAAAATTGGTTGTTCTTCCGTGACTGAAAGACGGAATCCTAAAATTGGTTGTTGATTCATAACTGAAAGACCAAACATAACTATTGTTAGGTCAACAAATACTAAAAAAATTTTACTAGAATTACATATGTGATTTTTGTATTCTCACAAAAATTAAAAACAATTTTTGGATAAAACAAGTAATGCATTAATTTTTGTTAATATGTTTACAATATAAAAAAAGTTTTTTAAATTAAAAAATATTAACTCACCTATTGGTAGTAGTTGAAAGAAGACTAAACAAAAAGCAGCAGCGATTAAGATTTGTAAAGTTGTAGTGAGCTGATGGTGTAACAGTGCAAGCAGAACTGGTAGATGATCCAAACAAAAAAGCAGCAGAAATAGTGTAGCGATTACGATTTGTAAAGTTGTGATGAACTGATGGTGTAACAGTGCAAGCAGAACTGGTAGATGATCCAAACAAAAAAGCAGCAGAAAATAGTGTAGCGATTACGATTTGTAAAGTTGTGATGAACTGACGGTGTAACAGTGCAAACAGTGTGGACTGTAGCAGAACTGGTAGACAGATAAAGTAAAAAGAAAAATATCTGACTACTTATACTTGTCTCAGCCTTCGAGGAGAAAACCTTGAACGCGCAATAGCTTAGAAAAAACAACTTTTTAGCACAGCACTTAATGTCAAGATAATTAACGAACAAAATATTCAGAGGTCTGTGCCAAGAAACAAGTTCTTTATTGACTAGTCGAGGTTGGATCATTAGCAAACCTTCTTTGGAATTTTCTACAAGATTATAAAAGTCAAGGTTATAAGCTGATTTCCATACAAAAACCTTGTATTATTATATAATTTCTATCGTAACCAAATTTAGATTTCTCTAGAGAATGATTCATTAACATCTTACTCTCCTCTTAAATATCTTTTCTTCAAAATATAATCAAAACAAGCGTTTTTGTCATTAAGTGTTGCTAAATCAATTGCGACTTTGCGTACATCATCAATAGAACATTCTTTGATATTGAAAATGTTAAATAGTGGCGATATGACACATTTATCACACCAACTTTCGCATTTCCATATAAGATCAACTAACAAGTCATCCCTATATACAACATCTGGGATAAAGATATAACATGCTTTTTTTATATCAAAATCGTCTTTGAAAAGAACATATTCACTCATACATTCGCGACACAAAAAAAATGAATCATTTCCATAGTGAAACTTTTGAATTATTATGTAATTTCTATCGTAACCAAATTTAGGTTTCTCTAGAGGATGGTTCATTAACATGACAAAGTCTGTATGCGAAACATTATTCCAGTCTATATTTTCATATAAATAACCTTGTGTATCACATTTTAAATTCATCCATGTTTTCTTACAAATTGTTTTTAAATATTTTTGAATAGTCACTGGTAGTTCTAACTTATCTATATCTTGAAATCGTTTCACTTGACCGCAAACTTTTTCCGAACATAATTGAAATAAACTCACTGCTGACAATGACATTATAGTACACTAATAATTGTGACTACGTTCACCAGCTATTTATAGTCAAAAAATATAACACAATACTATTGGTTGAAAAAAACTCCTTTACTATTGGATGAAATAGTTGTCATGGCTAGCGTTGCTCTAATGTTGATACAAGATATTTTAATTGCTGCAATACGTTAGTATAAGCTGAAGGTTTTTTTAAACATTCAATTTCAAAAATTGATAAATTATTCTTTTCTACCTTAACTAATGTATTTAAAAACTCGTCATATTCTAAAACTGTGTTATTGTTGAAAAAATATAGTAATCCATTTGTATATCTAAATATTGATTCCATATTAGAAGGTAAAGTGTTAAATGTTTTATATATAAGTCCATAACTCTTTCCAGTAAAACTACATTCATCTAATTCCATAAAATAAACATCGTTGAAAAATAGAAAAGTACGTCCTGAATATGAATTAACTACACCATTAATTTTCATATTTGATCTAGCGCCAAGAACGCTAATATGTTTTGGATAGCCAACTTCAAGTTTTAAGGAGGGAAATTCAAGCATATATATGTTGTTCTTAATAAAAAGTACAATTTGTCCCGACGGTCTTTGGTAAAGAAAATCAATTTTTTCATAATCTGTTGGAAGAAACAGTAACCAGTCTGTTATAAGTTGTGGTTTGCTATAATGTTTATCTTCCAAATTTACTATCCAAAACCATTTTTTGTAAAATATATATAGTTGTTGATTAATTATTAAAAATGTTTTCAAATTATTCAAATCGCATAAATCTGGTTCTTCAACCACAGATACCGTTGTCTCTGTTGTCTCTGCTGTAGTATATGTAGTCGGTGTAGTTGAACTGAAATAAGTGGGTGTTGTCGTTCCATATAAACTTTGTACAGCTAATATATCATCCTTTCCTAGATCAATTTTATCATAGTTATAATATGGAAACATTATAGACGTTACATCATTTGAATGTAATATACCCAACGTATGTCCAATTTCATGAATTAAAACAGCTAATAAACTAGTTGTATCTGGATGACATTTAGTAATATCCATTTCTAAACACCAAGATTCATCAGAATCAACATGTATTTCAACTGTTGAATAATCATATTTAGGAAAATATGCGTGGGCAACTTTATTACCTTTACCATCTAAACTATTGGAACAAGTATCGGATAGTTTTTGAAATTTGTGCGTTCTTCTTTTATTAGAAATTAAAATGTCTTGTTCGTATTTATCATATGAAAAAATTAAATCTGTATGTTGTGCCCAAGTATTAAAAGCCTCCTTAGTTATATTTATAATAGTTTTATTGGCATAAGAGTAATACCATTTTAAATATTTCTTATTCCATTTCCTCGTATATGTTGAAAACCCAAACACATCATCCTGCAAACCGCACCTCGGTGTTTTCATTAATTCTAAAGTCTCATTGGTAATTTCGCCATTAACAGTTAAATTATAGAATTCTTGAAAGAGAAGTAAAGCATCCGTTAGTGTTGTTGAATCAACGTTAGAAATGGAATTGTTTAAAGTATTCAAATAACCAAAATTAGATAAATGTTCTAAAACAAATGAAGTTTCATTTTCCGTTTTAACAAAAACGGGTAATAATAAAAATATAAATATCATCATTACAACGTCTTGGTACAATTGACTGCAATAACGACCAACTAAGTAATGACAATATATTTCATGATTGAACATGTTTAAAATATGTTTCATGTTTGGACATGTTTGAACATGTCAACATTCATACATATATTGTCATGATGTAGAGGTGACATCATTATAACATACGTAATTCGTGTTGCCAATAGAATAGCGCGTCACTGGGGGGTGACGCTACAGATACGTAAAAAACGTCACTACACACATACGTAATTCGACGTCACCCAACATCATTTACGTAATTCGCGTTGCCAATAGAATAGCGCGTCACTGGGGGTGACGCTACAGATACGTAATTCGACGTCACCCGATGACGTGTGGATGGCGGCGTCACTATAGTGACGTATTGTGGTGATGACGTCACTATAGTGACGTATGGTGGTGATGACGTCACTGTTATGACGTCAAAAATATGAGGGGGTGGTTGGGGGTGGTAATTACAGAAAACTACCCCCGGCGGGCTTGGCAACTCTCTACTACTACTGATAATGATGGGAACTTATTAATTTGAGTTGTAAAATTTTAATATGTACATATTGGTCATTGCCGACCCCTATGAACAAAACTCTCAATAGGTTTGGGGTTAATTGATAAGGGCGTTAAATTTGTAATTTGGGAAAGCGAAAAAAAGAGGATTTTTCAACAGTGGGGAGTCAATGTGGAAGACTTGGTGAAGAAATGTAAATGATAATGAAATACATAGCTGAACATATAAGTTTATAGAAACACGAGTATATCCTGCAGCGTTAAAAAAAACATTATATAATATTGTTTAATATAAGACATATAACTTTTACTATAGAATATGGAAAACATTATCTTTGACATAACTTACACAACATGGTGGTCTGAAGATGGTTAAGTCCGTACAAGCTGTCACAGTATATTTTTGAACTGTGAAATTTGTGAGTTATTATTTACCTTAGATAACCTGAAAATGTCACACACACACAGGTTTACGGGAGAATTAACTCCATTCCAGATACCTCCAATCAATCTTATGGGCTTTTTACGTCCACGCTAAAAGGTTACACAAAACACAGAGAGATGCCGGTCATGTATCTTCATAACATCCCTGCATGTCTCTCAGACAACAATTTAGCCAGGAGCAAATCGTAATAACATTATGCAATTTTTTGTGGGCATTTACTATCTACGTTAATATTATGTTGAGGTAATAAATATTTAAGGTTTCCGCTATATTACGATTTTTCCTCTTAAGGTAATTCCACTTTCTAATTTTAAAATAATCATCATTCACTTTAGAAGTGAAACATGTGCGGAAACTAAAATCAACAAAAGAAAGGAATGATCTTAAATAGTCCACAATTAAATTTACTAATTTTCTTTTATTAACTGATAAAATTTTCTACATATGGAGGTCATTTACCACTTGCCAAACAATAACATTCATACCTTGTCGTCAGTTTTAGATAACATTAAAAACCAAAGGGTATAATTATCTGATATCTCTCCTTTTTCATCGTGTTAATTTTAACATTTTTAATATATATATATATATATATATATATATATATATATATATATATATATATATATATATTAATAATAATAAATATTAGAAATGTTTTATTGTTGAAATTGTAGACCGTGAATAATAATATTTTGTAATATCATATGGATCCTATCCTTATCATAACGATTCACTTTGATAAAATTTTACTTTTACAACGTGGTCTAGGTGCTATTTTTAACGGCAAAATTAAAACATTGCAATCATAATTATAATATTAATAAAAAATATTAATATATTAGCACCTTACAGAACAAATAATGACTAATTAAACACAGATAAAATCCTTAAAAACTGCCAAAATTAACAAAGAGTTCCCAACTGAAATCAAATATTTACTAATTGGTTGCAAATATTAACTAATCAAGACTTTAACGTGGAGTGATCTTGGTGTGTGAATAGGTCGTCCCTAACACGTATAGTGCAAATCATATAAATGTTCGAAAATAAGGTTATATAGTGAATATCGTAAGAGAGTGGTATCTGGTCTCAAGAGTAAAGTGAAGAAATCGTAATGTGATTGCATCAAAACTTGAAGGGTTACACGTATAACTAAGAACCTAGCACGGCGCTAGTTTATTGTAGATATAATGAAAGAGGAAGATAAACATAGTATATAATGCGTAGTTTCTCGTAAGAGAACTTTCCTTTAATGCGTTCTATGTGCTTTTGTATATACGAGTAAATGGAAAGATTATTCATCAATCATTTTATTTACGACAGATGGGTGTTAATAATACATATCTCAATTTTACATCCAATAATTTAAAACAAATTTAAATAAATAATGCATACAAAGAGTTTTAATACAAAAACACCATCGATGAGTTCAAGCAGTTTTAAAGACAACATTTACTCTGAAGTTAAAGTAACGCACTTACTAAATAAAAATAGGTACTTATCAATTCAGTTTTGTCACTTACGATAACGAAATGTAAGTCTTGATAAAATATCAAGCTCAGGTGTTCGTCGACATGTTCAGTTTCAAATTTATTCTTTATAGCATCAGTTTGGTGTGGTGTTGTGTTAATAAAGTATATCAAAACTAAAAATATGTTTCATATCATTAGTTCTAGTGAAATAGTTCTAGTTCTAGTTTAGTGAAATAATAATTTGTTTTTCGTATAGCAATGATTTTTTTCTTTAATTGAAAATAATTATTACGACAGAATATATAAGAGAATGGATCTGGAACATCATCCACTGTATTGTACAGCAGTGAACTATGAATTTAGAATTAATAGTAGAAAGCCTCTACGAGGCTTATTTTGTTAAAATACGAAAGGAAATTTTACCCGTTTATTAAAGAATTCTGTAGTTGTTAGGGATTCACTGTGAACTGTCATAAAAGCTGTGTACTTGAATAGATTAAGAGTATGTCATTATTTGGAATGCACAATAATGTGTTTCAATGTTTGTGAATACAAGTTCATCTCATCCTCTTCTAAAATAAGATTAAAGTGTTGTGTATACTCAGTTTTGTTCTATGCAATGTAAAGAATTTTTTATGCTGCTGCATTTTTTTATTTATTTTTTTTATTTTTTATAATCAAAACTGATATGTGTTTATGAAAAGTATTTCCTTCAACATATTGCATGACTTGTGGAAAAACAATTAATTGAGACTGTTTTAAGTAGTAGAGTAAATGCAACTGGTGTTTTGAGATGTAATTAATTTCTGTTAACAATATTTGTGAGTTCGTTTCAAATATAACAAATGACTGCATGAACGAATGTATCTTTCTTGTTCAGTTTTTAAAATGGTTTTTAATTAATAAATGGTGTTCATATATAGTTTCATTAAAAAAATTAAATACAATTTTACATTTATAACAGTTTGAAATACATCTATCTCCACATTTGCAGTACATCCACATATTAATGAATACCAAAATTTACAATTTATTTAATAAACAATATATTTATAAAAACTTTTAAGGTATTATAAATATATAACTTTGGGGAATTTCCAAATAAATCAACAAAAATTATATACATACACACACACATATATATATATATATATATATATATATATATATATATATATATATATATATATATATATATATGTTTAAATATGAACTGAACCTTAACATCTACTACTGATTATGTCACATATAAAATACAGCAAGCTGTCACTTTGTAATCTTTGTCACATGTTACTGAAATGTCAAATAACGTCTACCAATCTGTCAACATCACTAACTTCTATTCAAATTACTCTTTGCTTAAGTTTATTTGATTTCATATTGATATTTTTATTTTTAATTTAATTTTATATTTACTTTATTTTCATATATCTTTGTAATACAGTTTTCAAAAATGAATAAGATAAATTTTAATTATTAATTACATTGGTTAACCTATAAAAGTAAAATCTTACTTAAACTAATTTAAAAAAAATGTAATTTGTTGAGAGTAATGTTCAATATATATATATATATATATATATATATATATATATATATATATATATATATATATATATATATATATTGCAGCTGAAAAAATCAGCTATTCTGTTGTACAGTCACTGAGCTAGGCTGTACGCCTTCCCATTTTTTTAGTTAATGCACTTACCTGTAATTATAAAACCCTGTTATTATTAATTATCCCTTATTTCAGGGAGTAGACGAACAAATTATATATTATATTTCTTATTTCAAGAGCGAGTTCTTTGGAAAGTTTCTCGATCGCAAACTATATTAGTCAATTAGATGAAGTTGTTAACCAGTGTGTAGATTTTTAAAATAATTGCAAACACAATTCTTAGTTATGAAATTCCATACATATATGGAATCAAGAATATGTTTGTTTTATACTAATATAGATGATGCAATTGTAAAATAAAATATTTTTGTTAAAAGTTTGATGAAAATAATGTGTTTAAATATCAATAAAAAGTTATATTGTTGCTAGAGATATATATGTATATCGTGTTTTAAATATCTTTTTCAAAGGAATTGGAAAAAAAAATGCTTGAATTACTTTCTCTAAAAATTGATATTTTACAGTGATTATATAATTAGTTATGCAAATTTAGAAATATAACAAATTATGATTGATTTTAAAGTCGATTTTTTAATAATAATAGTATAAAGTAAGTAGTTGTATTTATATGTGTTTTTTATGACATATCCTCTTCCTTTTACCACCATTTATCATAACAGAATACAAATTGAGTTTCCTTTTCTCAATTCAAAAATATGAATAAAAAGTGTAATTTTTTATTACTTTTTTTTCTCAGCGAATAATTAAGTAAATATCACAAGCAGTTTTAAAAAATATATTAATCTCCTGATAATTGTAAGGGGAATTTCGTCTTTGAAAAACTCATGAAGAATATATTTTTTTAAAAGATAGGAACAGAAAGCTAGTGAAAAAGTCAACAGATTTAGGTTTAGTGTAGACAAGTTTTGTATTCGTTTTACTATTTATCCCGGACGGATTGTGAGGTTAAAATGATCGGTTTTACATGCTAAGGAGATCTTACATTTATGTGATAAGTAAATTTTTACACTATTAACACTCCTAAACTTTTTGTAACTTAGGCCTTATATAGGTAACATAATTTAATCAACAGGTGTATCTAGGAAAATCTATACGGTTTTCGGAGATGAATAAAATGCCGGCGATCTTTGCTTATTTGATCTGTGACTAGAACTCTTAGCAATTTGTTACTATGAAATAATTGTGTTCGCAACCTGCATCGAAACGTCATTAGTCCGGAATACCTACTGGAGAAACACAAAACTTATAAAACTTCTTTTTTTAGTATTGGAATGGCTTATTTTAGGTATCCCTGCTAACATAATCATTTTTTCCTTAATAACTGTAAGTAATAATTCACAGAAAATTTAATACAATTACGACGAAACAAACTACTTCCTAACCATTATTTTATAAGTTTAAGACGAAACTTTAACTTGTTTACAATTATTTGAAGAAAAATAGGTTGAAAATATTATGCACAAAATATTAAAGACATTCAGTTTCCTTGTGTTTTTGCTACACAAGACAAATTCTCGAGCCAAGTTTAATATAGAATGGTGTTAAGGCTAAGCTTGATAAATAGTTATGGACATTTAACCACCATGTGTTACCGACAAGGTAATTTATTCAAGATGTGTTCCACATACTTGTGCAGGTTTGTTTACAAAATTTACGTACTTCAACTCTGAAAGGTATTTTTGTCCAAATCACGTTACAACTTGTAGCAACTAATAAGATTTATTAAAATAAAATAAAAATATTTTATAATTTTAATAACCATAACCATAACCATAATGGTTAACCATAACCATAACTTTTGTCACTTATATACATTTTAAAATTGTAAAAAAATTATATTCCGAAACGTTATTTAATCCGAAATTCAAATAATAACTTATCAAATTGAACTCTACAATCCTAAGGTAATTGTGTTCGCATTACCCATCAAATAAAAAAAAAATCAAATTGGACTAAAACGTGGTTATTTATTTGGTGTTTTCTCAATAATTAAAAAAACAAATGATAAAATAATATTATCAAATAAGTACAGGTTTTGTTATTACCTTGTCCCAAAGTTCAATATTATCATTTAGGTTGCCTATACTAAAAATTTCTTTCTTTTATTGTTAATGTTTAATTGTATTCATTATTTAATTAACTGTAGAAATAAATGTCTTTTCATGAAATCTTTTACAGAAAGGTGTACACTAATCTGGACTAATATATGGAACAAAACGTTTGGTATCAAATAGGATCTGATTAACATGGAATTTCAAGATACTAACAATTCTTATGAAGTTTTTTTTTTTACACGATCACTATCGAAATGAGGTAATGGATTATATGTTGTAAATGTAACCAAGCGTTGGCTGTCATATATAACTAGTATACTCTGTTTACCAAAGTGGTCATTGATAAACCAGACACAACATCTCACGTGATAGGAATAAATATAGTGGTCTTGAACCATGTCCCACCGAGGGAACAATGTGTGTATTTCAGAAAAGTAAATTACAAATATACAATTATGATTTATTGTAGTTTACGGGTAATTCCATTAGGTGTAAATAAATACCATAAATCAATATTTGTGAATATATAAATCAGAAAAAAATTAATCTGTAACACTAAATTTATTAAAAATAATCTGTTTTCTTATTAATCATTTCCTATGGTATTCAAACCTTATGAAGTGATCATAATATTATCTAATATTATATAAATGTGTATGCGCTGTAATAGTTATTTGTGCAACTAGTGAGCAAAGTGAGCAATTGCCTCACTCGAGAGAAATCCTTACTCACGAGCCGTAGGCGAGTGAGGAATGGTTTCTCGAGTGAGGCGATTGCACTTTGCACTCGAGTTGCACATTATATTTTTCCTACAGTTACCATAAAACAAATAAATTGGTAAAGAAACGTAACATATTTTTACACAGAAGTGAACTTTTAATATGACATTTAATGTGAAAGTAATGTCAATGTTAATGTTATGTTTGATTTGAATTGTGGATTTAAGCATTGAATAAACGCCCCAAAGAGTAGAAGATTTCATAACTTTTGAATTTTCAGCAAAATATGCTAAAAGTACATTTTCCGTTGGGCTTTTTACATTCTTACTTTCACACCAGGAAGTAAACAATTCATACCTTTTTTCATATTTATGTTTTGATTTCTCTGGAAGAAGATTTAGAGACACATTCCTCGCCACATTTTTTAATTCTTCTGGAGTACAAGATTCTTCTGGTGAACTATTATTACTAAAATCGTCATTAACGTCCATTTTGCGACAGCAAAACCACCTTCAATGTTTACAAATGGCAAATCAATGAAATGGTGGCTTCTGCCGTGACCGGAAGTGTTATGACAAATACAACAGTACAACAGCTGACCAGCTGATTTACAGCCAGTGCTGCCAACGTATTTCGGGCGCATACGACCTTGTCTGCATGTTACGCGCTCACTATTTCGTGCCTTCACGTTGCAAATCTGGAGTGAGACAAAGTAATTAGAGTGAAACAATGTTAACATTGTCTCACTGATGAGCGAATTGGCCACTTTGCTTTCTCAAATCAGTGAGAGAACATGTACATTGTTAGGTAACTGTAGGAAAAAGTTAATTAAACGTAGGAAAAACTATAATATAGTCTGTTGATGCTATACGTAATATCTCTATAACCAATATAACTGCAAGCAAGCAAATACTAAGGTTGTCCATAACGATTGGTATATTTACGCCATTACTTACATGTTTATTAGATATTTCTTGTTTAACATGGGGCTTAGTTATCTCATTCAATTTTTTTATTTTGTCGAAGGAATAATTTTTGATTTGCGTTATGTATTTATAGGATTTAATCAATTTATCTTAAAAATTTCTGATTAAGATTAATTGGAAAATATATGCTCCTGGTATGATATATATATATATATATGTTTGGTAAGTTACAATAAATATTTCCTAAAAATGTATAGCAGATAAATGTGAAATCAGATAAAAAAATAATAAAACAGAAATAACATTTTCCGTAACATTTCCTTAACAATATTTGATAGACATTTTATAATAATGCAAAATTCACTATCAAACTGTTAATATTTTATGTATGACTCACTCATCAAATCAGCTAGGTTAAACAAAAAATGAGGATGAAGCGAAACTATGGACGAAAAGAAAAAGTACTTTCAAAATGTTCATAAAACATTCATTATTTACTACGTATGCTCAAGTTTTTAAATGTTTGTAAATATATTTTGTAATTATTAGGTAAATTGAATAAATACATTATTGTTTCAATACAGTATATATCAGTAGCCCATTGAAATGATACGTATTGTTTTAGTATAGGGTTATGGATATATATATATATATATATATATATATATATATATATATATATATATATATATATATATATGTGTGTGTGTGTGTGTGTGTGTGTGTGTTTTGTAAATAAAAATAAAAATCGTATGCTGAAAGATATTCCCAAGAAAAATCATTAAGTGTGCGTGCTATTTAGTTAAACTTTTTTAAATACACTAAAACAATTGTCTTGCGTAAAATGTAGGTATTAAACTAATTTTGGTAAAACGTGAATAGGAAATAAATATCGATATAAAATACACCAATGAAAATAATAATAAAACTTTAATTAGTATTATGATTACAAAAACAAAATGTATGTGAGTAATAATTATTCTTAACATTCAGAACGATATATATTGGATTAGTGTAAAGGTATATGCATTGTAAATGAAACAAGCAGGTAATCGATAGTATCGTTCAAAATCAGCTTTTATTGTTTAATTGTTTATTATCTTTCTGTTTAAAGCCAAAACTCAGTAATTCATCTAATGAAATAAAATCATCACCAAATAATATAGGACTCAAAGACCCCTCGAATAACCTAAAATACCTCCAGGGAAGCAAAAGACAAGAGATTTACAAGACGGAGTTTGTAATTATTTGTTTATTATATATGAATGATATTCTTTAATATAATTTGTGTGTCATTAGGATAAAAGAGAAAAATACGATTATTTGAATCTCTGAATGTTTCATTAATTATAGTCTACTTTAGTTCCTTCTGTTTAAGTAGTTGAGAGAAAAAATAAGTTACAGATGATTGATAACTGTATTCACTTTGGTTTTGTTGAATTAATTTGTAACTGTCATGTTAGAAAGACTGATGACGAGGTAACGTTAAGACAAGTTAAATAAACATACAAAAAATATGTTAGGCTGTGAACTTGCTATTGCAATTTTTAACACTGATTATGCTGCAATAATTTGTTCGAAAAATATGGTAAATAATATTAATCTGTCTTAGATAACCTTAAATTTCTTAATTTCAACATTGAGGGACAGTATTTACTTTTATTTTTGTATGGACTGTTTTAATTTTATGAATATTTTTCAGGAAGATAATTCGATGTAGATTTAGGCTATTAAGTTATTATATTTATCTCATTTAACAAATAAATAGACAAGTATCACAAAATACAGATGTCTTTGTAGATTATTTAATTCTTGTTTGTATTTTTTACTTTTTCCACAAGAAATTTTTTGTTTTAAACATCCATACGATGATACAACGGGGAATAGATACAATATTTAATCTTTTTTATACTGTTTTTGATTGTTTGTCAGTCAATAAAGAGTCATCCCCAGACTATTTTAAATATTATTCCAAAATGTAATAATAATGTCAAACAAGATAACATTTCTTGTTTAATACTTTGTTTCAGATACAAAAAATGCTTTTGCTGTTTTTAATCAAGATGCAATGGTTACAGCAGTCCTAGCTTAGCAGCTGACATGAGATGAATATTTCATTTTATGAGGTTTTCCATAAATATATTTGAACGTGTTTCTTTTATTAATATAGATGCACTATTTCAACTGGCCTGTAAAATCTAAATTGATTGTAAAAAACAGACTTATTCTAGAATAAAAGTTTCAAGAAACAAAATTTAAGTTTAATTTTTAAATTAAAAAAAAAAAAGTTAACTTTACAGTTATTGTGTTTTATTTAAGAAAGTAAAGATGAGTCAAGCGATTCTACCGGAAAATGGTGTCTTTCTTTCTCATGAGGATGCATTATTATATGTTAATTTTGTAAATTTTAATTATCGTGTTATTGATGATATTGATAATTACACTTTTAAAACATAATGTTGGCCTAGGGTTGCATTTATGCAAACTAATTTAAATTATAAAACTAGATGTGTTATGAGTTTGATTTAATAAATGTCTAGAGTAATTACATATTATGTGAAGTGAAGACTTTGTAATTCAGATATTTTAAAAAAAATGACCACAATAAAATTAAAGAAATCCAATATTTGACATTAATTCAAGCTTTATTTTAATGCAAACATTGAAGAAATAAAACATACAATATATCCCCACATTTTCTAATAATAATCAATTACTTATGTCTATACAATTCAAATAATAAAATCAGGGAAAATATAAATTTGTAAATAGACTACAACTATGTATATCAGACATCGATTTCATACGAAAATAAATATTCTTATTCAATAATAACTTCAAGGTATTTTACGAAATTAAATTGCTCTACAAGTCTAAAGGGTTGCCACCAAATAGATTACATATATAATTATACATTTATATTCATGTTGATTTAACTTAAAGTTAATAAAATAAGGAAAGACTTCTCCTCTCCACTTAAAATTGACTAAATATTTTTCTAACAAATAAAATAATTACATTTTGAAAACCATCACATTTGGAAAAAAAAAAGTCACCACTTATCTCCATTTTACTTCGTCCCCAAGTATACCCTATATTAGACACGTAAAAATTTATTATTCTAATATTACAAGTTAATAATAATAAGCATATTAATGGGATGAATTAAAATGAATTGTATACTATAAGTTTGAATACTAATAATTAGCATAGACTACATTTCAAATATTTAAGCTGAATTGTAAGAAGTGCTATATCTACTATCATTTTACTACTCAAGCAACTTCTCCTTTAAAAAAAAAGCATTACTTGCATACATGTAAACTTGATTAGATTTTTCATTTATTTAGGATTTTAAATTTTGAATCAAAAATTAAAAAAAAAATTATATTGTCATAAAATATTATAATTAATCTGTAATTTTGATAACTTTGACTTGCTGTGACATTTAATCGTTTAATAACAAACAAAATAAAAGTAAAATGTGGCATTTCAACTATTAACTGCAAAACAGTAAAGCTTTTTGTGATAATATAACACTTACATAGAGACTGCCCTAGTTTCAATTTTGTAACAAAATTTCATTAAAACGATTTCCAAATCATTACGGTACGTTATGGTCTCTTTATTTAAACGTAAGTCATTTTATATCCATTGCTGATTTAACTCATGAGAATCAAAGGAATTATACAAACAATATTTACAAACTTTTTGGATTGATATTTTAAGTAGGACTTTGTAAAAAAAATTATAATTTTTATTTTATTATAATGAAGGCAAATATTAGATGGCTTTATAAAATACAATATAACGTATAAAAGTCTAACATTTATAATTAATATATTTTGAACACATTTTAAGTGTATTTTATGTTCAATACATTATTTGTTTTAAATTGTTAGGTGAGGAAAACATATTTTAGTATGAGAGATTATAAAACAGTGGATCCAATTAAAAATATTAGTTTTATTAGTACACGTACAAAATCTTCTATGTTTGAGATATGAGGGAGAGTTTGTAGTATAATTGCAATGTCATTATAGTTGGTAATTCAAATAATCTAGAAAAAACAAAATTTATACATTTTGTTCAAAGATAATAATTATTTGAAATATTTTTTAAATTTCATTTTACAAAATGTAATTTCAAACTTCGTATGATATTTTTTATACCTATGATAAGGTAAAAATAACTTAAAACATATTGTCACATACATTTTTTTTTATTTGTGACAGCCTTTTCCCATTTTGAAATCTTCACACTACTAAGAACAAAATTTTAAAAATAAGCTGTTCCATATATTTAATAACATTTAATTTCTTTATTTTTATTTTTAATCTAATTTAAATATGTGTTTAAATTAGAGTGATAAACAATGTATATAGTGATATTTATCATTACTTATGAAACGCAGACGTTGTAGTACAAAATATATCTAAATAACAACAACAAAATTTAAATTTGGACAACTATCACATATAAAATTAGTTATTTTAAAGTTGTAGTTACTGTTAATTATGTATTACGCGTGTTTTAGTTTCTTTGTATGTTTATTATTCAATTTATGTGTTTGTGTAATACTTTTGGGTTAGAATCTCTTTCTATTAGTAAAATATCTATATTTACAAGATACAGGCTGTATTATGCTTGCAAGCTGTTATAGCTTGTACAATTTATAAAATAGTGTATTTCAAATATTGTAAAATTAGTGTTACAAGTGTTACAAAAAACGATATTCATTTAAATTTTGGTCTACACGAGGAGAAGCAGTTAAATACAATAGTAGCAGGTGTTAGTGTAAATGTAATATTTTGTTATGAGAACTAATTAGTCTCAGTAACGAGATTTGTGTGTTCATGACTTTAATCAAGACGACAGGCGTCATATTATATCTTGCTATGTTGGTTCATAATAAACGATAGTAATTATTTTCCTTCATATTGCGTCTTCAAGAAGTCCCATGTGCAAACATTATTCCCTAGTTAGTAAATAATTTATTATTCTACACATTCACTTGAAATCACATCCTCCTTCATATTTGAAAGAAATAATATTTTTCAATATATTCTAAATTTGAAAAGAAAAATATATATATATTTTACACTTACTTAAATATTTCTTTTAATGTTTTAATTAAACATTATAATGAATCACTAATTCATTCAAAATTATTTAGAGATTGAATTTAAAAAAAAATTATAAATTATACAAAGTTCTGTTCCCGGGGGGAAAATATACGAAAAACGAAATGGTAATCCAGATTGAACTTATCATTTATTAATTCCAGTAACAATTAATATACAGTTAAAATTAGTTTAAATTTAACATTAATGCATTTGTTATGTTCTACGTCTTTCAAATCTGAACTAATATAATAAAGAAAATATCATCAATGACTCAGATTTTTTTTAATGTGTGGGGGGGGGAGCGCAATAGATAATTATTATTGAACTAATAGACATTATTAATATTATTATTATTATTTTAAATATGCAAAATCAGGAAATTGTTCAAGTAATATATAGAAAATTAGAGAATGTATTTGTTTATCAACCTTTTAATTATTGGTTAAATATTTACCGTTTTTAAAACATTGTTTAGATTCATATTTTACTCAAATAAGAATTAATGTGTTCAATATTTAAACACAATAATGTAGCATGTGTTATAGGGCTCTTAAAGTATGTGTTATCATAGTATAAGCATGTGTTATAGGCCTCTTAAATTATGTGTTATCATATTATAATCATGTGTTATCATAGTATTAACATGTGTTATAGGCCTCTTAGTATGTGTTATCATATTATAAGCATGTATTATAGGCTTATTTATCTATGTGTTATCATAGTATAAGGATGTGTTATAGGCCTCTTATTATTTTCGTAAATTAAAATAGCCTATATATTTTTTCTCCTTTGTTGAATATAAATTTTAACACTCTTAAAAATACAATTAATTTTATGATTAGCATTAAAATTATAATAACACGACTGAAGCTTGACTCATCATTTTAAGACATATTTACAAATTATCGTTCATACTCTGCCTATTCTCTACTAGTTTCAAGAGTTAAAGTAACGTATCCACCATTACTGTTAAATTAATTAGGTTTTTTGTTTTATTTTAGGATTTGTATCCGAAATAACAGGAAGCAGATAAAAACCAACAGGGCTACTGGACAAATTGAGAAGCACTAATGATGTTATGGAATTGAGAGTCCTTGAAAATAGTTGTTGCCGCTTGAATAGTAAGTGCTTGGGTCAGAAATGAACCCTTTCCAAACTACTTTTTTTTCTGGTATGGGAAAATAACAATAAATATAAATATCTGAGAGTCACTCTGTCACACAATCTGAACATGTATTTTCCATCTCTTTATTTATAAATATCAACATATCTATCACTCTGTACAAGGTTGACATATGTAGGTTTGTTCTAGATACACATTGATTTATTCTGTTCTATAGTGGAACAAAATTTATGAAACGTTATAAGATAACTAAATTTATGAACCTCACATTTTACACGTACACCGACTCTAAGGATTTATTGAATTCTAAAAAAATATCAATATATTACATACCAGAAATTCTATACTACGTTAAGTTTGTATAATTGACAAGAACATAATATTGTACCTAATACTTTTAACAGTCTTTACACATTAGTTTCCAAAAGTTTCTTTTTATATAATAGTCTTTTTGTATTTCTTTTGGCTTTACTGAGTTTATTATATGTTCTGAATGCAATACCTACCTCGTGTTTTCCTCACATATTGAGTGCTATCGTTTCATTTTTTTTTTCTATTTTGTTGTACTAACGTATATTTAATTTTGTTTCTTTCTTATTTTTGCTGTTTTATATATGTGGTAATCTATACTTCTTTGTTTTATATATCTTTTGTCATTTATTTCAGCAATATATTCATTGTTTACAGCTTATGTGTATAGATATTTTAATTTCATTTTCTTGTCCTTTACAGTGATAATTATGTTTAGTGTTCTATTAATATAACAATTAATACTGCTGTTTTTTTTCCAATAGCTGGGACGAAGAATTGTCAATTTCATTACGTTTTTACTTTAGTTTTATGTATGTTTTAAATATTATTTTCAACTGCTATGCCAAGGCAAAGTTGTAAAATAATAAAACATATATACCAATCTCCTTTTTATTTCATATGAAAATACATATATTGTCGACAACTTATCTATATTAGTGTTATTTTTTTATGACGTGGATTACATTTATTATAATGAGACTATTTTCCATATTATTGGTTATAGCAATGTTAAAGGCAACAGCGATAGAACAATGTTAGGCCATAGAAAGTTAAATCGATACACTTCAACCATATATGTAATAAATTTATTAATTATATAATCTTGCCATTTTCATATTTCCTAATTTTCGTAAAGTTAGTTAATGATATTTAATAGTGTTTTCATCTTTATGGTTTTGTATAGTATTACAACTTTAAATTAAACTATATTGATCTCTTTTATATTTTTATTTCTTTTAGTTAGTCGAGAAGAAATGCGTGTATTTTTTAAGTGGAAAATATTTTTAAACTCTACTGATTTCACTCATAATTTATCTAAATGTTTTGTAAGTTTAAAGGAGGGAGTGGTTATTGCCATTAACATTGTTTATATATTACAATCTTCTGAGAGTAAATTATTCGATACTGTTAATTCTCATATCACTGAGATTTACGAGAGTTATGAAATTGTAGTCAACCTGTAGCGTTTCAATAGAGAAACATTCCATTCTAATATTTCAGCCTAATAATTTAACATCCGTGGAAGTGCGGTACCCTAGCGGTAAGCAAACGAAGCGGTATCGGAAGATCCCTTTCTTCCCCTCCCCTCCTTAAGCTGATAACCTGAACTTGTTCTGCCATTACGGCATAACACTGCAAGGACAATGACTAGTCTCAAAGATTAAAAAAAAAAGTTAAATGTGCACTTACAAAAATAGTTTTGTTAATTTATTATCATGAGTAGTGTAAGGTGAATAATTCTTTATAATAAGCCATCAAAGTGTTTTTTTTTCCATATATTATTTCAAACAAATAACTTTTCGTAAACTTGTTACGATGCTTCGTTGGACCAGTCCTGACATCTCTTTTGAACCAGGTAAAGGAAAAATACTTATTCTGATTACTAAGTTAGCTATACTAAAATTTGTATTGTCTTAAGAAATGTTTAAACACTCAAATATGCTTTTCAATTATAAATAAATTTTGGCATGCAAGTAGAAGATAACTTCATAAATTCAAACCGCAGTTTTCAAATAAAATATCAGTTTATTTGAATTGTAATCATTATAAAGGTAAAATCTTTAATTAAGTCAGTTAAAATATATAACAATCTTGTTTCAATGGAATACCTAAATTACAGTTTTCAGGTTATCAAGCTTAGTTACAGTTTCTACAAAAAAAAGAAACATATTGCATTGTAAATCAAGAATCAGCAATGTTTAAACTGGAAAAAGTCATGGTTCAAGTTACTAATTCAATCCTGTATCTTTCTTGGCTCATGCTGGTTCAAGTTAAGATTCAAGAGCCATTTTAACTTAAATTACCAATTTGAACAATTTCAAGTTATCAACTTATTAGTGAAAACATAACCTGATGTTTATTTATTCTTAAAACACAAGTGAATACAAATTATTATTATTTAAAATATTAATAGTTTAATTTTAATTTTAGCAGTTCGCCGTATATAATTTTACTCACATTACCTCTAAATCTATTTATAAGCGAAAATCGTAAAAAATGGTTGAAATTCAACATATTTGAAAGAAAATGCAAATTGAACTAATTTACTATCGATAAAGAGTTTTCAAGAAGTGGCGGTTTTATTTATTTATATTATTTTGTTTGATACCGAAGCTATTTATTAAAGTTCACTTTCTATTTCTTTGTGTATGCGTTTTTTTTTAAATGTATAGTGTTAAATATTAAGAGGAGTATATTATTTATATTATTTTATTATGCATTTATTGTCCGTTTATTGTACGGAAATAAAAACTGTGATTTGAATGTTTAAGCACTTACTTAAATCAAATTTATACAAATTCATAACATACATAATATATTGCAATAACACGTTACAAAACGCTTTAGTTATGTCTAATGACGTGTACTATATCTATATAAAATATTCCACACCTACTCCTAATTCAATATTTATATTTTATCTCATAACTCTAAATTATAAAATATACGTAATGTAGGGGCCTACCTTTAAATCACTAATCAATATTTCTTCTAGTACAAACGCCCTTTTATTATCCAATGTTTTGTAATAAGATCGTTTACAAATTAACATTTATCCTCATTGTAAATTAGTAATTCGTCTTGTAATATGCTTCATTGAAAAATATTTTTTTAAATTTCAAACTTTGGAAAAGAGAACATTAGTTTTCACATGTCTTGATGTCTTGAAACGTTACTCTTTGTACAAAAAATATTTACTTATACAACCAGATATAAAATCAACACCTGTACATTGTATATACTTATACTTTCTTTGGATTATTTTTATATTTTAAACATTTTATATAGTTATGTGTTTGTTTTGAAAATACATTGATATTTCTTAAACACTTGAAATGAGGATAGATTTGTTTATTTTATTTAACGTTATGTAACAACTGAACCATAAAAGCACGAAATGTGAATATTTAATGGCTGAACTAAATAAATAACTTAATAAAAATTGTCAGAAAAGAGACTCTAAAAGATAAAATGCATTGAGAAAATAAACAACTTTATACGTTTCCAAGGCAGTAAAAAAATCCATTAGTAAATTTACAGTCAGATCGATCCTGGAATCATCTGTATTGTTAATTAAATTTAATGAATACGAGCATAAAACTGGCAATATTTACCTTATTATATAACTTTTTTCTCTATGTTATTTATTGTAATGAGACAAACTTATATATTTTACTGCAAAATACATTATACTAGTATAATTATAACACTTCTATAGTACATTAATTTGGCTACACAATAGAAATATTTTGTTGTAGCTAACTGCAAAATAAATCATTTTTCAATTTACTTAATTTTAAAATATAATCTATGTAAAAAAACTTAGAGATATCATAGCAATTTTCAGCGATAGATGACCCATAATGCATAATTTACCTGGAAGTTTGAATTTGTTATAATCAACTACTCTTTACAAAATATATCTCTTGGTTTCAATAAAAAATAAAATAAATTTAATTATCCTTTTTATTTTATAAAAAGTTATTGTATTTTTACATCATTACTCAATTACATAGTTATAGTTTGGGAAAGTCGTAATAAAAGTTATGAAAACAATGCCATACTCCAGTTTTTATAATTGGAAAATAGATTGTGTAGCGATGTTAAAAAAACCGATACAACAACAAATTCCTTTCCACATCTCACCTTTAAATTAATAAATAATTTTAATCATTCCTAATTCAAAGTGCGTAACATCACCCTATCTCGTGGGCTTTATAAAAAAATACGGAACAGCTGATGCGATTGGTCCTGTAACCGATCAATCTATTTAAAAGTTTAAACTTCGAATCAGCCGATCGAACAGGTCACTTGGAGCTCTGTAACCACGTGAAATTTCAAAAATTAAAGTATTGTAAATGTTTAATTAAAACGTGTTCAAAGTAAAAGTTATCAAAGTTACGTGAAATGGTTGTAAGTCCACATTTGTTCCTTCGTTCTTCAAAACGCACTTTACGATGCCCTGAGGCAAGCAGCATTTTTCACATAAACCCGTCTTGAACTGGTCCAACAACCTGGCGAAATAGCATCGCTTACCAAGTCTGAAAATTGAAAAAATCAGCAGTTCCATAAAATGACCACCAATGTGAAATATTAATTTTTGACAAAAAAAAAAAATCAAAGTGGCTAGATATATAAATTTGTAAAGCAGAAAAAGGAACTCACTTTTTTTTAGAATCATGTGTTAAAAACCTGTGTATTAATTTGTAATCTTGTTTTTTACGTAATTGGATGGGATAGCTAGCAATTTTTTCGACCTTGCAACCCCAAGGGGTTATTTTAAATTTATTATATATATATATATGAGACGTCTCGGAAATTTTTATTTTTTAAATTTTTACATTTAAAAATATTTTTGAGCTTAGTATTAAAGTTTTGGCGAACAAAAAAGAAAGATTTTCTTAATCATACTATTGTAAGTCTATTTGAATTACAATTTAAAAAAATGTATATATTATTTGGTATAGATAAAACACCACGATTGTAATTTTGATTCAGTGTATATATAAAGGGGTTGGTTTGTCTAATTTTACCTGTGTGGAGGGATTTATTATTATTTTATTTAACAATCTAATAGTTTGTAAAAATGAAATTTTTTAAAAATATCTTTGCTTAATTTTTATTATTATTTAAGGGCGTATCAAATATTCAAATCTTTTAATAAAATTAAAATTATATATTTATACAAACATTATAATATAAACCTGTAATAATTACCTATGTAGATATGTGTACACAATCTAAAAGATCTTATCCGAACACATTCCATGTGTTAATGCAATATATTATTGCTAGAATAATATTCAAAGACTTTCAAATGTATATAAGTTATAATTTATTATATAAATGTATTTCAGCTATTGAGGTTATTACCAAAGCTACTCCATCTGGTGATATTAAGTTGATGCAAATTAAGATATTGTTCTCTAAAATTAACCAGTGATAAGATATTGTTAAAATTTAAATACATTGATATAATAATATAGTAAAATGTGTAACTATTTTTTTTTTAACTGTTATTTTCAATGAAAGCCAAAAGTCAATTTCTTTTATTAACTTATTATTATTATTATTTTACTTTGCCTAAATTTAATGCAATAATAGTAAGAAATTATTTAATAATGTATGTTTGTATATGTATACAGTTCACTTGGGCCTAAATCATATTAGTTATCATAATAATTCAAATCTTTTTTAAATATTAACCACAATTGAATGTAGTGTAAGCATAAGTTATACATTTAATAAAAATAAATTGTTGTATTATCATTTCATTTGATAAAAACGCTGTATTGTGAATTTATATATACAGTTACTCAACCATGAGTTAATTTTAACTAGTACTAATATACACATAAACATTTATCTAAAGCAACGTGACTGTAAATCCCAACCTGCCTCTATTATATACACGATAACATATGGTAACAAATATCCATAACAATTTATCTCGCTCAACTGTAAGATCCTTATTAACCAATGTTTGATAATTTGTTACATGTTCCGAAAACAAATGGTAATCAGGATCTATTTAAACATTTTGTGTGTGTGTAATATTTGTTTTTTATTCACATAATTATCTGAAAAAAAATATTCTAATGTTGAATATTGGTTGAATTGTTATGTAGGAAGTTTATTGCATAATTCCTATATGTATTAAATCCATACTAAAATTACGATAAGTAATCCTTTTTTTTTACAATTGGAAATCTAGATCACCGGATATGCTTATAAATAACTTTTAATATGTTACTCACCGCAAGCAATACTTTTTTTGAAGTTTTTCCTTCAGTACATATATATTACCACTACACGTGTTACGGACCTTTTACGTACATCGTCGGGTGGTCAAAACACAATTAAAAACATTTAACACAATTTGTAAAAAGACATAACACAAACAACACTTGCGCACAAATGAAGTCTAACATGTCTCTGGGCTGACACTTGTTTGAAACCTCAAACCAAGACAAGTTCATGAATACCGGTATATATAGATTAAACTGTAGTTCATGTGACAAATTCTACGTGGGACAGACGTGGCCCTACAAAAAACGACATAAAGAACATATCCAGGCACTAAGGCACCCGGGAAAATCAAAATTCGCAGAACACCTGGTAAACTGTGATCATGCTTATAAAAACATAGATCACAACATGAAAATATTACAGAAATGCAAAAAAGGAGATTACATGAACCGAGTAGAAGAATACCACATATAGAAAAATGAACAAGAGCACCCGGATAAGTTGCTAAATGACAAAAAACAGTTTGATGCAACCCCCACTTATGAACTAATAAGCCAGCTTACTAGGAAGTAGACATCAGCTAATAACTCACTAGTACATAGTACAGTGTCAGCCCAGAGACATGTTAGACTTCATTTGTGCGCATGTGTTGTTTGTGTTATGTGTTTTTACAAATTGTGTTAAATGTTTTTAATTGTGTTTTGACCACCCGACGATGGACGTAAAAAGTCCGAAACACGTGTAGTGGTAATATATATGTACTGAAGGGAAAACTTCAAAAAAAAAATGCTGGCGGTGAGTAACATAATAAAAGTTAATCCTTTTTTTCTTTAAAACGACTGTAAATATTTTGTTACGTGTTTGGATTATATGAAATTTGATGGGGTCTATATAAAAAACTATTTAAATATAAATATATCATTTAATAAATAAATATAGGGGTTTCCTTAAACATTTTCACTGTTAGCACATTTCAATCCATAATAAAAAACACAAATTAAATTACGTTACTGCACTATTCTTAGAAAGTAACATTCTTCGTTAACTAATAGTCGTCTACTCGACTTTACGTGAGTGAAAGACGCTTCTATCTTCTAGATAAATTTATTTAGTGACGCTTCCCCTCTATAACCTACATATTATGATTATCGGATGATAATTTTCGACGTATGAAAGATCACAATTCACATGGTGTGATGTGGTATGATTCTCTGATCAATTTTGTTAGCAATTCAATCACCAATCTTTTCCAAAAGTAAAATTTCGCCCTTCGCAATGTTTCATTGTTAAAGGACTCGTTAGCAACCGTTAGTCATAACGTATTGTAGCATACATAATGCCATCATTAGTAGCTTTAACAGATTTTACTGTATATTCCCACAGATGTTCCGTCTTCTTGACGAAAGATTAGAAATTAATCTTACACTTTTGCTATCTGTAAGACTTATAATAATTCAATGTGCAAGATTTTGTTAATAATCCGGCACTATATTGGTTAAAAACATGACACACTCTCTTCCGCTCAACTAAACCCCAAAACCCGCTCCCATTCTATAATAGATTATTCCATTAGTAAAATAAATAATTTCTAGGATTACAAGTATGTTACTAAGAGCTTCAAGTTATATTTAATTTCAATTTAACGATTTCACAAATTAAATCATTTCAAAGGAACTTATTGGTATTGGGTAAAATAAATGTCATTGTGATTTCTGGGATTCAAGATTTATTGATCGTGTAGGAATTTATACCCAAATTTAGGTCCAACAGGCTCATTAACGTTTTTTTAAAATGGTAAAACTAAAATATTACAAAAATTATTAATGAAATTTATTTAAAACAATAAATCGGAAGACAGAAGTAGAGTTATTATTTCATTTTAAATAAAGCAAACCATTTTTATTTCATTACCATAATTAATTAAAATATTGAGGAAATACAAAACCTAATATAAAGTACAAATACATTTCGATTTTTATTCACTTTCTCTATGAATATTTATTAATTAAAATTATATATATATATATCAATCATTAATCCATTATTACCATGATTTGTGTTTCATTTACACACATCTACATGAAAATATCCTCGTTTGCTAAACCAGTATATCAGAGCGCAAACTCCATTTGAATTTATGCACTAAGCGATTAAGGAAGATTTGTGGTATAGATTTGTGATAAATGTGATTATTCATTGAAATGTTTTATAAAACACGGATATGCATTATTTGTTTACACATTTCGATTAAATTAAAAGGTAAACATGAATTGAAATGTAATGAAATAACCAATATTGTTTAATTGACAAATGAAATGGTTAAAAATGAAGGTAAACTTTAAGAATAAACGATACACCTATATTCCTTCATTCGATGAAATGTAATTAACATACAAATTTAGTAAAGGTGTTCAAATTGTTTTTAATAGCGGAACTCCTCCCAGCTATTTATAGGGCCACACTCCAACATAATTTCCTTAAAATATTGTGGCGAGATTAATGGTAAACGTTCTGTTTGTTTATTCTTATTTTATTTTTAAAATCGAATTAATCCTCCAGCATTTTATTTTTTTATAATTGTTGAAAACAAAAAATAAAATTGTTTATTGATTGTGAGTTAAATTGCGTAGAATATATTATAATAAGTATAATATATGTACGAATTTTGTATTTAGGAAGTCCCTGAATGAATTATTTTAAATATGAATCAATGATTTTCACGTAACGTTGAAAGAGTAAACAGCGAAAATGAAGTCAACATGACATTTAATCGATCCTTCTATAGAGAAAGATTCTGGAAAAAAGCTAAACGTAATATACATATTTAATATTTACACAGCTCTTTCTATTATTATCTCAGTTATGTAAAATATGTCCTTCTATTTACGCAAATTATAAATCGTGAATAAATTAATATCATTACTGTATAAGTCATAAAATAGTAGCATACAAAAATTGTTTCGACACACTAGTCATAACTACAAATACAGTAAGTTCATCTGTTCCTTCAATAATTCAGAGATGTTTCTAGTACGTGATGTGTTTATCCAAATTTAGGTTAAAATTATTTATTTATTCCGTGGGTTGTAAATAGTCTTTCGTGTTGATGTAATCATTTTATTAAACGCTACCAATAAATGTTCCTGAGGAATATTTAACTGTTTTATTACTTAAACGTACATAAGTTGTTACATTCATGATTTTGAAATTAAAATATTTATGCATAAATTTATTACTTTTTGAAATACTTGTCAAAATTATACCACGTGTTTTTTTTTAAAATAATTAAATTATTTTCCACGAGATTCGGACATAATAAATAATATATTAAAAGGAACTAAGGGGATTTGATGTAATTTTTGGTAAAAATAAGACTACTATAAAAAAAAATGAATGCCTGTAAAGTGAAATATATCTCTATTGCTTCGTGTATTATATTTTGAAGGGATAAATAAATATTTTCACGTTTACATCTGTGTTTCCAATAATAACTGATTACACAATGAATAAAGGACTTTTCATTAAAACAACAGGTAAGAAGTAAACTTTAAAAGGCGATCTACCGAATATACATTTAAAGAAATATTTGCTTCGTACTCTAATTTAAATTTTTTTTCTACGACATAAATTTAAAGCGTTCGTAATGCCATCATATTTAATTGGATTTCAATAAGCTCCTGAGAATTTTTGTATTACTCTAGTATCCACGTCACGTTAACTTTAACTTTTGTTAATGAAATTAGGTTTCTACCAGAATATTAGAAAAAAACTTGAATGTTTATCGTATTAAATGTTATATTCATTTTTTTAAATCACAGGGCTTTATAAATTTACATTTTGAAACTCACGTCATAAATGTATTAAAAAAAAAAAATTAAAAATTAATTATTTCAAACGAACCATTTTAATTTACAAGTTATTGTGTATTTTTTATAACTGCATCAATCTTTGAATTACTGGTGTTTTTTGATAGGATATGATTTATCCAATGTGGTTTAGTTAGTTTTACTATTTGAAATGTAAAATTATTTTGAAACAGCTACAGTTATTACAGGATACATAACCATGTAAAAGGTTCATTTAAAGTAAAAATTAATTTTCTTTTAAACAAAATATTTGAAAATGTTGATACACATAACAGTGAGACTTGCAATTATTTATCCCAAACCAGTATAGCGTGAATTTTGCGTATTTTTTAAAACGATAACAAACTGCACAAGGCTATGGTTATATAATTAGTTAATATTTGAGAACAGATTTATTGGTCTTTAATAATACGATATATCCCAATTGATATACTACAGTACTGTACATGCACAATATTTCATACTATACTGGGGAAAAAAATCTTTATGCTGTCTCCATACGTGTATATGTTATCCCAATTTATTACTTGTACTCATATATCATATCGGTAGGGCTAAAGTTTCAGATAACATGCTGGTGGAAGATCAGTTTGCTTTCTTTCTTCATCAATATAAATTCTCATGTAATACATTTATAATGCTGCCACATAGGAAAATATCACACCATATTTCATAACATTCATCAAATTATGCTTAAAAAGCTATTTTTGTGCAAGAATAGGTAAGCTAAGATCACATTCAAGGAAATGATTGTTAGAGAAACGACGCTTTTATTAAATTCAAATTGTTTTAATAATTCGATGTTTTTATTGTTTTTATATTTCATTTTCGTTCTTTTAGCTTTTTACACAGAAGAGATCCACTTTTTATGATATCAGAAAAAGAGTCCATTCAAATAAGGATGAAATTCTACTAAAGACAAATTAAGTACAATTTGTGTTTGCTTCCAAAACATAAACACTTTGTTTTCCTAATTCTAACTGTTTTCCGGGAAATTCGGTAAGGAATTATAAGTACTTTAATTATACATCCTAAATTATTGTCTATATCTGTTCATTAGAAAGAAATATCAGAAAAATCTATTAGTGGTAAAACAATTACTAAAATAAAAATATTAATACAAAAAGTTAAAAATAGGAGTATACTTCAATAGATAGAATTTAAAAAATAAATAAAAAAATAAAATAACTTGTTGGAATAAAGCAGTAACACAATATCTCACACAAATTACGTCAGTTAGTTATTTTTTAGTTATTATAGCATAGCTTATGTATAACTCAGGCTGCCGACTTTGTCGATGAAACGCGTTTGATTAAGTAAACGTAATTTGTGTGAGATCTTGTATTTGAGTTTTATTCTATCTAATATTATCTCACAGGTCCATCTCAATATTCATCAATAAAATAACTGTTATTACTATCATGGTAATGAAAAATAAAAAGTACATCTAGATTACATGATTTTTTAATTTTTATTTTTTTTATAAAAAGAAGTTTTTAAAATGTAATCTTCCTTAGATTACAGTTATTGAACAGTTTATTCTTTGTTCTACAGAAAAGTATGCATGGCTTTCATTTTACAGTTGATTTATACTTATTCGTGAATATAATGCGAAATTATCAGCAAGTTTTAAATATAATAAACATAAAATTGATGGTAATGCATAATAAAGAAAAATTGTAAAAACAAGAACTCTTAGGTTAGTTAATTAAATCTGTTTAAAGTCTATTAAAAATTTTTTTAAATCTTAATTACAAATAAAGTACAATTCTACGGTTTCAAAGTTTTTTTGAGGTTGAATACGCTCTTTTTTGTGGTTTCTATGGAATGTCAAATTTAGTTGTAATTTACCTTTGCAATGAAAATTATATTCAACACTAACCGAAAGAATTTACTACCCTATTACTTAAAGTATATATATTTTTTTTTTTTTACAGTCGTACCAATAACAAATTAATATATAATGGAAAACCACTTTATTTTTTGTTACAAAAAAGTAAATGTCTAATATACTGTAAACAATATTAAAATTCCATTTTGCATTCTACAAATATGAATTTTTAATATTAACATTATCAAAACTACATAAAAAATTACATCTATTTTGGAAGTAGTATGTATATATAGTAATTAAAATGAGTGAATAAAATTGGATATTTATTTGTTTACGCAATATTTGAAATTATGATTTTACACACGGTTCTACAAACAAGTTTTTATTATCATGTTAGCATTTAAATGTTCTTAAACATTATCATATTATTAAAGTTCAAGCCTTTTTGATATTTATAAATTCGAAGGTTTAACAGTATATTCGAGCCATAACAGGCAGCCTGTGCTTTCTATTCAAACAAATTTATATTATAACCTCTTCCCAGCACAAAGAAAATTTTACAAACGTCTAATTCAACCGCAATAAATACCATCTTTTAAAAATATCCAAATTGATTTTGCAAACTGTCAACATAATACAATAAGTACCAGTTTAACTTTTTAATACTATTGAGTGGGTTTGAAAATAATAAGAAGTTTTTTTTTTATTTATTTTTTTTTTTATGGAGTAATAGCTCTCATTGTAAGCAAGCCCTGATTAGTTAGAAATAAGGTAATAAGGTTGCGTGACTCGACAAACTAAAGTCATAATGAAATTCATTCGAATATTTGTAAATAATAAATCAATGCATCGTAGAAAAATGACAAACAATTTATTCTGATTTCACCAGCGTGTGTCACGCACGAAACAAAGTGTGTTTTGATAAAAATATTGTCAGTCACGCCAATTAATTATTCAGTTTTTCCCAAGTGAATACGCTTGAATCATCGGCTAATAAAAATATAGTAATCATTTACCTGCACTGAATTACTTGCTACCCATGACACTTAAATATGGAAAAATAATTAATTATTAGTGCCAATATATTAAACCATGTTTTAAAAAGAGCAAGGAAATAGTTTAGAAATGAAGAAACAATTGTGGTTTTCAAACAATATACACACATTGAGTGGAGGAACAGTTTAGTGAGTTTTTGTTTCTTTATTTTTAACTGAAAAATATATGAAAATCTGGTTGAGGAAATATAATACACTTAAACGAGTTACACTTTTTGACTTTAATATAATTGTATAGGCTGTCCCATAAGATAGGTGGTTTTAAAATGTTCATTAAAACATGTTGAAACTATTTACAAATGAACTGAAACCACTATTGCGATACACAAATCATTAACTTTTCTTCGATTTTCATAAGTTATTTCTACTTATGTACCCTTCAATCCAAACATGGAACACTGTTGTTTGTAAATGCGTTTAAATATTCGAAAACAAATTATATTTTATTAGAATTGTTAGTGATATAGTTTTTAATAAAATAATATGTACATCATATGTTTCAATACAAAAATATTTATCTATAACTCATTCCGTTTTATATTTCTAATACCATATTTGGATGTTTTGATGCCTCATACATTAATTGATTTAAATTTTGATAACAATGCAAACACAAAATAATTTTTGTACCAATAAATTTGCTAATCATTTTACAAAACAGTATTGGTAATAACTACACAATGTGTTATTATTATTCATAGTGAATAAATTAAAAACTAATTAATAAATAAGTCATTCAAAACTTTAAGATGTTGAAACTATTTAATCATGAAATCATAGAATGAAACGTTTCACTCAAACAACACATCAGATTTTGAAGTAAGAAAAAAGAAGGAAATAAATTATAAATGATATAGCAATTCCACACAGTATGCAATAATAAACACATTGTTTGACTAGAGAAAACTGTTTCTATTGCGTCATTTACTTTTTGAAATTTACAGTTTTTTCACGTTTATAGTTTATGTGTATATAACTTGAGTATTATACTGTTATTTATAACATACACGAAACACAAACCAATATATAGTGACTTCTAGAACCAAAATGTCTTTTACGAAACACAAATTGTAATGGTTTTGTTCAAACCCGATTTACAATTTAACATTTTATATATGTGTTGTAAATGTAGGATAATTTATTAAAAACATTTATATATATATATATATATGAGAAACACATACGTCCTACTTTGTATTGAACAATAATTATTACTCCATAGATTGATGATCGTTCTGAGGATAACTTTAATTTGATTCCAGATTTTAAGTTCATTGACTACACGCAGGGTATTATTTAGAGTTATGTTATTTATGCTTCGAGGTTTTACGTGATATGGGTGGAGGAAAATATTCTTCATCAATATTCCATATTATTAACAAAACACTTTCAAGTATTTGCATTATTTAGTTACAGTTATTACTTAACACTAATAAGATGTGATATTACAAAATCAAAATTACGTTAATTTATAATAAAATTTGGCCCCACTATTTGGGTGTTGAACGCCCGATCAATATCACGTGATGTAATTCCAAAAAAAAATAATAAAATGTAACTTGTGATTTACTGCTCCACCATTAAGTAGGCTATAGCGCTGACCTCTGCCTTAGAACCTGTTGTAAGATCCCATACCGTTTGGTTAATCTCCAACATACCTCAGTTGCATTATATCTACAAAAGTTCTCTTTTGCCTCTAATATGTCTATCTATTAGACAAAGTAATTTCATCAGTATTCATAAATGGTATGTTCCTTAGAATACAATCGTGCTTCATGGTAATTTCGTTATTACATGATCAAAAAAGGCAGGTTGTGTCATGTCCGTTAATACATAAGCTACTTACCTCCTGTATTATTCTAATGTTATATGTAACTATGACCAACTCAGTTTAGATGTATAGTAAAGAGGAAAGCCTCAAATGTTTATTTTAACAATAATATTTCAAGTGAAAAATAAAGGACCTAGACTGGGAATCGAACCCATGACCTTTGGCTTTACACGCCAATGCTCTACCAACCGAGCTATCCTAGACGCTTCTCAGCACAGGGCATAGACTTTTGACATTTATTTTTATTTGGGTATGTATAATAAACGTAAAGAGATGTTTAAAAGAAACGTATAAAAGATGTTTAAATCTCAAGAAAATATAGTATATTATTATTAATTTGCTTACTCTCTTTTGACTATCGTTACAATTTTGTATTATTTATATATGTCAAATATTGTAGAAGTTCCACCATTTCCGAGCTTAAAGTTAGTACTGGATTCATAGCTCAGGAGACGTCTACATTTAGCGTTAACCCCCCCCCCCACCCTACCAACAAATTCCACTTCCAGTGTTATTTGCTTTGCTGGATTTACTAACTTATTGTTTCGGTGAATTTATTAACTTATTTCTTTTTCTTTAAAAGATTTTAAATTATTGGATCATAACTTTTAGTGGTTAAAAGTTAGTTCAATATGATATTTTCTCCATTCGTCTTTATTTAAGAAATTTCCATATTTTTAATTATACATCTTCATTTTGTTGGATTAATATAATAACCTAACAGAATATGTCATTTCATACGGAATATGAACCTTGTTTTAGTAAATGAGTAGGGTAATTTGAATCTCTCTATTCATATTTGTAAGACCTAATATGTTTCCAAAATCATTTTTCTTACTTTCGTTCACTTTGTATGTTTGGTTACAAGCACATTTTATTTCCTAGACGCTATTTGCATCATAATATGTTTTCCTTTTTTTCTATATTTCACGTAACCATGTCTGCGTCGTTTTGTTCATATTAAATCACACTTTTAAATTGTCTTTCGTACAAAAGTTTTCATTTTGTGAGTTTCTTCTCCAGTTAAAATAAATGCGACAAAAATGTTTTTGTTTTTTTTTTGGTAAAATTTGTAGTATTGTTTAATGTTTTTTTTTTTTTTTTAGTTGAAATACTGTCTTTAGTTCTTCCATGTATGGTGTCTTTGTAAGAGCTAAAATAGTTAAATTATACAATAATATGATATATAAAATCATATATATATATATATATATATATATATATATATATATATATATATATATATATATATATATATAATCAATGTTTTGTAATGTTTAAAATCTGTTACAATTCAACTTCTGTAAAGTAGTGTTATGAGAGGTATAAATTAAAATAAATAAATAAAAATTACCCATACCTACAACACTAACCGGTAATAGTCTGCTAGACGACGCCCGCCAATTATCAGCTAACTGCCAATTGGTTCTCCGCCCCAATACTTTCACCTGGCCTTGAGGCAGTCACATGAGAATATCTATGTTGCGTTTGTTTTGTTATTAATTTAAGGCTTGCGTTGTCCGAAAGACCAAGCTTTGGGATTATGTAAATTTTAGCGTAATATTGGGTCACCCACTAAACTAAACACTAGTGTTAGTTAGTGTCTTTGTGGTTTTTCGTGTATGTGTTTTTGAGTTTAGAAAGTGTTGTTTCTATGTACAGTATGTATGTGTTGGACTCTATAAATATAATAGTGATTTTTTTTCTTCGTGATTACCAATATGAACCATAACGGTTATTACCAATAACGGATTTCAAATTTGTTGAATGATTTTTTTTCTGGTATTAATGAGTACTCGGAAGATGAGGAGCATTTTAATTGTATATCATTCTTGTGTGGTCACCGATGATACTGGTAATGATACTAATTATAAACCCCTCCCATATTCTGCATATTCTGATCCCGTAAACTACAATACATAACATTAAACCTCCAGTAAGAGAATGGCAGAGACACCATTATTGAAACTATTGAGTAAGTCATTCCAATGCATGAGTAAGTACATATCCTCTTGTACAAAGTAATATTGACCCTGGTCAAAAAATTTACGTTTCTAAGCCTAAACACGTTATTTGTGAAAATGTGTCGTTGAAAGAAAAATACAGACTTTTGTGGAATAACCATTCCAAAATAAATCCTAGAACTCGTACAGCAACACGTAATATTATACATATTAGCCAAGGACAAATAGTTGTAAAAATAAGACTGGTCGAAAAGTTTTTTTTTTTTTTTTTTTTTTTTTAACAAATGACATGAGTGATAAAATTATCCAACGTACCAATGAGCCCATATGTGAAGACAAACTAATTACTCTCAACAATCAAAGAATATTTCTGAAATTTATAAAGAAGAATTTATCGTTAATTATTTTTTTTTGACAGCTGCCCAAAAGGAAAATCATATGCCCACTATAACTTTGTTCAACTCCCAGTATTTTAGTGGTCGTTATAAGGTTCCTATGTTCTGAGTAGTGATGTGTGAGTTCGAATTAAAATACTCGGTGTATTCGAGTATCAAAATCCTCGGAAGATTCCGAGTATTAAATTCCTCGGTTTCGTATTAATATATTCGGACAAAATCCTCGTAACTAGGAACAAGGAGGTAATGTGCGAGTATGAAAATTATTCCAAATAAAATCCTGGGACATCGATGTTCGTTAGTGTTGTGTCAATTCGAAATAAAATGCTCGGTGTTTCTACTTTAGTTATAATTAGTTTCTAAGCTGATTTTTCACTACACAATAATTAAAAATTACAAAACAAAAAGTAAATAAAGTTATTATTTAATTGTTATTATTTATATTTAAATAAATAATAATAGTTTACCATCTTTAAATAAAAACTAAATTATTTATTTTCCGACCTATCATATTTATTATTTCGCCAGTAATCCATGTTTGCGCGATCTTAGCGTTATCATTTATTTCAAACGCTGTTTTTTTTTAAATCGTGGATCTAAAAACGTAGTTTTTGCTGTAATTTTATTAGTTTCTAGAAAGCCTTAACGTTTACTGATAATGTTAATTAAGGCTGTTTGAAGACATAAACCGACTTCGGTTTGTGGACGCAATTTAATTAATTTGTGCTGGAGGCCACGAACAAGAGTATTTATTGATTACATGGATGTATAATTTTCCCCAGACGGCTCTGTTGTTACTTGTTCAAGAGGCTTTAATGAAGGAATGTAATAATTAATGACTTTCTAATCGGTTGCATCTAAAAATACAGCAATGTTCAAAATATTGGTTGCTGCTACATATAAAGGATCTTAAATATCTAATAGTCTCTACAGCATTATTAAAATTGATTTCCACTTAGTTTCTACAGACTGCTTAACTTTGAACACTGGTTTTTTCATCTGTTCTTGAATTTCTTTTAATTTAGTTGTAGCAAAAGCACTATGATTAAAATGCGACACTAATCCCTTACACTTATTAATTAATGTTTTAATTGTTTCATTCCAATTCAGTGATTCTTTAACTTATAAATTTAGAACTTCTGAGGTCGATTTGATTTTTTTTTTGCTGCAAATTCGAAAGTTTGACGACCAAGAAAATAGAATAGATACGAGACAAGATTATTGTTTTGCATTTATTAGGTAAATATAAGATATCATTATTTTTGCTTGTCAAAATAATTACAAACGCGGTTCATATCTTAAATAATAGATCTTGGGGATAGAAAATTAGGAACATCTATGGTCTCTTGTAATGGTTCAAGAAGTTTTGGTGTCTTAAAAGAACTTTGGACACATTAGATCAAATGTATGGCCAGATCTCTTTCAGTAAGAAAACAAGAACAAGATTCCTTTTTTATGATGATGATTAATATAATGATCAAGAACTCCAATATTATTCACGTCAATAACACAGTCTCAGCTAGAGTAAAACGACTTTCAAAAAAGGGTTTTGCAACAGAAATACTGTGTGAACTTGTGAGGCCCTAGCTGGAGGTGCAGTTACCAGTTTTTTTACACCATCTCAACGCACATCCATAGCAAGTATACTAGGTGTGCTGTTCCGGAATGATATACCAAAATCTCAAGGAAGGAAAATTTGTGGTTTTATCCAGAACGAAAGGGAGGATTAACAATTATTACTTTGAACGCTAATAGAAGGCAATGTACGGAGAGCACCACGGTCAGCAGTGTGTTGAATGCGCTAAATTGAAATAGAAGCAAGCACTTCATTGATATTTATATGTTTTGAATATATAGTAATTACTTTGTTAAGAAATAAATCATTTATATGTATTTTTATCGATTTTTGGAGCTAGTAGTCCCACAGACTAAGCGTTAGTTTAATGACTAATGTTATTTAAGGAAGCGTTATTTTTCTATGGGTAAACATGATTTTCTTAAAAAGAAATTCAAAATGTTGAACTAAAAAGTAAAACAAAAAATTAAAGATTGAATATATTATTTGGCAATATGATAATAATGTAATAAATTATTTTTTTCACTTATGAAGAGTAAATATAGGATTATTTTTTTATATATAGTATTATCAATATATATAAATATATTATATATAATACTATACTATATATAGCAATAAATATAGTATTATCAATACTAGTACTTCACTAAATAAAACTCCATGCCTGGATAAAAAAAAGGATGAGGCCTACTCTTAAAATAAAATCGTAAATACTTTGCCCCATCCCTAACGAAAGTTATCTGTTATTAGTCAAAGATATATAATCAACCTATGTAAAGAAGAAAACATTTTACAAAAAATCAAAGTAAATTGAAAGTGTTTAGCCTAAATGCAAACTGTAAATGGTGTATTCTACAACTAATATTTATGGAAATAAAGTTGTAAAGAGAAAATACCTCGGTTAAAATTTTACATTATTGAAAAACAACAACAAATATATATATATATATATATATATATATATATATATATATATATATATATATATATTTGTTGTTGTTTTTCAATAATGTAAAATTTTAACCGAGGTATTTCCTCTTTACAACTTTATTTCCATAAATATTAGTTGTAGAATACACCATTTACAGTTATATATATATATATATATATATATATATATATATATATATATATATATATATTGTAACGATATCATGTCATCATGTATCAATAATTGTGATTAATGATATCTAATGCTAAATAATTAAATAACTCATGTAAAAAAAAAAGAAAACTAAATTAAAATAAAATAACAATAAATATGGAAACAAATATTATCTGATGAAGGGAATAAGCGAAAGCTGTCAGCTGCAGTTTATGATTGGAAATGTAACGGTATTAAAAAAGAAAGTACGTGTCAAGAACAAAAGGAACAGGGATTTCTTTAACCTTGGGGGAGCGAATGCGCCTACAAGAAAAAAAACATTCGAATAACGGGATCTTTAGGCAAAGGCAGAAGTGTTTCAAAATTGTATAAAAAGAAGGGGGGAAGGAGAAATCGAAGGGAAAGCTAACGTCTATAACAATACTCAGAGTAGAAAGTTATAACGGTTTTCAAAAAAACAAAAAACGAAAAGAAGAAAGTAGGTCGACCAATCAAATGCGATCCCACGTTAAAAAAACCAACGGGCAGATTTGAAACCCACCAATAAGCAGAGATAAAGGCATGTGTTGTAAAAGTTGAAAGATTCTAAACGAATCAGCTAGAAGCACGTGAAACTATCGTTCCAAAGAAGGGAGAAAATTCGGTAGGGACCGAATTTGCGAAAGGAGGGTAGTCTTGAAAGGGAAGCCGTAGAGTCAAGTACTGGGACCCGAGCAGTCTGACCTATGATCCGGGAATACTTTGGGAACAGTTGACAAAAGAGGCAAGACGTCTCTGAGTCCGCTTAAGTTGAGTAAATTTTGTTAAAAGTCAAGTAAAAGGATTAGTTAGATTGCAAGTAAGAAGTAGTGGAGAGTTAAGCAGAATTCAAAGGGGACTTGCGATCTACAAGAGCCAAGGAGTTAGCATTCATCGCCGATAAGGAAGCTGGAATCAGAGTCACTCGAGAACGTCAGAGACGGAAGTTAAAAAAAAGTGCATCGATCAGTGTTGTGAGTTAATAGAGCTGAGTCTATTATTGTGTTGTGTAGTGTACTGTTAAAATCAACCAATTGATGGGAAGGACTTCTCGATAAGTACAAAATTGTTATCTATTATTTAATTAATCATAAATAAATTTCACTTTAATTGAGCCAGAAAAGTTCCCGACCCGAGATAAGAGTTAATGCTAAATAGAATAATCAAACTGAGCAAACCATGGCAATTCAAAAAATCTTAAAGTAAAGTTAAATAATAACAAGTATAAAATTCAAAGAGAATTATTACTAGCAAACCGTGGCAAATTCAATAAATCTTAAAGTAAAGTTAAATTGTAAAGAGTATAAAATTCAAATGGAATTATTATTAGAAAAATAAATTAAAAAAAAAAAAAAAGTTAAAGTAAAGTTAATTTGTATATTGTAGAAAAGATATAGGAGTTTCATTGGACCAATAGATTTAAGATTGATAAAATTATTGTGTGTATATATTTAAGGAAAAGACATTTACAAGGCCTTGAATATTATTAAAATATAAAAGTAAAAAACCCATTGTAAATGAATAAATTAAGTTAAGGAATGACTGAAGAATGAATGGAATTAGTTAAGAACCAATAATTTAAATTTATGTAAACGTTTTTGTTATAAATTTTTATTTCAATAAATTGTAATAATTCAAAAGGTAAAAGTTGTGTTTTGCGTTATTAATTTTTAAAAAATCACAAAATTTGAAAAAGATAACTTATGTTTTATATTGTCGCCCAGATCTTGGGACAATAAAGTAATTGTTAATTAATTATAAAGGTAAAGAGAAGAATTCTGTATGTTATAATATGTATATATGTATATATATATAACTTTATATATAAGCTTAATATTAATACATTGTTGTATTACTTAATTTTTATTTATTGTTCGCTTTGTAGGTTCGTATGAATAGCATTTGTACTAATAATGCTTTATGAAATTCAAACTTGACTAAAGTTATTATAATTTTATATTTAAATATTTTAAAAATATACTTATGTAACAATGGGAGGAGAGTTTCACTTTCCAAGAAATAATCAACACAATAAAGTATACACCGATGTAATTAAGGATAGATTTTCTCATTAAAGTTTTTAATTTGGTTCCTAAATTGTTTGACATGGTGTTAATAAACCAATCCCGAGGGTTTAAGTTTTTGTTTTCGTTTTACAACTTCTCCTGTTTAATTTTTCCATGTTATGATTCTTGTTTACATTTTTATTACAAAATGTTACTTAAAACGTTTAATCATTGTAATTTTACGATATTGTGAACATTATATTAACAGTTCCTTTTTTTATTAATATTTTAAATTGCAATGTTTTATTATATATTTGTGTAATATAGATTTACTGGTAATTACAATTACAAAGTTACACCTGTCTCTCATATTACATTTTTGTAACTACGAGGTCGTTTTTTTTTACCTAGAATGCCGAACATATGGTAAAGTTTACAAACATGACACTTTACAGTTATGTTAAATACACATAGAAAAAAGTACAGTTGAGTTAAATCTTTTATAAATAAAATGGTTGAATTGCAATAATTTTCAGGATACAACCAGAAATTAATTTTGTTCAATCTTGATCAGCTGTTGTTTTGCTAACACACAACAATGAAACTACTTTTTTTCTATTGTTCAATCAGTTTATGTCTGATATCTATGACTGATTTAATTTTTGAATGAGACAAAAAGTTAAAAGTTGTTCTTGGGTTATTGCTTTTGAATATACACATGAAGCGATAAGGTGTTTTGAAAGATTCTCTATCATGAAAATCAATTAATACATTTAAAATTATAATAAAGAAACTGAATAATTTTCATATTCAAATCTGAATTGTTCTTACACAGAAAAAGAAGAGCTTACATTTGTTACTTTACTGAAATCCCCAAACAGGCCTAATTCACTTTGAAAAGTTTTATCCGTTACTGGTATATCAAAGTCGTCAGTTCAAAAGAAAGCCAAGGGAAAAAAAGGTTTTTATAAAATACATTTAATTCATGTATACAATAACTGAAGAGTAGAATTTTGTTCGAAAGTAATTGAAAAGGTTGACAAAAATGTCGAGTGATATGAAGGAATTTCATTGTCAGAAGAAACTACATTTAACCGAACAGGATCTGTAAACAAGCACTTTTGTAATCATTATATGACCAAAAATCCACGTATCTTGCCCTAAACAGGATTGAAATAAATAGTATACCTGTCTGGGCTGCCGTCAACATGGATAGTGTTTAATCGTGTGACATAATATATTAGACAATGACTGGAGACAAATATAATTCAATATAAACTGACCACATAGTTTCTCATCTTAATCATACGGTGATAAGGGAAGGTTATTTCAAACAGGAAGGAGCTCCTGTGGAGCTTGTTATGCTAATGTGGCCAAAGTAATTTTATATTGAGATCGTTCTACTTATTTAGGTCGTGGCAGCAACTTAATGGACTGTTTTTTTTTTACTTTTTTTTAAGATTTTTCACATTTCGTGTTACTTGCAAATCAAAAATTTGTAATAGTTACGCAAACAAAATCATTTTAGTGAAAATGTACCATTATTTTTTGATTGTCAATAAAAATGAAAGTCGAGCGCACTTTTTTTACCGATCTACGTAATATGTTATAAGGTGTCAAGGTAGTAGAATCTTCCATATATCCGGCATATTAATTCAAAAATAGCAACCTCTTCCAATGACCGTATATCATACTATTCGCATGCTGTATGGAGGTTACTTATTAGGATAAAAGCATACATTTAATCCTACTACATTGCCAAAAAACTATATCATTTATTGAAAGCTTGGCTTTTTATTGTACGAATAGTGAATACGAAGTGTCGGTATGCTCTTTTCTTGACATTAATGTAGTAACAAATGTTATAAATAATAAATATACTACCAACATATTCTAATCATTGTTAATAATTATTTGTCTTTATTACAATAACAACAAAACAATTACTACTCGTTCCTGTTTTAAACCCATAATATTTATAAACTTACCGTCATCGTGAGATCCACAATATCAAACATTAAATAGTCATGGTTGTCAGCGGCTGTTATGAAGAGTTTCAAATGATACGTCAAATACGCACTGTTACAAACATTTAATATTTTATAATATTTCAGTGGCTGTTCGTATATTGTATTTAAATGTGCATAGCATCCGAGTTTATATTCTTTAATATATATTATCTACCAATTGAATATTAAGATTTTTTTTATGTGTGAAAGTTAAATACAAATAACATATCTATGAAGGTCGACCTGTAAATTGTTGATATCTTTGACGTGTCGAAACCATTAGTTCAAAATCGATATCCATATAAATATTGTGACGGACATAATTTCGTTATCATTAACTTTATCCGTTTGATTGCATACTTTGTTATTTCTTTATTCATTTCTTTTCTTTTTTTTTTCCAATTTGCTCCAATGGTTTAATGTGAAGTATGTTTTTACAAATTTCATTGACTCTAAAACCCGTTCTAAAACCAATCAATAAAAAAATAAATACTGTCAAATATAGTGGAAATATCATGGAATAATATATATATATTTATATATATATATATATATATATATATATATATATATATAACACGATGTTAAACTGATATATGGTAAAACTTTTTTATACAAATTGTTCTGTTTTCAGTCATAACACCATATATACATTTTTTTTTGTTATTTTAAAATAAAAATTCCGTAATTATTTTTGTACGTTTTATTATTATTCATTATTACAATAAATATGATTATATACGTAATGTATTGATTTTAAATATTACAACGAGTTTTTTTAAAAACTGTTATTTTATTTGTAGTCAAGAAATCATGTTTTATAATAAATGTAATTGTAAAATTATAAAGCATAACAGTAAATATACTACAGTATAAATGCGTAGACAGCTGCTTTCTGTGCCTCAGAAAATGAACAACATTAAACAGTGGACTTGGATTTAAGGGAGGGTGGAGAATCACATTACGACTTTTTATTTCGCTCCTAATGGGCTTTAACATGGTGTTAATGAACCAACTCTTGAGGTTTCTGTTTTTGTTTTAGTTTTTAACGACTTATTCCCCTTAACTTTGACCCCGTAAATATCTTGATATTATTTCATTATAAATAAGGTTACGTGAATTATATCACTCCTATGTTATTAAATAATTTATAATATTTTATATATTTAAAGTTCTATCGGTTACTCGAATCATATGAGTACATTTTTCGTTAAGCAAAATGGTTTTACATAGGTATAATCTTAGGTTAACAATATGAAAATCACTCATTTTCCCTTTTTTTCCTTTTTTATTTATATTTCTATTACTTGTGAAAGTAGACTTATTCCTATTTCCAACTTAAATATCATCTTGCTTAACATACACCTTACTTGATGTTATGTGAATATAATAGGCTTTATAATATTCTGTGTATAATTATAAAATCTCCATATATCATAGTATTTTTTTTGAACAAAGCATTTAACAATTAACTAATTTTATTAATAATATACATTTTCCTATTTCTTATTTAGTTCTATTATAAATGTATATTTTTAATCGTAAATCATTTCAGGATATAACACTTTAATTAGGTGAGAATTTTTTTTTCTGGGTGGGATGACTCTTGAGTTTTAGGTTTAATATTACTTTAAAAACGTTCATGTACTGAAGTATTTGAGTTTATAAATCCAGATATGCAACTACCCCATTCTGCAATTATTTATAATGTTCGGTAATATTAAGTAGAGATAGTTACCTCAGACAATAAATTCATTGTACAGCAAGAGATGAATAAGACCATAGTAATTTGTTAAAAGTGTGGAAAGGCTAAAGTAACTATATAAATATCTTAGTGTAAAAATTCCAGAGGAAATTTGTTGAAAATTATATAATGTTGGTGAGGATTACAAGTTTGTCCGTTATCTGTGTCTACACTTAGAAATATAACATCCTTCTCTTCTAACATCTTATCGTATAACATAATAGTGGATCATAGTTTGAATTTTTATTATTTATGTTAATACTTATGCAGTTTTTTTTTAAAAAGATTTAGAGATATGTAGTGTTTTTAAAAGAAGTGACATGTACAATGTTATTGAATAGAAGTATTTTGTTCTGAAATTTCAGCACTAGGTGTGTTTGGTATTCATATGGCCCCTGCAATAAACCCAATTAGGCTACACACTTGACAAGGCGTTTTTGGTTTTATATGTTATTTCCAGTTAGAAGAAGTGAACACTCAAAGAATATTTATTTACATAAAACATAGAAAATATCCGTCATTTGCTATAATTCGATGATGGCATAAACAGAGAATAAAGAATAGTGTACTCTTTAAACGACTCTATGTGTCGACTCTAGTATCATTTTCAAGACATTCCTCAATCTTGTTGCCTAAACATATTAAATAAATATACAATATAACTTACAGTGATATGCTATATAAGTGGTGTACGTAGCTAGAATTACGTTTTTTTACGTTGCTGGACAACATCAGTGGATAACTTGGCAGAAGACAGTGCTTGAATAATAACAATAGGCATTTCTTTACTACATTTATTTTATGAACGTAATTTTTTGTGTTTTCATATGAAATTTTTTATATTTTCAATTTAATTAAAAATGATGCTGAAAGAAGACTAGTTATTTTTCTATGAAATAATTTGATAAAATATATATCGACAAAGTCGTTTTGTTATATTATATATGTATATTTTTAAGAGAGTTCAATTTATAGATTTCTTAAAAGTAAATAGTTTGATCAAAATATATTATATGGAAAAATAGTGAAAAAATAAGAGTCATGCTATGAAGATAATGCTATCATTCTAGATCTAGGTAAATGATATTCGGTATGAAAGGGTTTATAGTTTGTTTTAAGAGCTGCAGAATATACAGTAGAAGCTTTCCATTGTTAGGAAAAACACAATTTAAAAAAGAGAGATAAGATACAAGGTTAAATGGAAATAGAAGTATCAGTGTGAAAACGATTTGGATTATTAAGGATTCACTATACCATCTTCTGCATATGAAGTGTATTTAAATGTTACATTATTTCAAAACATATTACTTATTATTTACTTTCATCACATGAAATAATAGAAATAATACTTAGTTCGCGCTCTCTTTTCCTCATTATTACATGAATACTCAATTACATAAACAAATTCAAAATATTTAGTACAACACCACTATATGTAATGCACACATATCTAGGCTTACAATAATGATATTCAGTAGAGTCGTTAGCTTAATAACTCTAATAAATTTCACTAACGACTGCTGTGATATTACAAACATAATCATATTATGTCTATTACTGTAAAAATAAATATTTTTTTTGAATTTTGTACTGATAAACCATACAATTTATAAATATAGTGAAGCGCATATATTTATTATTTCAAACTCTACAAATTCATTTATTAATACCAGTTCATTTGTAATGTGTGTTATGCTATAGGAAAAGTTTACTAGTTTAAGAGAATATTTTAACAAAACAAAATTGGAGTCAAAATTTATAATTATTGCTCACTGTTTAGAATGCCACTTTAAACAGTAAACCAGTTTCACATAAACGGATTGTCTAATTTCTTCATAATAATATTACAAGGGATATATTTAATTTTTGATGAACCTGTATTAACTCGATTTATTCTTTTATTGTCAATAAAATTATAAACATAACCCCTATATTAAAAGGATAATCACTATTTTTACATTTATACTTAGTTAATCGAAACTATATTTAAAGGTTAGATTTTTAATTTAGTAAAATGTTTCTTGCGAGAAATTCTTATGTGATAGAAATTCCTTTCTTTAACGTAAAAGATACGAAACAATAAATAAATTTTGTTTAGGTCCTAAATGTTTGTTCAAGAGAAATTCTTATTAAATTAGTCATAACTACAAGAAACTTCTTCTTTTATTAAACGTACCAAAAGAACAAAATTATTTAAAATTAAATCCTTTTTGAATAGTGGATTTTCAGAATACATTGACAATTTATTATCCGTTTTCTAAATAATATACGATATTGACTAAAAAGTTCATGTGATTTACGATACATTAATGAAGAACTATAATATTTTTTTTTTCATTTTAGAGATAATAAAATGATCTTGCACATCACCAGCTTTTTTTCTTTTTTTTTTTTTTTTTTCGTTTTAGGTGGCGTCAGACAGATAAAATTTTTATTTCGAAAATGTTACCATAACTAACTCACTTTACAGAACAGAACTTAATTCTGAATATAATATACTTTATGAAGTGCTTTTAAAGAAACATTCGAAACTACAGAATTTGTATAGGTAAACATAGTTAAATTAAAGAAAACTTTATTCAATAAAACGTAATTATTTTATATTATTATGTTATTTTGGATAAAAAATTTCTCTGGTCCGAATAACGTTTATGAAACATATAACACGAAATTTCAGTTTCGTTTCGTTAGAGTAGTTTGAAAAAAAAAAAAATTAATGTTTAGCAATATATTTTTACAATGAATTAATTAGCTGTTTAGGATATAATTTCGAGGGAAATTGCGGTCGTTGTTTTAACGAATGGAAACACAACAGTTTGATTTGTGATGGTTGGAACTATTTTTAACACAAAATTGTTATAAATATTTTCAAAGTAATAATAAATGTATTTCCTAAATACTAAAGCTTTGCACAAGGAGCTTGTGTTATGGTATTTATTACTACACAAAACATCTTTATATGTATTTACAATCATGACCTGGACGTAAACAAGTTGAAATATTACATAGAAAAATATTACAAATAGAAAGGACTATTACATGATTTAATATCTGTAAGAGTTTTGCTTGTAGTTTTCGCAGGGTAGTAGTACATCAACTTAATTGTAATTTAAACTTTTATTTCTGTTTTGCTTTGTTTTGTTCTGTGAAAGAACATTTTTTGGAATGTTGATTTCACTGAAATAGTTTCTAAATCAGTGTTTATCTCATTTAACGTTCTATTATTTGATATTAACTGTCGAACAATTTAATTTTTTAACATATTAATATTAAATATTGCATTCATTTATTATCAGAATTACTTAATAAAACTACTAAATTAAAAAAAAAAGATTTCAGATAAAAAATAACAATATACGTATATAATGTATAGGAACTATTAAAGTAAATTATGTTAAGAACACCAGAATGCAAATTTCAAAAAAAAAATCCTCCACTGCCGTATTTATGAGACAACAAAAAGAGGCGACATAAAAGGCATTAGTTTCTGTTTGTATAGGAGGATTTGATAAGTATTAGTTTCACATACCGGATAGCAAGAGTAGGATCTAGAGATGGCTGGAAAATTGTGATGCAGGAACCCAGGCTGACGTCGTCTGATTGTAGCAAGTTTAGAAGTATATTATTATGTTTTTACTCAAATTTCTTAAACACAATTAGTGTCGAGAGATATTTAACGTAGATGCATGTAATGACAAATTATGATAAACTATAATCCACCATTTGCCACATAATGGATATTTCAACTAGTTATGTTGATATGTAGTTTAGGTTTCCACTCAATGCAAACTAAGCAATTTGTCTGTAATTATGAGGTTAGTATATTAAAATAATGAGATTATATTTAAAAAAAAAATGCAAATGATTATTCTATAAGATTTTGTTTTAAAAATTAATGTACTCTTAAGTAACGATGGCTTTAAATATTTTCCCAACACAACATAAGACGCTAATAACTATAATTTCGAAAATGTAAAAAAAATACACAGTAGAGAATATATTTTATGTTACATAATACAGTTTTGTTGTAGATACATTAACATACGAAAAACTAGTAAAATAATATTATGTTGAACATTTAACTTTGATTTAAACCAAAGTAAGATTAAAATCAAATAATAACAATAGTATTTCTAATTTAATTCAAAGATGTAATGATCAGATTGGGAATTCATGGTGCACAATAATTAGACTCATTATAGAAATAAATATATATATATATATATATATATATATATATATATATATATATATATATATATATATATATATTGGTTAAATAATATCAACTATTTTGAAACTCAAAGTGACTTTTCCTTTTCTTTATTAACTTATAATATCTTAATTGATATATATATATATATATATATATATATATATATATATATATATATATTTAAAAATCTATAACAATAATGATTAAATATGATAACAAACGATCGAACGTAAATCTGAATTTAATATGTAGAAACCAATTTTATGTAATGCTGAAAAAATTAAATTCATAAAATAATGTTATTTTTCAATGATTTTTTGAGCACGTAAATTAAATATATAGATTGAATTCTGAGGTAAAAGGGTTAAAGGCCTCTGCCCATTAGTATATATTGAAGTGACACCTCATAAATCTTGTTCTGTAGATTAGACCTTAGTACAAGTTTATTTAGTTCACTCACTAGCTCTTCTAGGAGTTTGGACAGCAAACAACTTATTCTGATAAGAGATTAGTATTACTTCTATCACCTCTGCAAAACTAGTAACGTGTAAACTGATACCATTTTTAGTTCACTATTTAAAATAGCAATAATAATTTTTAAATACGACGAAAGGAAAAGTAAAAAGACGTTTTCGTCATTTTTGAAATGCTTTATTGACAACTTTAACTTGTATAATTAATGCTCTTAATTTATTCTTAAAATCCATTTGGTTTGAAAATATAACCCACCTTAAATTAATATTTCTAAAACCCCTATGAGTCTGTTGCCGCGAGATTTGTATTCTCAATGTGGCAATTCCAATTGCATATTTCATCAATATGATTAAATTTTAATAATGGAAAAAGTGTTGAATAGAGCTAAATTTACTGTGTCTTCTCGAATTTAAGTAACGGTCTAATTTTTGTAAGCTAAATATTGTAAGCTAAGTAATTAATTAATGTGGAGGTATTTTGAATCGTAGAGCCCAATTTAATCACAAAATGAAATAAGTCTTACCATTCTGTACATTATCTCCAAATTTATTATCTCTAATAACAGATACTATAAACAAAAACCGACCTTTTTCTATGTACAAAAAAATTCAAACATATATTCAAGTCCTTAGATGAAACGCTTTTTTATCATGAAAATAATTACAACCGAGTTTGAAAATATCACAATTTCTGTATTTCCTTTTCTTATGGCAATTACCACCTAATTTTGGGTAACGAATAAAATTCTCGAAAGCGACGATTATTTATTCTTATTTTCAAATAAGAATAAACGCTAGATCAACATGAATTAAATAACAAATTTAAACTAAATCGTTAGCCATATTTTGTGTAACAACATTATTTGTGTAACAACGGTATTTGTGTAACAATTTATATGACTGAAATAGAAAAACTACAAAAGTTAATGTGGAATAGTTTATAATTATAAATAAACGTTAGATGTTTATGCATTTGCACTTAACTTAGTTACCCGTAATATGTGTCCATACGTTGAATATATTCCTTATAGTACAACCTTTTTTTTACTGCAGATAAAAATCATGTTCATATGCAAAGGCTTTGTAAAGAAAAAATTGAATCTAACATATTTTTACGAAAGATATTACGTGTTGAGCAGTGCTAATAAAATAAATAATTAATACTGACCACAAACTCTGTAACCTATCTGCTAAATAGTGAGAGTGTAGGCGAAGGTAAATATTAATATTGTTAAAAGAGTATATATTAGGCACTTTATTTAAAGTTGTTGATAGAGCAATTAATTATGATGAAAGGTATTCGCGAAGTCCTATTCTTAAAATAAAAACAGGAACCGATTTCCTAAATAATAACATTGTTACTTTATAGTAGTTGAAATTCGTCTCTATTTTATATTATAAATTTTAATCAAATAGTTTTGTAGATCCCTTGGTGGTAGGCACGTAAACAAATTAGCATAAATTCATGAAAACTGGTGGTGGGACTAATCGATTTAATCAAATAATCGCTATTAAGTAAAATTTTAACTGACGTCAGTTTTAGTCCATTGTTCATATCCTAGTCCTTTGTCAGACAAATATATAGATGCATTATTTACCATTGGTTGTAAAATAAACAAATACAAAACGTAAGAATAGGTATTTCCAATTATAGATGGCAAAATTTTAACATAAATATCAATCGTTCGCCGATTTTATTTGTTCTGTCTCCACAATGGGTTATAAATGCGGATAAAACATTACCCATATTATTATTATTTATTTGTTTTCTAGATTTATTCTCCTAGCTTGATCTACACCTTGTTTCATACAATCTGAGGTTAGAAACCGATTTTTGTTTTATTTTCTAATAGACCACTCTTGATCAGCTGTTGTTCTCCTCCAATCCAAATGCTTCTAGAGTGTTAGAGGTTTAGTGGTCTCTATTTTTAAATCTTTTACGTTCCACACATATATCTAGTACAACGAAAGATAAATAATGGTCAAAATAGTTGTTTTGCAGATATATCCGTTTTGTGGTAAGCAAGTCAATTAAATTGTTTCTCTAATGACTCTTCTCTGTCGGTCTGTCATCTGTAGCACGTGAAGTGTTCTACTGCTCAAACAATTAATTGGAACAAATATATTCCTATTTCTTATGTGTACATATTTTGATATATCACAGGACTTTTATTCGTAACCCAAATTTAAGAGGTTAAGACCATGTGAAAATAAAATACAAAATTGTGATGTTCCAGAATTCGGTTGTAATGATTTTGATTATATTCTACTCAAAGTGTTCCATCTAAGGACCCGAATTTATACTCGAATTTTTTCTGTACATGACAATAGAGTTTGTCTTTGTTTTTAATGTGTGATGTTGTTAAACGATAATAAATTTGGAGATATATTTCACAGTGAAAATACTACATGGTTTTGAGATGAAAAGCAGCTTTACGATTCAAAATGCCTCCACAAATTTGTAATAAAAATTTATAATAGCATTAAGGTATATGATGCACTCAGGTATCTCTACCGCCCAAAAAGCTAATATAGTTGTACTACATTTATTGTGTCTATGACTAAACCAAATTAATAATACTCCTTTGTATTTAAACGTTAGGGCGCAACTTAATTTGAAGAAGGCACAGTAGAATAATTAGTTTCAACACTTATTTCCTTATTAAAATTTAATCAACTTGACTTCGAAATGTGCAATTGGAGATGCCTCATTGAGAGACTTGACGACAGATACAAGGAGCTTTTACGAAAATTAATTTAAAGGGCGTTATATTCTTCCAACCGAATGGATTTAAGGAATAATCTAACAGAATTATTAAAATTAAAGTTTTCAAAGGAATTAATAATGTCAAAAATGTCTTTTTAACTTACCTTTCGTCGTATTTAAAAATCATTATTAGTATGTTAAATACTGAAGTAATCTGGTTTCAGTTTACACATTACTAGTTTTGCAGAGGTGATAGACCGTATTTACGCCAACTTATATTATACTGCAACTATGAGTTTATTCTAAGTCACTGTAGCCTACATTGAACTCTTGTTGTTATTTAAAACTGTTATAAATATATAAATTTGGAAATTAAGTTTGATTTTATGTAGATCTTCTACCAACAATAAGAAGACGTATCATAGACAGTAACAGTCAGCTTTAAAATTCAAAATAAGAAAAACAGTATCACTTGGTATAAAAGAACTTTACCTCTATTCCAGTAGAATATATAACTATAATATTCTGGTTATTGTACAAGAATGTAAACTCAAACAACTCGTCCTAATCTCTTAATTAGTAAATATCGTCAACTATAGCCTATTATTTATTACATGAAAAATAATAAATTAGTTACATAATAGCTTATAAATATGAACAACAAAATTGAAAAATCTTATAAAACACGGAATATTTGGAAATAAACGAAAACAGTGATACAGAGAATTTCAAATAAATACCCCGTGTTTAACTAGCGAAAATATACGATATAATGTGTTCAATTCTGATAATATTTTGTGGTTTTTCTCGGTTTTATTTCATTTCAGTGTTTTATCTTTATACATAATAATAGTAAAAGATTACCATGAACTTTTTAACGTAGGTAAAAGTAAAACATTCGAAAAAATAACACTAAAACCAGCCCAGGCTAAAACGATTAATAAAAAAAGTATGCAACAAGTTTCTAAATTGAATATAAAACAAAACTCCTTTTATGAAATTGTCTGAATTAATATGAAAACTTATGTATAATATCGACACCTAAATTAAACGGTTATAAACGGAAAGACCTAAAACGATTTAAAAAAACTTCACGCAGGGTTTTAGAATAAAAACTATTTTAGTCAAATACGACTTTGGCCTTTTAATTTTTCATTTTATTCTTTAGGAATACCTAAAGGTTTTCTAATTATATATTTTAAAATTTATTGAATGTGTTTTTCTTTAAACTCGAGTCAATCAATTTGTTGGTTATTAAATTTTGCTTAGACAGGTTTCAGTTTATCCAAGTTTTATTTTTATTTCTATTGATATTTTATATGATAATTTTAACAGACCAATCAGTGCGTGTAGTTTAAGAGTAACTTAATTAAGGATTAAATTTTCTCAAAAACGCAAGCCGTATGGAGTCCAAATTCAATTTAATAAATATTCACATGTATTTCAGTTTTGTGAAATAGATAGTATTCGTTGGATATCGCAAGTTCTTAATTTAAAAATAAAATCTGATTTATTCATTATTATAGATTTTTAAAATATTCTATAAACAGCTTATAACGATCTCAAACGATCACAATGGATAAATAATTAATTAGGCCTAATATCAAATATTAAAATAATAATAATCAATCAAAAGTTAACATTAATAAATAATTGTGATTTTTATGTAAATTGAAACAAAACACATGTGGACAAGCAAATTTTACCGAAAGAGCAGCTGCAAGGCTAAGTTTGGAAAATAACTGTACAAATTGACAAACGTGACAAGGACAAGGGAAAGAAGACATTCTGTTTTACTTAAGAGAAGAAAGTTCGCCGACACAAACAAAAATTTAGTAGAAAACATAACGGAGTTTTGCTATTCAACGCAGCTGCGTGTTGTAAAAAATGGGAACCAAGAAAAAATGAGAAAGCGAATTCCTAACGGTATCTCCGAGGGTGAAGCCAGCACGTGTAAGAAAAAACTAACGATTTTTAGAAAGTTAGAGGTCCAATCAGGAGAGGCCTGAGTTTTAAAAAAATGAGATTTAACCAATAAGCGAAGAGGACGCTACACTTGAATTTCGGGAGAGGTGAAATCGAACAGTAAGGAGAGTCAGTCTAAAACTGGGGTTAAGAGCGTGTAGGTCTTGGCTTACAGCTAGGAATCAGAGTAGGAGGTGTTAAGTGTTAAGAATTAACCTGAGGGTTTAATTCTAAGTCATTGGTTAATTTAAAGGCAGAGCGCCACAAAATTTAGTAGTTTCTTTTGAAGTTTGTTAGAATCATAAATTAAATAGAGTCAAAGAGTTTAAATTTCATAAAAGAAGAGGAGAGATCATCGCGTCGAAGCCCATAGTAATCGAGAACGAGTAAGGAGACCAAACAGAGTTAGCGGAGTATCACCAGAGATTCACCACCAGTCAATGAACCAGTGTTAGCAGCATCCGACATCCCAGGCTAAGGATACGTTGTGTTGTTGTGCATCGTTAGTGATTTGAATTGTGTAAAAGTGCCAAAATTATAGCGGACGAGGAGAATTGCTGATAAGTACAAAATTTCAGAATAAATAATCATTAGAGTTAGTATTTCACTTTAATTGAGTCATTAAAAGTTCCCATGCCCGAGATAAGAGTCAAGTTTTTTTTGTATAATTAATTTAAAAGTAAAGTAATTGAGCTAGCCGGCAAAATAAAGTAAATTTGGAAATATCAGTTAATTAAAGAAAATTGTCTTGTTTTTTGTTATAAAATTGATAAAGTTAATAAGAACAATTTGGACAAGATCTGTTGAACATTTTGTAGAGTTTTGATTTTTATGTAAATTGAATAACCAATTGTAGATTTTAAATTTGTAATCAATAATATTGTGTATTAGAGTAAATTAGTTTTAAAGAATGCAAGTGTGAGAGAATGAAGTAGCCTTAAGATATTTAAATGAATAGATAAATTGAATTGATATTGGTTGTTATAAATAATTGTTTTGCTAATAAATCCTGAAGTTAGTTAAGGGATAAAAACTTGTTTTGTTGAAATAATTTACTTAAACCATCATAATAGTTTTTCAAAAGTTTTCAAGAGAATTAAAATAAATTGGCAAGATAAAATAGATATAACAAATTTCCATTGTTATAAGCTAATGATATGTTCCCAGATGAATCAAATCTTTGTGAACATGCACAAGTAATTCTGTAAACAAATTTTAACTTGACATAATCTTCGAAAGATCAAATATACCACTATTTATGCAAGTATTCGATTTCTATGATAAGTACTTTATAGTTACTTGTTCTAAATGGTTTAACAGGCTTGACTTCAAAGGGGAGATACTCGTACTTTCTTAATTCTTCGATGAAAGCAAATAGCCCCATTTCTTTAACATCGTTTGTGTACATATAACAACAATTTTCCGCTACTATGACATCTTCAATGATACCTCTAGAAACATCTGTAGTATCTGCTTGCATATTTTGGAGTCATACCATATTATTAACAGTTTCCATACATGGGTGTCTTTAAACTCTAAATAGAAGGTTACGATCTCATACTTTTAAATACAGATGTAAAGGAGTGAAGTTTTTGAATAAATGTGTGAACTCCAACTAACTCGTCCGTATTTTAGCATCTTTAAGTAATTATCTAGGAGGTTTGGAATAAAAAAAAACAATTATTGAGCCTACATCATCCTACACTTTCTTCGAAAATGTTTCATAATAATTACACATTATGAACTTTCCAGTGGAAAAAAAAATGTGACTATATATTATAATATATGTAAAATATATTAAAATAACGCTCGATTACTTTTCCAGAACTTTTAAAATTTAACCTAATTTTTTTTTAGAATTAGGTTAAATAGAATAAAACTCGAACACAGGATCTCACAAAAAGTATGTTTACTAAATCAAACGCGCTTCAATGACAAAGTAGCCATTCTCTGTGATACAAGAGGTACATTCACTAAATAATAACTTAACTAACCTGTTATAGTTTAGTTTATTGTAGCTCATGTATCACTGTGGATGGTGACGTTGTCTTTGAAACGCGTCATACGAAACATACTTTTTGCGAGATCTTGTGTTCGAGTTTTATTCTATATAATATTACCTCACATATCAATCTCAATATTTGTTTACTGAATTATTTAGGTTGGGTTCAGCTAACCTTTTCTCTTAATTTTTTTTTCTAAAAGTAATTACAAAATATTTTTCCTTTTGACAAATTACATATAGCTTAGCATTTTGAATGACAAATAATTACGTGTAATTCAGTATATACTTTTAAGCTTTAAATACTTTTGATATTTAAAAAATGTTATTTTCGTCTTACCGAAATTAATTATTGTATTTTAATCCGTAATGTTTTTACACATTTGTAATAAGGATACATATAGTTATTTAAGTCTAGAAAACAACAAAATGGAGTTCACAGTACACAATTAAAAATATTAACTCACGTTGAGGTTACTTCTGTGTTTGGATGAAAGTAAAGATATATTTAATCGCTTTATCTACTTCACCGTGTCTCTAGAAAACATTGTACTTTAACTATTTACTTCACTGCTCTTACCTTCAATAACTCTAGTGTCCAAAACGGTTGCTTAGTTTACTTTCGGTTTCCTAAGAAAATGTATCATAAAATATTACATACACAAGTTGTTTACAAAATCTGTTAAACAAACTTCTTTATTATAAAGCAAAATTTGGTTAACAAATACATATAGGAAATCATCGTTTATTTTCGGAATCGTCGTGCCAATTGATGTGAAGTTTTCATTGCTGACCCGTAACCGACACGTTAAAAAATCGGTTACTTCGGTCGGCTTACAACTAGAAGGAACTTTTCATATACTATGTGAATTTAACCAATAGTACCATAAACCAATAAATAAATATTATAAGAATTATAATAAATATAGTATTAAATACATACTATATATTTATAGAAAGGGAAAGAATCGTACAATCTTGTGATATTACACCAATGAGCTACCATCTATATAGGTTCCAGTCTGCAATAACTATAATGCAAAAAAGGAAATTATTTAATAAGGGTGAAAGAAATCGTAGTTTATTGATTTATATGAACTACCTCATAGACTCAAACCTAAAATTTATATATTAATATTATTACGGTTATTTTTATAATGTGAATATTTGATCGAAGTTTACAGATGATATTTTTTATTTTATTAAATGCAATCTGCGATAAATTTTAATGATGCAACCCAATGAGGTTGAATGTGTGTGTTACAAAATTATCATTACCTGTAAAATCATAGTACTTAAAAATAAATAAGACATATTGTTAAAACCATCACTTAAATATCTTATGTTCTAAATCTGTACACATTTGAAATTAGCCAATTTAAAATTTTAACTGTTAATATATATAGTGGAAATACATATAAAATGTATACCAGTTTCATAAGCTGATCTTCATATGTGATAGCGATATAAAAATTATATATCTTTCCATAATATCTTTTTTTCATTTAATAACACTTTTTAAAGGTTTAAATACCTAAGTTATAAATTTAATAAAAGATATAACTTGCCTGTATCCTGGATGTCGTATTTAATAATCTAATTGCACTATGTGTTATTACCTGTAAAAGCAGATAAACAAATTAAATAAATATTGTCTTTGTGTTTAGCCTCCAGCATAAATATCGAGTTAAACCCGATTTTAATTAATTTTATATATAAATTTCATTTATATATTAAGCGCATGATGCAGTTGGGCCTAGCCTAACTTTGTTGACTTTTCCAATTGACTTACGTTTTTGAAACTAAATATATTATTGCAAACATCAAAATATCTGTAATCTAAAGGAAGTAATAATGATAACTTATTACAAATATAAACTACAAAGTAATTGATGTAATTACTTTTAAAAATTATACTTTTTTGGCGATCGTATGAAAGTTCTCTTTTGCGATTATTTGATATTGTAACAAAACAGGTTCAAGATAACAACAAAACAAGTAATTTACTCTGAAAGGCGTGAGTCTGTCATACAACATAATACTCTCCCGGAACTTCTTTTGAGACTAATATTATATTAGTCATAATTATATTAGACTGTTATTAGTCATTTAGACATATTTAAATACTAAATATGGTATTTGTTCGTTTATATATTGGGACAAATTTGTAGTGTTTATGATTGACATCATTTTATTTTAGATATATATGTTCTGATAATGACTTAATTTAATAAAAGGAGCTTCTTTGCTTACATTTACAGCGGCCTCACAGGAGAAAAGCTGTTAGTAATAAATGCAGTTATATTCATGGTTAATATTAAATAGGAAAATAAATAGTAAGTTTACGTCGTATTTTGTTTTATAAATTTAACCTTCACGTTGGCAATTGAGTTTGAAACGGATTTTTGTTTTTGAAGCATTTTTGAGGTGGATTTACTTTTAATAAAAATCTCTTTTCTACGCACATAGTCCATTAATAAAGGTTTAAATTATAATATTTAGTTCTTTACAGTATATTAAAACTAAATATATTAAATCTAACGATATGTCAGTCACAGACCACTGTCAGTGGGGTTTGTGTGCATATATCTGCTAAGGATGATGTCCTAGTCATTAAAACGTCATCTTGTACTTTTGTTTCACAATTAAAGTTATTGTTTAATTGGATATTGTTACTCATTCATTTTGATCATAATATTGTCTCTCTGTTTTTATCGTTTATAATTGGGGTGGGGTGTGGGTATTGGAAAATTATTTATCAATTAAGGTAAGTTCGATTTTTTTATTTTTTTTTATTTGTGGGTAAACTAATATCATGATATTATTTTATATATATATATATATATATATATACTATTGTTTTGGGAAGAGTTAATTGTTTCTTAATTAAAGAAAGGTAAATTCGATTAGGTTATATATATATATATATATATATATATATATATATATGGAAAGTAATATATTTTTTTTTGCTTCTTGTTGGTTTCAAGGGGATGGAAGGGGTGGGGGGGGCTACAGCTAAATTTGATAATTGAACATAAATACGTTTACGTTATTTATAAAGTAAACAAAACAATTTTTAATCTTTTTCTTCATGTGAGTGGGAATGGATACAACATTATGGTAGAGTTGTGTGTTATATTTTCCAGATATTATCGAATAGTTGAAAAAAATAATAGATTTTCTCTCATTTAAAATTATAAATTTATGATTTTTTTTTTCAAGGCTATTTTTTGAGTTTACATTTATGTATAAATAAATTTACCATATAAACTAGAGTTATTGTTTATTTCCCATTTTCAATAAATTATTGATTATGATTCTATGGTAATATATATATATATATATATATATATATATATATATATATATATATATATATATATATATATATATATATATACATAATTTTCAATATGTTGTTGTTTTATCGCTTTTGTATGTTCTTGAACAGCGTAAACTAAAAACGAATACGCTAATCTTAAATGAATATATGAATTAGATAATAACTCAAATTTTATTGCTTGATCGTTATCTGTGTTAGTATGAGGCTGAATATGCAGCTACGGAATATTATAGATCACAGCGAGTATTATATATTAATTAACTATAAAATAATGTCATATTTTTTACATACATATACATATATATATATATATATATATATATATATATATATATATATATATATATATATATATATATATATATAGTGTGAGAGAGAGTAAAGTTTATTATAATAAATATTATACCTAAAATGTTCAAATAGTTTTATCGACTAACTGTGACGAAAACTAAATCAGTAGATTATGAAAGAACTGACCTACAAAGTTCCATGAATATCCACTAACTACATTAAAATGAAGGTGTTTTTTAAATAAATAAAGGTAGATATCGATTACCACAATTATTGAGGTAATAGGTGAAAGGTCTTTTTTAATGATGTATTTTCGTTGTAATTTAGTACGAATATGATTAAAATAAAGAACAATTAATTAAATTGTGTAAACTGTTGAAATGACCAGCTTTACTGTTGATTTATATTAAATAGAATTAGACAAAGGAGTGCGGAAATTGATGAAGAGAGAAAGGAGAGGTTTTATTTAGTATCAAATTATGAACAAACAGAAACGAAACACCATTAATTTATCCAAGTGTATTAAGTGTACATTATATCATGTTGTTATAAGCTATTACATTTATAAGTAGTGTTTCTTGTAAATTTTATGTAAATCAGATTTTAATTTTATGTAAATATTATTCGTCAGTTTGTTCGTTGCTTTTATCTAAAGAACGTTTATGTAAATTAGGACATGGGTTTAAATAAAAACTGACAGTGACGGTTACATGGAGGTGACTTTTTTTGAATATAATAGATGTAAATAAAGAATAAATTGCTTTTAACCTTACGAAGGGAATTATAATATAAAAATAGAAAATAAAGGTTTTTAAATTTAACAAAAATCTGTTCAATTAAAATAAGTATTAAATCATTTTAAATTTATAAAAGAATAAAATTTAGAATGAATAAATCAGAACTATATGCATAACTTAAAATGAAATTTAATAATTGTTTATTTAAGTTATATTTTTTTTTGTTGAACATTGTAATTACTGTTTCACTTTCAATTAAACCAATGGGTACGTAGGCCAAAGTAGCTTTTATTTTACAACTAGACTATTTGCGAGAGTGAATATTTATAAGTGGTTATATCTCAAGTATAAAAATAATCTTATCTAAACATATTTAAACATGTTTACGTATTTTAAAAGTTCATCTAAATTTCAAAAGAATAAATATTAGTATATAAACCTAGAGAAAAGTTGGTTTGCATATTAGAATTATATGATATTTTTTATTGTTACAACCAATTGAAAAATGAAATAATTCCAGCCCACAAACACATTATGTATTTAAAACTTTCTTTCCATTAAATCAATTTTACCTAATTAGTAACATATCAGTGTTGTTTATTTATCAAAGGGACCAAGTGACAAATTGAAGTGCGAAGTGATCGTTTACACTTTGGCATTAAGTTTGGGAGTGGGTGAGCTTTAATTATTAAACGCATAAAGATTCAGAGTGTATTTAATAACATTTTAATTAGTTTATTCATAATTAGTTCGATTGTAAAATTAAATCATAAAGGCCTGTCGTGTTTAATTAACAAAACTGCAGCAAACCCCAAACAATGAAGAAAACTCTATCGCCTTATAAGCAGGTTAGTTCTATTTTTGCTAAACAGAGAGAGAAAATACAGAAGGCACTTTCCTTTGTCAGGACAAAATACAATTTCAACTAGATAGGTAAAGAACCGGTTTGACGGAATATACCGGTAGTAATAATTTGAAGAATTGTTAATTATTGAGAAATAATTAATATTTGAACCATTACGTGATTATGAATAATATTTAATTATAATAATTATTGGTATAATGCAAATTAAGCAGATGACAATGTACGTTTCATCATCCATAAATACAATGCATGTTTGGTAGTTATTTTATAAATAGTAAAAAGAGTTAAACATTTTTGTCGTTAGTTTAACAAGCACTTAATCCATTTATTTCGATATAATAAGGTAGCAGATAAAGAGAATCCAAACCAGATTTAAAAATATACTATTCGCATTATCTGTGCTCGATCGTACAACCAAAGAACCAAACTGTGTTGGTTTATACAATACATTATAATATGGTAAGATTAGTACATGGAAATGAAAGCTTTACATTATTGTTTTATTTAATTAATTTTATGTTTATAATGATTTATTATATTTAGAACACTTATTGAGAATTATATTAATGATACTCTCATAACACAGAGAGTTTCATATATTCATAAACCGCAACAGTTGTTTATGTTGAATTTTATGAGTATCAATACATATTTTATTATGGATATAAACTTTTGTATGTCCTTATATTGATTAAACTACGAATAATATTTACTCATTCAAAAATTGGCTTTTAAACTCAGTGTGAACACGAGAAGTACATCAAATGTATCAATAATAACAGTATTGTAATAAATGTTTTAACAATATATAAATTATTACTCCCTTAATTAACGAAAAATATTGTGAAACTATGACAGTTAAAATATATACGAGATTACTATAAGATGTCTTATACATGATCTAAACTATTCTTGAATGAAATAAGGCATTATAAAGCAGCGCTGTGAAGATATATGATGAGGTCTGACTAGTCTAAAGTCATTTGTCGTCATATTTAAAGAAAATGAACAGATTCTTGTTACTACTATTAATTACATCTTGCAACACCTGTTGCATTTACGTGAGAAACTCTTACAATACATTTTGATTTACACTATTCCTCTCGTAAAAAGTAAATTATCCTAAAAGAGCATAGTTTTAAAACATTTTTATCATTCTACCTGCTGTAAAATTTGTTGTAACTACTGATATGTATATAACATACTTTTTGTATAGCTCTCTCTCTCTCTCTCTCTCTCTCTCTCTCTCTCTCTCTCTCTCTCTCTCTCTCTCTCTCTCTCTCTCTCTCTCTCTCTCTCTCTCTCTCTCTCTCTCTCTCTCTCTCTCTCTCCCTCTCTCTTGCTCTCTTCAATAATAATATGGACGATTGTAATGGAGGACAGAAAAAATATATAACTTTCCATTTCTGCAAATAACATTTGCAAGAAATTATATACCACCTTTAACATCATTATGAATTACGTAATATAAATATAATAATTATTAATTTCAATATAATGTATTTCAATAAAGAAGAAGGATCAATGTCCAGAAAATAGGTATTGTTCCTAAAATTCAAGAAACAAAAATTATAAATAAATATAATTGTTTCCGGATTACTATTACACCTCAGTTTTCCTTCACATGGCATTACGTATGTAAATGTTAGGTTTAATTAATTTGGATTTACTTACTGTTGGTAGAAATTTAATAAAACGACCATTGGGTTACACAATTCGCTAAGTGGAGCTCTCCTTTGTTAAGTAGTGTATATTTAGGTGTTCGGAAAATATCAGGACAGAAGTGATTTTTGCTTTAAAAATATATAATATCGCGTGTTATATACAAATTTATACCTTTATACTTAGAAACTGATAACATGCCTCTTTGTTTACAATAAAATTGAATACCAAACACGCTCTTACATTGAATACATCGAGATTAACAATGTAAATTACAGATTAAACTATTAAGAATATAAAGTATAATTCCGTAGACCTAAATCATAATAATATATCAACAAACAAAAAATGTATAGGTACGAGGACGATTTGTTACCCAGACACGAAATTCAAATCTGTTTACTGTATTATTCATATGATATACAATATTGACTGCACATTCTAAATCCTAACAAAATATGTTAACTGACCAGAACAAGGTATGAGTTGTTAAATTTATGTTTTGAACCCTATATAATTGATTACAATTTTAAATGTTATATGTGATATTTGAAAGTGAAAGAGATTGTGTTTATTTTATGTGCGGTTGTAAAGATTTTATTATGTTCGTAATAAGGTTCTATTTATAATGACAAATGTTTAGAAATATTTAATTAGTAATATGTACACTTCCATATGTATGTATGTTCCGAAAATTTAGTTTAATATAAACATTTGTAATTTTGTAATTCATATACTTATTTTATTATGGTTTTGTATAATTTTAATATTTATCAGTTTTTTTGTAAACCGTTTCATGTGACCGATATTATAAATACAGCATTTTTCTTTGAATCGATAAATTTATATATTCACCTTTTTCATTATTTACACTATTTTATAATATACGATTTGTATGTGTATATAATATTGTTCAGGCTAATTATTTCTTGGGATTTTTTTTTTAAATAACGTTATAATAAATATATTAAACGTTTAAATATATTAAATATTAAAACTCGTAAAAACTAATTATAACTTGCCTCATATTTTTAATAATTAAATAAATTTGGTTTATTAAAATAAAAATGATATGGTCAGATACTGATGGTGTTGCATTTTTTTATTCAAGCTCTAACATAAAACTATTCAAAGTAACTAACAATTAATTACACGTATTACTGTTTTCAAATATAATTTTTAAACCGATTTTCTAATCACTACTGAAATTCTTTTTAATATAATAAATTATTAATCTAATTGAAAGTGTGTGTTATAAATTTAAATTTCCAAAACAACAGGTAACAAAGTAAAAATTCACTATAGGCATGAATTACTTAATTATTACTGTTTATTACCTATTAAAATCATGTGTTGAAGTTGAAAGTTGACATTATTGTATTCCATGTAAACTAATCTTCACCTATTTTACCTTTTTTCATAGATTACTACAGTATAGTCAAATAAAACTTCATAGGAAAGGTTTTCCGAACTACAACTTGTTCTTATGGAGAATCTTTTTATATTATTTTTAAAGAAAAACAACTTGAATTAAAATATTAAACATTAATTGTTCCTTATATAATACAAAGGGATCAAATTATATAATTTATATTAAATAAATGGTACTGCAAATAATATTTCTAAGCCTAAAACTATATCAATTATTTCATATTAAATTACGACTGAATATTCGTTTATAAATAAATTATATATCTATGGTTACAGCTTGCAAATATAATATTTTTAAAAATTGCTATCATTCTGACAACTTTAATAGCTTTCAAAAACTGGGAAAACAAAGTATTATTTTAATAATATGAGTATGTTGTACATTTTATATTTTCATACTTCAGATATAAAATGAAACAATTATTGTAGCCATATTCCCCTTCAATATTAATATCGCTATTACCTAATTGTTGAAATTACGTGTTAGAGTTGAAGGTTACCATTAAAATATCATTATATATGTCCATGTTGATTTAATCATTTTAGCATAAAGAAACGCAAGGCACAAACTGTTAATAAAAAGTTATGTATAATATTATATTGTACAGAAGATAGTTAAACACTATACAATATATATATATTAACTATTATTACTTTAATGAACTTAATCTATAGTTACTATTGCAATTTAATTGCCTTTGTAATACAAATTATCTCAATGTTAATCTTATAATTTAACTCCTGAATGTATATATTTTATTGTTATTTATTACTATTTAGAAACATTGATCATTGCAAGAATTTTATATTTTATGAGTCAGCTAATATAAAATATTAAATATAATCATTTCGTCAGAGTACTATGTTAATAATATGTTACCACTGTAACTACATTATATAACTGGTGCATAAATAATGTGTTTATTATAAATGGTACAACTTCATTCAATTTTCTCTCAGAACAATAATTAAGTTTATACCATTCGCCTTCCTATTGGCAGAAGCTAAACCGACTTCTACCAAACTGTTTAGAGTCAATTTTCATTTCAACTTCTTTTATATCAAACGATGTAATAATTTATATTGATGTCTGGATGATATTGCAAATTGATAAGAGTTATTTATTTAATTGTTTAAATTGAATTTTATCTTTATTTATATAGAAATTAAAAATTGAAAATTTAAAAGAAACAAAAATAATTATACATATAAACTAAAATAATGACAAATGTACAATCATGTTAATGAAAAAAGAAATAATAATCAAAAAAATTAAATATCTCTACAGGAAATACCGTGTAGGGATATACATCACAGATAATAGTAGGAAAAATAAGTTAATAGATAAAGACTATAGCCGGCGACAAAGAAAATAAGTATAATTTAAAACCATATAAAAAAAAAAAAATTCTTACTAATTGAAAAAAATCACTATTAACATGTAAAATATTCTCAAAACAAACTAACTCCGCTGAATTACACATCCTTGAAACAAACAAATATTAAACTACATATCAATTTAAAAGTTAAATGTTTTATCACAAAATAAACGTAAAATAACAGAGTATAGATATAAATTAAAAGTACTATGATCATCCTACTTATGGTTTATACACAGACACACACACACACACACACACACACACACACACACACACACACACACACACACACACACACACACACACACACACACACACACACACACACACACACACACACACACACACACACACACACACACACACACACACACACACACACACACACACACACACACACACACACACACACACACACACACACACACACACACACACACACACACACACACACACACACACACACACACACACACACACACACACACACACACACACACACACACACACACACACACACACACACACACACACACACACACACACACACACACACACACACACACACACACCCACACACACACACACACACACACACACACACACACACTGCCACGCTACGCTCGGGGTTGTGAGGTCCTTCTTGCCCCACGTTGGAACGCCACTTGCCACGCTACGCTCGGTCCCGTAGGGTTCTTTTGCCCCACTCTCTCTTCACGAATTTAAAATTCTTTGTTCCCTTTTTGGAACGCTATTTATCACGAACTCTTAAACTCGCTGTACGATCACCACCGATTGGGCGAACCACCTTTCTGCTCAGAGCAAGCGCGGGCAAGGCCAAGATGCTCACTTTTACCTTTTTGAATCAAAGATTTTGCAACTCTTGGCTCTAATAAGTATGAGCTTGTCCTCATAAACTTACTAACTTTTAATTTACTCAAAATTCCCTGAATTTTATCTCAATGCTCGATTATTTGACTCTTTCTTAAGATTAACACTCTCTCTCTCCAAGGTCGTGCCTTTTGGGAGAAATCGGCTCTTAAGTTCTGATGATAACTTTTAAAATTTTCAAATTATATTACCAGAGCACACACACATAAGATTTATATTTAAACAAGGTTAATAGCATATACAGAATGGATATATATTGAAAACACAACAAAATTTAGAAATGAATTATTTATATATATATTCTTTTCTCTTTTGCACAGAAAAAATGTTATATTTATAAACTTTTTTAATAACACCAAACAATTTGATTAAACAACAACACAACTATTTATTTATTTGACAAAATTTATCAATGTAAGATTTTCTATATCCTAAACAAAATAAAAACGCTTGACTTTTCAGACAGAACCACGAACAGTTTTTCCTGTACTGAAAAAGTCGTATTTAATTATTAATTATTTTCAACACCAAAGCAGAGGTTTAAAAATGAATTTAATTTTTAATAATTCCCCTAATAACGTTATATTTGAAATGAAGTTAATATTTGCGAATTATTCCTTAAGTATAAGATACCTTCACACATTATTAGAAGTTCTAGTTGGATTTGGAACTTGTTGTATAATTAGGCTGATGTTGATTTGATATTTTCGATCCAGAGTCTGTAAGCTGCTATGTAGTTGAATGCTGGTCTCGAATTCTTCTAAGTTGCCTTGAAGTTCGGTTAGAGTTAAAATTATTCTAAGTCCAGTTAAGTAGAGTGACAGTTGAATTTTCCTCTCAGCTCAGAGTCGGTTGCAAAAGAAACGTCCACTTCGCGTCGATTCCAAATCAAAAGTATCCTTCTTTCGAAAGACAAATTACGGTCTCCCTTTCCGTGGGAATTAATCCCCTTCTTGGAGCCAATTTTCCTCCCTTTTAGGGAAAAAGGTATTTTCTTCATATTATGTGTTTTCAGGCCCTTTTGGTCTGAAATATTTACACTATATATTTTATTAGTCATATTTTTTGACTAATGAACAGTTTTCTTCCTTTATTATTAATTAAAACACCTTTTAATTAATAATTTATTGTATTTCTTCTTCAACGTTATCTGTGATCCAAGTTGGCAATATGATGTTTCTGACTTTAGACTCCGGTTGAGGATGCGCGCGCCACTTTTCATGTGTTTGCATGAAAATTTCTACTTTGGTCGTTTTTTCGTTCAACTCGCTGTAACTTTCGAACGCTCGAACCGATTTTAAAGTTCCTTTCGGATTCTTCTTCCTCTATATCTTGTGGGTCTTGTGGAACTTGATTCATCGCTCTACTGCGCTTCGTTCGCGAGTTATCGCCCTTTTCCCGAAATTCGATTTTTCTCCTTTTCAAATTTTGAGATAAGTCCTTTCTCAAAATTCTTTTGACGAAATCTTGTTCCTCTTCTACTACGACGAAAAACTCTGTTTGTACTTTTCACATAACTCGTTTGGTTCTCGAGTTATACGTCCTTGAAGTCCTAAAGTTTGTGTCGTATAAGTTTTTGTTCATAAAACCCCCCCCCCTTATATATTATTACTTCTGCTTTGATGTTTTACAATTTTACATACTAGATAGCTATAATTACAATCTTATTTTACCCCTTTAACTTTTAATTTAACCGCTTTTGGGCTTTAAAGTTTTACGTTTTGTAATTATTATATCTCCCTTATTTTATTCTCAAATTTGATTCTAAGTACATATTATTGTGCCCTATTGTGGTCTCTACAATAGTACTTATTATTATTTTTTAAATAATCCCCCCTTCAACTCAAAAATTCCAAAAAACTCCCCAAGAATGACTTTCTAAGTCCATTTTCACCTGTTAATTATTATTAATTCATATTTTTTATTTTTTATTATTATTAGTTCCCCTCTGAGTTATGACTACGTTTTTTGAATTTTGACTTTAAGTTTTTTCCAAATTTTAGGTTTTTGAGCCCCTATAAAAACTTGAATAACTTTTTTGTTTTAATTGCTTTTAAATTTATTTTTCGATATTATTAATCGGTTGATTCTACTGAACATTAATTTATTTTAATAATTTAGTATTTTAATAAAATAAGAAACAAGTCAGAGCGACTGTACACGAACCAACATGAAATGTTCAACACCTGTTGCCGTGACGTCATCGTTCCTCCTCGTCCCCCATCTACATGGCTTTATCGCGGGAATTTAAACTGTTTTAAATTGGCTTGAGACTTTTGGCTTTTCCCAAACCGTCTCAACACACACACACACACACACACACACACACACACACACACACACACACACACACACAACAACAACACACACACACACACTTTGCAACGGTTTAATTGAACCGCCTGCAAGGAGCAATTTTGGAAAAGAGCTAAATTCCAAAATTTCAATTAAATCAAACAATAATTGTAGAAATGACAAAAACATTTCTAAAAATAAAATAACACATGTAAAGTTAAAGGGAATATGTAAGTTAGCCAAGCCAAGGTCACGCGCCTTGACAGGAAATATCTAGCGTTCCGGATTGAACAGGAATTCGTCCATATGTTTCTAATGCAAAAAACATCAAAATCCGAAAACCTAAATTAAAATGATATAATCGTGTAGAGCTAGGAAAACCTAATAATAAATAATAAGAGAATAAACTCGTCAAATTAATAATAAAAAAGTTATAGCCATAATAAAACGTCATAAAACATAAAAAACCCTTAAAATAAAGAAATTCCAAAATCTAATAATAACAACGCATAACCATAATATAAACTAGAAATAAATAAGACTCGAAATCAAAATTTAATAAAAGACCATAAAGTAATTAAATAATAAATAACCAACAATGCAGAAAGTACCGTAACTTGTGAAACCCAGAAGCGAGGAAGAAGAGGAAAGCAGTTTTGGAACTTTCAGCATCAGAGGAACAACTTGCAAAAAGAAGATTTTCAAAATTTCCAAAATTGGAAAAACTAAATTTTGAAAACTTACGAAATTTTCAAATCTCCGTAAAAGAAAAAATATACGTCGTATCGCTACAAATGAAGATGGAAAATCATCAGGGAAAGAAGGGCTTCAAAATGAAATCACCCAGAAGAAGATCGAGCGAAGCGAACGGGATATATGAGGAAAAGAAGAATTCGCAAGTAAAAAATTATAAATTTCAGGAATCAACTTGTCTTGAACGTCGTGCGCATAGTAGGCAGTAGACGCATGGAAAGGGAAAGTTACCAACTTCAACACAAATCCACCATAAGAAATTAAACTAATTATAACAAATAATAATAGGAATAGATAATTTAAAAATAAGAAAAATAGACAAACAATAGAAGAATAAGCCAAGGAAAGTTCATCGTAGTGCAAATAAATAAATAAAATTAATTAAATTGTGAAATAAAACAGTAACAATAATCAGTGAAGGTTGGCCACACTGAAAGGCCTAAAATTCGACGAGTTAACTTTCTTCAAGTTAATTCGACAGTCTCGTTTAGTACCAGCTCCAGGGAAGTCTTCTAATAGCAGCTCCAGGAAAGATCACCAACTTTACTCAAGTCTGAACAGGAAATCGTCGGGAAAATATTGTCAACGCTCTGTACTTCGCCAGGTTAATAACGGTGCCTACAGAAAGGATCGGCCTTGCTGGAGACAACGTGACATCCTACAACAGCTTAGTAGAAGAGATCTTCACTACGGACTCCGGCAAACATTCTTCTAGAATTTGTCGTCATCAACAGATTCTTCGAGAACTGGACTTCGAGATATTCTAGACAACTCTCAGAAAACATCTCCAAGATCCTCAAACACTCTCAGAATCAGGACGAGCGGACTTGTGCACTCCACAAAACAAGGTACTGCATAAATCAAGCTTTTTTAATAAATAAAATATTTTTTAATAAACTTGAATTACGTCCAAAATTATTAAACTCAATAAAGTTAAATAATAACATTTTAAAGGCAAAGTAAAGTCAAAATAAAGCCAATTTTAAATTCATTCAAATAAAGAGATATAAAATACAATAAAATTCGAGTCCAATAATAAAGCAAAAGTAACAGATTGGAAAGGAATAAATAATAGGATTCATATTTATGTGTATTAGAATAAGAATATCAATTGTTAGTTTTAGTTATTGTTAAAATTGTTTAATATAGTAGATTTTCAGTTTGTTAAAAGAGAAAGCATTTAATATAAATTGTCAGAAAAGGCGACATTAATTGTTGTAAAAGATTCGAAAGAAATCCATTGTTTCTCAAAATAAAAATTAAATTGTAGACTCTTAAATAAATTTGTTAAATTTCATTGTTGAATATTTTAATTAAATCTAACCCATTCAAAGAAACTCATTACATTAGAAAGAAGAAAAAGTAAGTGCTCACCAAGTATAAAGTCAAAAATTCAAAAAAGAGCAAATTTTGGTGTTAATGAATTAAAGAGCTCCAAAGGGCACACCCTTTGAAAAAGAGTCTGGAGTTTTAAGAAAGGTAAGCTAGTATAAGAAGTGAATATATTAATATAGTAAAATTTCCTGTGTTAGCATAAGTTGATTAAAATAAATTATTCTTGTGTGACATAAGGAATCAAGAGCCTTATCAAAACTATTAAACTGCGAAAGAATCACTCTCTATTAGAAAGTAGATCGCGGGGTTGTAGTTGGGGTAAGGTCTTGCAGCGAGTAGTGTCCCCCGTGAGAGGCTGTCTGTCAAAGAACCAACAATAGTAGAGGGGAGGGGGGAGCGTTGCAAGTGGCGTCCAACAGCGTAGGCTCGAAAGTAACCAAACAAAAAATTGTTAAAATTACTTTAGGGTTGAAAACGAACAGCTTAAATTCATTAAAATCAAAATTAAAACTTAAAACTTAAAACTTAAATAAATAAACAGTAGTAAACCTAATAAATAAATCTAAATAAAAAAAATGGCAGCTCCGAAAGAAACAGAAACGGAAATGCAGAAGTTCATGAGATATTTCCAGGCGAAAGAAAAAGAACGCGAAGCTAGGGAAGAGGCAGATAAAAAAGAACGTGAGGAGAGAGAAAAAGCACGCGAATCGGAGAGGAAAAAAGAGAAAAAAGAACACGAAGCTAGGGAATTAGAAAGGGAGACTAGGGAAAACGAAGAGAAAAGGGAACGCGAAGCGAAAGAAAGAGAACGCGAAGCAAGGGAGTTAGAGGAAAAAAGAGAACGCGAAGCTAGGGAATTAGCACGCGAAGAAAGCGAACAAGCGAGTAGGGAAGAACTCTTACAAGCTGTAGGTGGTTTAGGAGAAGACGTAAAGAAAAATTTTGAAGCAATTCAAAATAGAGTCGGAAATTGCGAAGACGAAATAGTCGTTTTGAAAGGGGAAATTCAGGAAATAGGGGAAACAATTAAAGGTCAGGATGACAAAATTAAACAAAATAAAGTTAATTGCGAAACGTTAAGCAAAAATATAAAATCGTTAGAAACCAAAATGAGACAGACAAGTATAGGGCAAAATTTAGTAGGGGCTGGGAGAAGTGTAGTATACGTACAACCCGGTGCAGCAGGAAATAAAACTGTCGAATTTTGGGGAAGTTCTAAAGAAAGTCCAATGAAATTTCTAGCCGAAATAGAAGAGATTTTCATGGAAATCGATCCACAATTAGACGAAGGGGAGAAATTAAAAATCGTGGAACGACACATAAAAGGGCCGGTAATAGAATGGTGGAACGTAATAAAAGATAATAAAGATAGATACGGACAATTTAGGGTTAAATTTAAAAAAAATTATTGGGGATATCAAGCCCAGCAACATATCCGAAATTTAATTGAAAACGGACAATATCGTGATACAGGATATATGTCAAGAGTTAATTATTTTTGCAAAATGGTGGCTAAAGGACAATATCTTGATCCACCAATCCCAGAAAAATTTATGATTAATAGAATCATGCGACATTTTGAACAAAAGGTACAATTTGCGAGTATAGGAAGTCATAGCGAAACCGTTGAAAGCGCGATAGAATTTCTTAGAACGTTTGAAACGATGGAAGGCGAACCACGTAGGGAAGATCGAGAAGAAAGACCAGCGTATAAGGGGAACCTTGATAGGAAAATGGCAGGAGCCATGGACTCTCAAACCTATCCTAGAACACCTAACCTTAGATCCTATGGGAATAGACCGCAAACAAACCAAAACCAAAGTAACCAAAAACCCAATCCTACACTACCTAACAATCCGAGACCCAGTCCAAAAAACTAGGTTATAAGGTCCCGGAAAAAAGCAAAAGAAAACGGTTACAGGCAAAGACAGGATTCGGGGCCGCAGATCAAAATGTAAAAAATAAAATCAAAACAGAGAAACCTTTAGAAAACTTTTCAAAAATTAAAAATCCAACATTAAAATCAGTAGGGAAATTACAAAACATTTTATGCGATATTAGGGAAGAGTTATTGACAGAAGGCGAAAATATCAACATTCAAACAAAATTATTAGAAAAATGTCCGGAAATAAACGTCAAAATTCATCAAACAAATATAAAAGTTTTAGTAGACACGGGAGCGCAGTGGTCGTGTATACAAGCTGAGTATTTGGAGGAGTTAAAAAGACGGGGAAACAAATTTTTAGAATTACCAGTTTATAACGTCGAAGTAGTAACAGCCATTAAACAGAAAAAACAAAGAGTTTCAAAACAAGTATCAATACCCGTGCAATTTAACGACAGAGTAGTAGATATAAAATTTCTGGTAGTACCAAAGTTAACTAGTTTAGGTATATTAGGATGTAATAGCCTATTCAAGTTAAACGCGAAAATTAATATGGAGGAAAAATACGTAATAATAAATGTAGAAGGGGAAAACAGAAAAATAAATTTCATCGAAGAAGCTAAAAAAGTAACTTCAAAAACCAATCTATTAAATAGATTGGACATAGAACAACCGTCAGCTAAAATCTGTGTACGGAAATTGCGAAATCAAATTAGCAATATAGGAGGTCCAAATACTATAATGCGAGCGAATGGGGCGTTATATGTTACTACATTACCCAGTGTAGAAGTAAAAAACTAGGGTACCGAACGTGACCAAGCCGAACGTGACAAAGGGGGAGAAAATACCAGAATTGACCAAACAGGACGTGTAAACAACAAACGTGACGGGAGGAAAGAAAAAACCGAAGCCGACAACACCGAACGAGACAATACAGGAAGGAACAGGAGAAGGGAAAACTTAGAGAGGGGAAGGGAGTTTGAACTCAAAGGAAAACAGGAGATAAACCTTAGAAACCAAAACACGGTCGAAAGGAAGATGCCAATTCAAGGAAGGAACTTTGAAATCCAAAAAGAGATTAAAAGTGGAGCAACCTATCCAAGAAGAAGCAGGAAGAAGAGCGAAGCGAGCGAGAAAAGGGAAGAACTATATCCAAAAAAGCTTCAGAGTCGTGAGTTATTCGTACAAGGGCTAAGCAAAGTCGTCGTAAATAAAGAAGTAAGTCTTAAGCACCAAATACAAAATGGAGACCACGCAAAAATGAAGGGATCACTGGTAAACATACCTAAGTTCGAATTGAGCTTAATTCCAAAAGGGGAGTCCAGTAGTCAATCAAACCCAAACCTGAATAAGTTAGGAGCGAACGAAACAAAAAAGTTCAAAAATCGAGACGTAACCAAAAAGGTTAAATTCAAAACAAAAGTAAAGCATAGTCAAAAAAGGAAGGGGAAAAATAAATTTAAGTTAAAAAGGAAGGGAAACGTATTCGTAAAACTAAAAATAAAAAATAAACCAACGGTAAAGTTAAAAAACTAGAAATAAAGGTTAGAATAGTAAAATAACAGTAAACATAAAGTAGAATAGGTAAATTCGTAAATTCATAATCATAAACATCGTCCAAAATAGTATGTAATAAATCCAAAAGGAATAAAGTTCAGAATAAATCATAACGGTAGATAAAAACCAGCTGTTTCGATAAAAGCGAGGGGAGAAATTGGGACAAGTTGCGTAGGTCAGTTAATAAATAAACAAGCATCCGGAAGACATGAAAATTGTACAGTAATTAAGATAGAGAGGGGTTCTTTCGTTATAGCGATAACGGAAATGAGAAATGTCAACATTCAAAGGAATTTCAATCTGTTACTTGGCGTAATCTAACCTAGCGCGAAATCAATTAAAAGTAAGGATGGCTTGATTTATGTAACTTACCTTAGTGCAAAAGTGATTAAATTTGTGTCAAAATTTATAATTTTAAAAAAGTTAGGATAAAGTGTAAATGTGTATAACTATGTATAATCATGCTAAATAGACTGTTTCAGATGAAAGAGAGACGAAATGAACTATCGAACATGAAAAATATATATGTATTTGTATAAAATAAGGATTGTTTTCATATGAATATGTCATGTTTATTACCATGTTTTTGAAAATTATATATGTCACCAATTAATCATTTATGTTAGAAATAGGATTGTTTTATAGATAGTAAGTTTTCATGTTATATAGATAATTATGTGTTTTAAATAGAAAGGAAGTAAATATGTAAAGAGAATAGAAAAATTTGAGGAACATAAAATTTTAAAATCTAAAAAAGGGATTTTAATGTCAAAATTTTAAGTTTTTGAGAGGGGAATTTGCAACGGTTTAATTGAACCGCCTGCAAGGAGCAATTTTGGAAAAGAGCTAAATTCCAAAATTTCAATTAAATCAAACAATAATTGTAGAAATGACAAAAACATTTCTAAAAATAAAATAACACATGTAAAGTTAAAGGGAATATGTAAGTTAGCCAAGCCAAGGTCACGCGCCTTGACAGGAAATATCTAGCGTTCCGGATTGAACAGGAATTCGTCCATATGTTTCTAATGCAAAAAACATCAAAATCCGAAAACTTAAATTAAAATGATATAATCTTGTAGAGCTAGGAAAACCTAATAATAAATAATAAGAGAATAAACTCGTCAAATTAATAATAAAAAAGTTATAGCCATAATAAAACGTCATAAAACATAAAAAACCCTTAAAATAAAGAAATTCCAAAATCTAATAATAACAACGCATAACCATAATATAAACTAGAAATAAATAAGACTCGAAATCAAAATTTAATAAAAGACCATAAAGTAATTAAATAATAAATAACCAACAATGCAGAAAGTACCGTAACTTGTGAAACCCAGAAGCGAGGAAGAAGAGGAAAGCAGTTTTGGAACTTTCAGCATCAGAGGAACAACTTGCAAAAAGAAGATTTTCAAAATTTCCAAAATTGGAAAAACTAAATTTTGAAAACTTACGAAATTTTCAAATCTCCGTAAAAGAAAAAATATAGGTCGTATCGCTACAAATGAAGATGGAAAATCATCAGGGAAAGAAGGGCTTCAAAATGAAATCACCCAGAAGAAGATCGAGCGAAGCGAACGGGATATATGAGGAAAAGAAGAATTCGCAAGTAAAAAATTATAAATTTCAGGAATCAACTTGTCTTGAACGTCGTGCGCATAGTAGGCAGTAGACGCATGGAAAGGGAAAGTTACCAACTTCAACACAAATCCACCATAAGAAATTAAACTAATTATAACAAATAATAATAGGAATAGATAATTTAAAAATAAGAAAAATAGACAAACAATAGAAGAATAAGCCAAGGAAAGTTCATCGTAGTGCAAATAAATAAATAAAATTAATTAAATTGTGAAATAAAACAGTAACAATAATCAGTGAAGGTTGGCCACACTGAAAGGCCTAAAATTCGACGAGTTAACTTTCTTCAAGTTAATTCGACAGTCTCGTTTAGTACCAGCTCCAGGGAAGTCTTCTAATAGCAGCTCCAGGAAAGATCACCAACTTTACTCAAGTCTGAACAGGAAATCGTCGGGAAAATATTGTCAACGCTCTGTACTTCGCCAGGTTAATAACGGTGCCTACAGAAAGGATCGGCCTTGCTGGAGACAACGTGACATCCTACAACAGCTTAGTAGAAGAGATCTTCACTACGGACTCCGGCAAACATTCTTCTAGAATTTGTCGTCATCAACAGATTCTTCGAGAACTGGACTTCGAGATATTCTAGACAACTCTCAGAAAACATCTCCAAGATCCTCAAACACTCTCAGAATCAGGACGAGCGGACTTGTGCACTCCACAAAACAAGGTACTGCATAAATCAAGCTTTTTTAATAAATAAAATATTTTTTAATAAACTTGAATTACGTCCAAAATTATTAAACTCAATAAAGTTAAATAATAACATTTTAAAGGCAAAGTAAAGTCAAAATAAAGCCAATTTTAAATTCATTCAAATAAAGAGATATAAAATACAATAAAATTCGAGTCCAATAATAAAGCAAAAGTAACAGATTGGAAAGGAATAAATAATAGGATTCATATTTATGTGTATTAGAATAAGAATATCAATTGTTAGTTTTAGTTATTGTTAAAATTGTTTAATATAGTAGATTTTCAGTTTGTTAAAAGAGAAAGCATTTAATATAAATTGTCAGAAAAGGCGACATTAATTGTTGTAAAAGATTCGAAAGAAATCCATTGTTTCTCAAAATAAAAATTAAATTGTAGACTCTTAAATAAATTTGTTAAATTTCATTGTTGAATATTTTAATTAAATCTAACCCATTCAAAGAAACTCATTACATTAGAAAGAAGAAAAAGTAAGTGCTCACCAAGTATAAAGTCAAAAATTCAAAAAAGAGCAAATTTTGGTGTTAATGAATTAAAGAGCTCCAAAGGGCACACCCTTTGAAAAAGAGTCTGGAGTTTTAAGAAAGGTAAGCTAGTATAAGAAGTGAATATATTAATATAGTAAAATTTCCTGTGTTAGCATAAGTTGATTAAAATAAATTATTCTTGTGTGACATAAGGAATCAAGAGCCTTATCAAAACTATTAAACTGCGAAAGAATCACTCTCTATTAGAAAGTAGATCGCGGGGTTGTAGTTGGGGTAAGGTCTTGCAGCGAGTGCTGTCCCCCGTAGGGAGGCTGTCTCTCGAAAGAAAGAACCAACAGTACAGAGGGGGGGGGGTGCGTTGCAAGACACACACACACACACACACACACACACACACACACACACACACACACAGGCCCTTTATGGTTCTCATTTTGGGATTTTTTGGTACTAATTTTTGGGCTCTTTTTGTGGGCACTTTTATATGGGCCCTGTTTGGTGCTCCTTTTTTTTGTTTCATTTATAGTGGGTATTTTTGGGGTTTTTTTGTTGCTTATATTTAGCCCTTCTTAGCGGTGCTCATTTTGGTTACTTTTTGGGGCTAATTTTTAAGGCCTTTTTTGAGCTTATCGTTTGGAGCTTATTTTAGGCACTTTTTGTGCTTATTTTTGGGCCCTTTGTAGGCTTACTTTTGAACCATTTTTGGGCTCATTTTTACATGTTCATTTTGGGCTTTTTTAGGCTTATTTTGATCTTATTTTTTAGCCATTTGAAGGACCTTTTTTGCATGTTTTAGGGGCTCATTTTTGGTCCTTTTGGGTAATATTTTTAGGTCTTTTTTGGTTCATTTTTGAGTTTTATGGTTCTAATTTTGTAGGCTTATTTTCGGTTCTTTTTTAGGCTCATTTATGGTCCAATTTTTTAGTTAATTTTTGGGGCCTTTATTTAGGCTCTTTTTGGGGATTTTTGGCTCATTTTTAAGGACTTAATTCGTGGAATTTTTGAGGCTCATTTGGCTAGTTTATGGCTAATTTTTACATTTTATGGCCCGTTTTTGACTGATATTCATGTTTAATTGCCAGTTTATAGACCGACCTTTCAAGGACAGTTTAAACTGATTTTAACTTTCTGTCACCAGGTATTGATAGATTTTCACGTTTTTAGTCGAGTTTTGGACTGATTTTAACCTTTTTGGACAGTTTATGGACTTGTGACTTGATCTCCGCAAGACCATTTTTTTACTGATTTTATATATATTTATCGCCAGTTTTTAATTGATTTTTTAAATTTTGAGGGCTCATTTTTAAGCCCTATTTGAGCAAATTTTTACGTGCTCATTTTGGGCCCTGTTTGTGCTTATTTTAGGGCCCCTTTTTATGCTTCTTTATGAGCCTTTTTGGGATCATTTTCAGCCATTTTTGTGCTCATTTTTATGGGCTCACTTCGGGCACTTTTTGGGGTTCATTTGGCCAGTTTTGGACTAACTTTTACTTTTTATCGCCGGTTTTTGTCTGATATTCATATTTAATAGCCAGTTATAGACCGAACTTTTCTAGGCCAGTTTTTGACCATCTATCACTAGATTTTGATCGATATTCACGTTTCAAGGCCAGTTTTGTACTGATTTTCACATTTCAAAGTACTTTTTTGACTGATTTTTTTGAGCTAATTATGGGCCCTTTTTGGTATCATTTATAGGGGATCATTTTATACCATTTTTTATGCTCATTTTTTGCCTTTCATTGGACACATTTTTGGGCCCTTTTGGGGCATAATTTTCGGTATTTTTTTGGTCTCATTTTTAGGAACTAATTCTGTTATTTTTTAGGCATATTTTTATACTTTTTTGGGCTCGTTTTGGAGTTTTTTCGGGTCTCATTTTAGACTCTTTTTGGGGGTAATTTTTAAACTTTTTTGGGTTCTTTTTTAGGGGCCATTTAGTCCCTATTTTGGGCTCATTTTTGGGCCCTATTTTGCGCTTAATATTAAGATCTAAATTTGGGCCTTTTTTGTGGTTCATTAGGGCGGTTTTGACAGATTTTTACATTTTATGGTTGGTTTTGAATGATATTCATGTTTAATTGCCAGTTTTAGACCGAGCTTTTCAAGTCCAGTTTTTGACTGATATTTACCTTATATCACTAGGTTTTGATCGATATTCACGTTTTAAGGCCAGTTTTGGACTGATTTTCACATTTCATATTCCATTATTGACGTATATTCATGTTTTATAGACAGTATTTTGATAGATTTTCACGTTTTTGTCGAGTTTTGAAATGATTTTCACCTATTTGGGCTAATATTTTTGCCCTTTTTGGGGGCTCATTTATCGTACCTTTATTTTGCTCGTTTTTAGGGGATCTTTTTTGGCCCTTATGGGGGAGCTCATTTGGCCAGTTTTAGACTGATACTTACATTTTATTGCCAGTTTTAGACCATCCTTTTCAAGGCCAGTTTTTGACTCATTTTAACCTTCTATCACCAGGTTTTGATCGATATTCAAGTTTCAAGGCCAGTTTTGACTGTTTTTTCATAGATTTTCACGTTTTAAGTCGAGGTTTGGACTAATTTTAACCTTTTTGGACAGTTTTAGACAAGATCTCTTCAATGCTCATTTTTTTACAGATTTTCAACATCTATCGCCATTTTTGGATTGATCTTTACAACTCAAGGTCATTTTTGGACTGTTTTTTACATTTATCTTTAGTTTTTTATCGTTATTCACGTTTCAAGACAATTTTGTACAGATTATCACCTTTCATGGCCTGTTTATGGACTTGTGTTTATATTTAATGGCCATTTCTAGTTCGATCTCTTCGTATCCAATTTCGTGCTGATTTTCACCTTTTATTGGCATTTTTTGATATTTCTTCATGTTTCAAGGCTAGTTTTGAAGAGATTTTTATTTTTTTGAATGATATTCGTTTTTAAAGGACAGTTTTAGACCGACCTCTTCAAGGCCAGTTTTTGACTGATTTTTACATTTCATAATCCATTATTGAAGTTTTTCATGTCCACTTTTTGACAGATCTTCAATCATCAAGGCCTGTTTTTGACTGATTTACACTTTTTATCACCAGGTTTTGTTCTATAATAATGTCAATTCGAGACATCATTTGGACTGATTTTACATATTTCATATCCCGTTTAAGACCATTCACGACCGTACATGATCATTCATGTTTCATGGCCAGTTTTTACCATTTTTGATTGATTCTTACGTTCTAAATTTTTGAGACCTTTTTGGTCACATTTTTAAGCGTTATTTTGAACCCTTTTTGGGGAGCATCTTTTAGTCCTTTTCGAGCTTATTTATACGGGCTCATTTTGTGCCCTTTAGTGCGCTTATTTTTGGCTTTTGGCACTTTTGGGGCCCTTTTTTGGACTCATTTTTGGGCTTTTTATTTAAGATCATTTATGAGTCTTTTTGGGCTCATTTTTTAGCATTTTTTTGTGTTCATTTTTTTCGACCTTTTTGGGGCTTTTTGACTGATTTTAAGCTTCTATGACCAGATTTGGATCGATTTTCACGTTTCATGGCCTGTTTTGGACACATTTTCACATTTCATAATCCAGTATTGAAGTTATTTTATGTTTCATGACCAGTTATTAAGATCTTCAACCTTCAAGGTCCCGTTTTTGACTGATTTACACCTTTTTTTCACCAGGTTTTAATCTAGATTCTCAATTTGAGACCTGTTTTGGACTGTACGGTATTTCCATATTTCATGTCCAGTTTTGACGGAATTTTGATAGATTTTCACATTTTTAATGTTTGAGCCTTTTTGGGCTCATTTTTAGAAGCTCATTTCGGACCCTGTATGGTTCTCTTTTTGGGACTTTTTTGGTGCTCATTTTTGGGCACTTTTTGTAGGCACTTTTTATGGTCCCCGTTTGGTGCTCTTTTTTAACCCTTTTTGTTTAATTTACAGGGGGTATTTTTGGGGTCTTTCCTTGTTTCTTTTTTTAGCCCTTCTTTTGGGGGCTTCTTTTGGTTACTTTTTGGGGCACTATTTTTAGCCCTTTTTGAGCTCATTTTTAGGGGCTCCTTTTTTGCTTTTTTTGTGCTTAATTTTGGGCCCTTTATTGGGTTTAATTTTGAGCCATTTGTTGGTTCATTTTAAGGGATCATTTTAGGCTTTTTTAGGCTTATTTTGGTCTTATTTTTTAATAGATCTTTTTTGGGTATATTTTAGGGTCTCATTTTGGGCCATTTTTGGGGCTAAATTTTTAGCCCTTTTTGGGCTCATTTTGATGTTTTATGTTCTCATTTACTGGGGATCATTTTAGGTACTTTTTAGGGTCATTTGTTTGAGCACATTTTAAATCCCTTTTTGGGCTCATTTTGAGCCTTTTTGCTCATTTTTAGGGGCTCGTTTTTGTACCTTTTTGGGGCTCATTTTTGTGTTTTTATTGGGCTCATTTTTAGGGGAACATTTTGTTCTTTTTTAGGCCATTTTTTGGGCTCCATATTAGGCATTTTTTGGCTTCATTTGTAGGCTTACTTTTAGGGGCTTATTTTTATTGACTCATTATGGGCCCTTTACGGCTAATTTGGCCAGTTTTTGACTGATTTTCATCTTTTATCACCAGGTTTTGATCTATATTGTCAATTCGAGACCTGTTTTGGACTGAATTTCACAATTCATATCACGATTAAGACGTACGTTCGTTTCACGGCCAGTTATGACCGATTTTTGATATATTTTTACATTTTAAATTTTTAGACCTTCTTTAGGCTCATTTTTAGGGGCTCATTTTGTGCCCTGTTTGTACTTATTTTTTGGCTTTTTATTTGGTTATCATTTATAAAAGCTAATTTTGTAACGTTTTGTGCCTTTTTTCATCTACGTTTTAGTAATTTTTTATGCTCATTTTGGGGCTTATTAGTTAGCCTTGTTTTGGAGGTTTTTGGGCTCAATCTTGAGTTTTTTCGTTCTAGTTTTTGGGGATCATTTAGGAGCATTGTGTAGGCTCATTTACGGGCCATTTTTTGAGTTCCGTTCATTTTTGGGCTCATTTTTAGAGCGTTTATTGGCTAATTTTTAGATCTTCGTTTTGAGCCCTTATTGGATTTCATTTCTCCAATTTTGGGCTGATTTATACTTTTTATGGCCTGTTTTTGACTAATATTCATGTCTAAATGCCAGTTTTAGACCGATAATTCAAGGCTGATTTTTGACTGATTTTAACCTTCTATCACCAGGTTTTGATCAATATTCACGTTTTAAGACCAGTTTTGGACTGATTTTGTCCATTAATGGTCCATAATTGATTTATATTCATGTTTCATAGCCATTGTTGATACATTTTCATGTTTTTAAGTAGAGTTTTGGACTGATTTTAACCTTCATGGACAGTTTTAGACCGATCTCTTCAAGGCCCGAATTTTACTGATTTTAAAAATCTATCGCCATTTTTTGATTGATCTTCACATATCAAGGCCATTTTGGACTGATTTTCAACTTTTATCTTTAGTTTTATATCGTTGTGCACGTTTTAAGGCAATTTTGTACAGATTATCACCTTTCATGGCCCTTTTCTGGACTTATATTCACATTTAATAGCCATTTTTCGACCGATCTCTTCATGGCCAATTTCGTACTGATTTTCAACTTTTATCGTCAGTTTTTGATATTTTTATATGTTTTAAGGCTAATTTTGAAGTGATTTTTACTTTTTATTACCCGTTTTTTAATGATATACGTGTTTAAAGGACAGTTTTAGACCAACCTCTTCAATTCCAGTTTTTGACTGATAATAACATTCTATCACCAGGTTTTGATCGATTTTCACGTTTAAAGGCCTGTTTTGGACTGATTTTCACATTGCATAATCCATTATTGAAGGTTTTTCATGTTTCATGGCCAGTTTTTGACAGATCTTCAAGCTTCAAGGCCCGTTTTTGACTGCTTATACCTTTTATCACCAGGTTATGATCTATATTGTCAATTCGAGACCAGTTTTGGACTGATTTTTATTTCAAAGCCCGTTTAAGACGTATATTCATGTTTCATGGCCAGTTTTGACGGAATTTTGATAGTTTTCACGTTATAAATTTTGAGCCCTATTTGCGCTCATTTTTAGGTGATAATTTCGGGCCCTTAATGAGGCTCATTTTATGCCTTTTTAGGGCTCATTTTAGGCCTTTCTAGAGCTCATTTTTATTCAATTTTTGGGCTTATTTAAAATTTTAATTTGGGCTCAATTCTAGGTGCTCATTTTGGGCCCAAACGAGGGCTTCGATTTAAGCCCTTTTTCGGTTAATTATTAGGAACTAATTTTGGGAAATTTTCTGTTCTTATTTTTGAGCTCCTTTTAATGCTTATTTTTTAGTCTTTTTTGGGCTCATTTTTCAGACCTTTTTTCGGCTCATTTTTAGGGGCTGTTTTTGGGCTCTTTTTAAAAGCTTATTTTTTTAGCTCATTTATATAGCTTTTGTGGTCTCATGTTATGGGCTTATTTTGGGGCATTTTTGGTCTCATTTTAAAACCCTCTTATAGATATATATTTTTTTTTTTGGTTCTCATTTTTAGGGGCTTATTTAGGACCATTTTAGGCTTATTTATCAGCCTTTTTTTGTTCATTTTTGGGCTCTTTTTTGGCTTATTTTTAGGGGCTCGTTTTGGGCCCTTTTAGGAGCTCATTTGGCCAGTTTTGGAATGATTTTTCCTTTTTATCACCCGTTTTTTACTGATATTCATGTTTAAATGCCAGTCTTAGACCGACATTTCAAGCCCATTTTTTGACTGTTTTTAACCTTCTATCACCAGGTATTGATCGATCTTCACGTTTCATGGCAAGTTTTGGACTGATTTTCTCATTTCATATTCCATATTGACGGTTTTCATGTTTCATGGCCAGTTGTTGACAGATTTTTAATCTTCGAGGCCATTTTTTGACTGATTTACATCTTTTATCACCAGGTTTTGATGTATATTGTCAATTCGAGACCTCATTTGGACTGATTTTACAAATTTCATAGCCCGTTTAAGATTTATATTCACTTTCATTGCAAGTTTTAAAAATTTTGGATAGATTTTCAAATCTCGAGACTTTTTTTGGGCACGTTTTTAAGAGCTCACTTGTGGCCCTTTTTGTGGGCTCATCTTCTAGCCCTTTTTGAACTCAATTTTAGGGGCTGATTTTGTGCCTTTTTGTGTGCTTATTTTTGGGCTTTTTATCAAAGCTCATTTTTGTGGTTCATTTTTTAGCTTTTTTGGGCTCATTTTGGACCCTTTTAGAGATTTATTTTTTAGCCCTATTTGGGAGCATTTTTTGTGCTCAATTTTAGGGGCTCGTTTTGACCTTTTTATGGCTAATATTATGGGTTCATTTTTGGGCTCATTCTTGGGCATTTTTGGGGCTTTTTATGCTCATTTTTAGAGGCTCATTTTGGAACCTTTTTGGGGCTCATTTTGGGCCCTTTTGGGGCTCATTTGGCAAGTTTTTGAGTGATTTTTACATTTTATTGCCCGTTTGGAATGGTATTCATGTTTAACAGTCAGTTTTGACTGATTTTTGATAGATTTTCTATTTTTAAATCGAGTTTTTGACTGATTTGACTTTTTTGGACAGTTTTAGACCGATCTCTTCAAGGCCCATTTTTTACTGATTTTCAACATCTATCGCCGGTATTTTATTGATCATTACAATTCAAGGCCATTTTTAGAATGATTTTCACCAATTATCTTTAGTTTTTTATATAATTTTCATGTTGAAAGGCAAATTTTGTACAGATTTTCACCTTTCATTGCCCGTTTATGGACTTATATTCACATTTAATGGCCATTTTTAGACCGATCACTGCATGTCCAGTTTTGTACTGTTATTATCTTTTATCGTCAGTTTTTTATATTTCTTCATGTTTCAAGGTTAGTTTTGGAGTGATTTTTATGTTTTATTAACTGTTTTTTAATGATATTCTTCTTTAAATGCCAGTTTTAGCACGACCTCTTCAAGGCCAGTTTTTGACTGATTTTAACCTTTTGTCACCAGATATTTTGAATTAAACTCTTTAGTCTCAAAATTGCGTCATAGGTCCGATTTCACGTTATAGGCCTATTTGTTGTGCAACATTTCTTACATAACTATTTTAAAATATTTATCGATTTTAACGGGAACTTTTTAACAACAAGTAATACGAATTATTTTACTATCTCTTATTTTTAGGTGAAATATTTGACTTAGATACATGGTTGCCAGCTAAAAGGGTTTTATTACACGACTGAAAATTGCATTATTTGTTGTTGTGTTATTATTCATTGGTAAGAAAAATATAAGTTGCACAATTAGGTTCTGTATAAGTATAAGTTCTGTAACAAATTGCTAAAAGTTTCAGTCTGGTGTTGAATTCAAATAACAAAACTAATTCTTTATCCAATCTAATTTGGGATTGGACACAAAAATCATGAAATAATAATTTGTTTTTCACAAATATTATTTTTAATAGATCACTTATTATAGGATAAATTGATCAATGTTAGGTGACATCTAGCTGGTATCCAAAGTATTAAGTTTGAACAATGGTGTATTAATTTCGCAGACTATTATGGTTATTTTAAAACCTTTATAAATATGTTAAAATTACTCTTTATGACCATCTAAAAATCTACACGTGATTTATTACAGTTTCATTACTGGTTAAAGACATTTCGTACAATAATTGTTCTTGAAACTATTTTCTTTCTACCCTTATATAATTCCTTGGCATAATGTTTATAGCGGTATATAATCTAGCAATCACTTAGTGATACAAAAACTTACAACAAAATAATTTACTGTTGTTATGAAAATAACTATATTGTTAAACTCACTAAGAGAACTGTTTATTAATTTGTGTATAAATAGCGACTACTTGAAATGTTACAATTAATATTTATAATATATATATATATATTTTATTATAAAATTAACTTCAGTATCATTTGTTCAATTTTTAAACTTAACAACGACAAAAATCAGAAATATATTACATCCGATCCTAACTAAAAGATAGCATACAATATTTTATCTTTAAACGAATTAGGTGTTAGCTGAGTAAAACGATAAATCACTAGTTTGAAACCTTCACTAGTTTAATATAAATCACTTTTAAATTTTAGGAACATTTACAAATTTTCTCCGCGTCATGAAGTAAAATGATTAAAACGAAATAAGTGTTGTTCTCCATTTCGTGGTTAATAATTATGCACCATTTATAATATCTACGTCTTTTAAAAACTGATCAAGAATACAGACTATATACTGTTTTAGATGTAGATCATGTTCAACTATTTTTTGGTAGCCGGAACAATTTCCTTTAAATATATTTTGTTATTATATGTTGTTATATATATATATATATATATATATATATATATATGTTGTTAGGCCATAGAATTAAGGATCAATGCAAAAACTTAAAGAAGGCTGTTAATTAATCACTAAATCAAACATAACCTGTCATCTTTAAACTATAAAAATAACCAAAAACTAATAAATACAAGAGGGTAATGACGTATTTTAAAGAGTTTTCCATCAGTCGAGTTATTCACACATGAATATACAGAGTGATTAAGGAATATGGGGAAATTTTAAGTTACGTAAGCAAGAGAAATTGGTAGCCCTAAGTAATATAATTATGAAAACCGACTCAGACTACTATATTAGTTAGTTATTATTATGGATCCTTGGAGTGAAGTCAAAGTAATGTTGTTATCTTATTTTGTTCTGTGCCATCATACGTATGGATTTGAGGAACGTAGGCCATGCAACTATAATCACATTGCATCGTTCCGTTGACATGCTGGATATATTTGTCGTTAATAACCAACATACATATCCAGCGCCTTGTTTTAATTTAATACCTTAACGGATAGCTGGAACATGTCAAAAGTTCAACATCCATGTAATTTCAAGAAACGGTGACATTCCACGTCAGAACTCCTCTAATTTATCAACATCGCTTGATTTATTCTTGTGAGTTAAATGGAATATTTAACGCTAAAACGGAATAATGAAAAAATTAAATCAGAGAAGTAATTGTCAATGATTAAATTAAAGTACTACTTCTAAAAAAGACAGAAATGTCAATTTACATGCTTGAGTATCGATTTAGTTCACTTCCGCGACGTAATCTTTGAGAACAAATAAAAATCAAGTATTTGTAAACTGTATATTTATTATGTATCATTAATTACTATTGAACGACGTAATATATTTGATTCATAACAAAACTATATATTTTACTTCAATTACAACGCACAACATAATATGTAACATAATTATGTGCTTTTCACATGTCTCTTTATGTAACATTACTATCTATCATAAAACAAACTCTTTTAACTACGATTTTATTCCACAATGCTAAATAGAAACATAAGAGTTGTGGTTTGACTGATTTTGTAATTTTAAATTTTATTACGTATTAGTTTGTCTTTTCCTTTTGGCTCTTCACTAGCTAAATATAATGTAGAGGAAGACAAAGATATCATACGTGATCGTTACTTTTGGTAACTTGAAATATTTGTGTCGTTATAATTACCTTTTAATATTCAAATAACAAAACAAATACTTTAAAACTTGGTGAACTCAAATGGCTTTAACATGAACCTAATAAAAAAAGTAGAAAACTCTATATTTGGTTTTATTATTTTTTGTATTTGTTTGACATTTGTATCGTAATCCTGGATAATTAAATAATACAATAAAAATAAGGCAGAACGAAAGTACAAGTACTTTTACTTATATTTCGTTTGTTTGTTTTTTTTTTCTGTCCATGATATTACAGAATGTCCCGTGGGAAATCACCTGCAGTTTTGTGGCTTTGACAAATTACGCTACGTGTTTTGAGTTGAAATGAAAAAAAAAAAAAAAATCATTATAACAGAATTTTGTATTGTTATAAAACTAACACTAATAAAAATTTAATTACGTTTTATATACTGTACAATAAGACAAAATTTATTTTAAGTCTTGTAAATGAATATAAAATTGTTAGTTCAAGACAATTATCTGTTTATATATATATATATATATATATATATATACATATTAGCTTCCACAACGGCTTTGTGTAATTATTTAATAATGAAACAAAATAACAATTTCATTTAGGTAATAAGTAATTGATTGATATGCTAAAAATATAAAAGTTTTAAAAATATTTGTTTTCTGAGTAGTGGCATTCTGAATCAAATTTTAATCTATCAATCAAGCTATTGTTTATTTTTTTAATTAGGGAAAAAGGCACATATTTTGTTTTAGTAAATTGGTAAAATGTGTACATTAAGTGTTTTATACCTGATGTTTGTTACTTGCAGAATAATTAGTTTTAATTATATGAGGTAAGTATTTATATATGTTATTACTTGTTGTAAATACTCTGTTTTTTATTTGATAATTTAGATGTATCTTCAGATTTGACATGGCAGTTTTGGAGTTAAGTACGCCAGTTCCCAACCAGTGAGAGAACTCCCTTAACCCGTTACTCTTGATAACGATAAACTATCTTCTACGATGACATCAAGCTTTTTTGACACGAATAACAACTGTAAACATTTAGGCTGGGGCAAAATCGGCATGGAAGATAAACGAAAGTTTATGACACGACAATAAAGGTTGCTTCAGTTCCATTAATTGGACATAAAAGGTGCAGTAATTTCCTATTTAACATTATTAAATTAAATGGTAATTTTTATCCAGGGTATGAACAAATATATCCAACAGGAGCTTTATGCACTGATACTAGCATCAGCTCAATGTGTCCTCTCAGTAGAATGGCGAGTTTTTGACAGTGGAGATCCTATAATTTGTGGTGGTGTACAGGTTGGTGTGATTAATTGGCATTGTGCAGAACTTAAGAGTTCGACTTTGGTCAATATACACAGTAGAATCGATATTAATGTACAATGGATAAGAAGTATGATGTCAATGGGTAATAAACATGACCGGATGCAATATGAATACTAAATAACAACTTCAAGATTGCTATTATTTATACTTATACACGGTATATCTCCTAATTATAATAGGTGCAAAAAGATCGGAACTACTTCTCTTAAAACACATCATGACTATTATCATGTATTATTTTAATAAACTAAATTGTTTTGATTTATAAATTAATAATTAGTTTTGTTTGTTTATGATTATTGGTTTAAATGAATAAATATTAAAACTCATGATGAATAAGTTGATGGTCTAATATTATTTCATGAAAATTATCCTTTATTAGTGTACAAATAAACCAAAATTACTTGAAGAGTTGTAAATGTTATTCAAATGTTAAGGTCTTAACAGTTTTTCTGTTTGTTTTTTTACAAAAAACTGGTTTTGCTGTTTCCATGATATAGAAATCAGACTCACAAATCAGCGGAATGTGATGAACAAATTAAAGATCTTGAAAACTTTCAATCTAGTAGAAGAACGAACATAGTAATGGGAAGCTTTGAGGATTGTGATATCATTAAACTTTGAGATAAAAAACGTCCTTATTTCTGAGCAATAACAATATCTGTCTTTTATTACTTTCGCATTACCAACATAAAAGCGGAATTACAATTTTTTTTTATAATTCATTCATATCTCTATTATAAAGATACTGAGAATACTTCAGGAATACCAAAACTAAATAACTTCTGATTAATTACTTACAAACTATAAACAAAAACCAAGTCAAGAAAACCAAACAAGTAAGCAAACTATTTTTGTAAATGCTATTAACATAACAACCACTATCGAAAGACTTTCCATTCGCACTATAATTTCTTAAGTATATTAATCAATGTTTGTGTTAAGCCATTGTAGTAAGCTTTTTTCAATAACTTTCATTCGTGAACAAAGTTATTTCATGATCCTCTACATTATCTAATTAGAGGTTTTTAATATTTTTGGTTACATATTATTGCACTCAGCGTGATAAAGTGAGTACAAAGGAGTGCACACGTCAGTATAATATTAGAGACAACACATATGATATAACAACGAACTATTGTAAAGCTTATCTTTCTGTAGTAAAGTTTGTACTTGCATTTTTTGGATTCAAGTTACTGCTAATCTCTGACTTAAGGTATATTAACATCAATAACATTAGTAATAAATTTTTGTTTAAATATTCTTAATTAAATACTATTTAAAATAAATTAACTTATTAAAAAAAGTATTATCTATAGATTTATCATATAATTAAGTAAAATTATAAAATAATGAAAACATTAATCAAATATAACTATGTTAAAAACCTCTCTGTTTTAAGAGATTAATGCGTTGGACTATATGATCGTTAAGATCAGGACTTTTGAACCATGACAGCTGTATTAAGTCAAATCCTTTAAAAAAGTTAAATCACCCAAAATTGTGTATCATTAATTCGTTTAAGAGTCATATTAATCATGTAAATACGTCTCTCGACTTTAAGGCTAATATGGAAAAATCGATAGTAAAACGCTTAAAAATAATATTTCTGGTACCAAATCAATGATTACCAAGGCAGATAAAGAGAATGCATTAGTAGTCATTTACTTATACGAATACAATAATTAAGTTAAGGATTTTAATGAAACTATTACCATTTGGAATAAACTTAAAGATCCAAGTCGAAATTATAAAAGAAATATAAACGTTGCCATTAATAAATGTACCCAAATTTTGTCCAAGAAACAAAAGAAGTATTTCAAAATGTTAAATCCTGCTCCTCCTACACTTTTTGGGTTCGCTAAAAATCATAAAGATGGTTGTCCTTTGCGTCCTTTAGTAAAATTTACCTCAGCCTCACCTTACAAACTGTCCAAGGTATTCGATATGATAGTTAGATAAATTTGAATCTACATATAGCCAAAAGAATAGAGATGATTTAATTTAGTTTTAATAATTAAAACAAAAATTTATGAAAATGGTATACCACCAAGCACCTTTAGCATAAATAGATTTTACTTACAAAATAAGCATACAAAAACTCCAACCGGTACCATACTAAATTCTTAACCTTTTTTCCAAACGTTCCTGTCAAGGAAACCATATGATTCTAGAGATTAGAACTAATAATACCTTAACCCATGTCAAACTAGAAGATATAATTATTATACTTAGGGCAGAACATATACAGAATTAATTCGTGTTAAATAATAAGTATTACCGCCCAAATGAAAGGCTAGCTATGTGTTCAAAGTTGTCTTCTATTATCGCGGATTTATTTTTTTATTATTATTATTTTTTTTTTTGAAGAAATACATTTGAAAAGAGTTTTGAGATGTCTGATAAGAATAAACAGCGACCAAAAAAAATCTATTGACGAAAACAGTTTGACGATATTTTGTTGAAAGAAAGAGGTATTCTCATTATAACAAGTGAATCAGCCAAAGGAATCAACAAATTTTGGATCTGTTGTACGTGGCATGCTACAGAGTCTGTTGACACCACAGCCTGATCATCTTCTAGCCATAGAGCAAAATTGTTGTTTACTGGGAGGTCCTGAGCACTGAGAAGTTGTAAGTCTATGCTACCCAAATTCATTAGGTTGGCGACGTAGATCAAAAAGAAAGACGTAATGCTGGGATCATAGGGCTTAAGTCCATCACTTTCATTGTAGTTATACTTACAATAAATACCGTCTTCATCAACATAAACTTTAGTTACCCTCTCTAAATAAATAATACAATATAGTTTTTAGCAACTCAATAAATATACACCATTATTAGGTGATTGATCAAATTTGATCATATTAATCAGGTATAAATATGTCTCTGTAGTTTCAAAATATCAATATTTAAACTTTACAAATATCCAATTTCTATGTTCTGATTGTACATTCTAATCACCGTGATTGTGTTCTGATAATCACAGTAAATGGCACGGGTATCCAATTAGTATATTTATAAATATTAATATTAACCAGTTTATACTTTCCAGTTTTTAGTTAAAAACCTCGTTTTTTATCTGAAAACTTTGTATAGTTCTATTCATGTAATATATAAGCGTTTAAAAATTATTTTGATGTTCTCTTCACAGCTTCTTGTAATCAAATATTGCACTGCTCCTGTAGAAACAGAATATATATTAGGGATAAAACAAACAAAACCACTATTTTTAAATAAATATTGGAAACATATTCATTTTATTTGGAAGTTAATATTCTAAATATCAGTTAATATATATTATAAAAAATTAGTTTCTTTGTCATACCATTAATACATGTTGTTTGGACTATTGTTATTTTTATTGACTTTCTATTGTTAAAATTTAGTCACATCTAAATGATTCGTCACATCTACGTATTCAGAAGGTTTTTATATGTATATAAAAGGATGAATAATTCTTTTGTTTAATCAGTGTTTTTTCATTATAACTGAAGAAAAAAATTCTTACCACTATTCAAACAGATTTCATTCAATGAGTATTGGAACCAAACTAACAGTTAGTATATTAATAAATTTTATTTTAATATATTATTGATCAGTTTCAAAGTTTATAGTTGTTAATAGTTTAAGCTATGACTTTCTTCGCATACTTGTTTATAACATTTGCATTGACTATACAATTTAATACGTCAAGTTCTATTTCTTCGTCCGATGATGAACCAGTAACCAATAAATCAATTATTGAGCTTTCTAAACACAGATCAAAGAGGTATTCACCGGATTTTGAAGACCGTATAATTGGAGGACAATTTGTTAAGGACTCTAGGATGTATCCGTTCATGGTAATGCTGCATTCAATAGTAAGTCTATATTATTTAATGTTAATTTGCAGTATATATAGCCATCTTCATAAATATAAAAATATTTCTGTATTTAACTTATTTGAATTAACTAAGAACAAAAAATGTAAATAAAAATTGAAAACACATTATATATATATATATATATATATATATATCACTTTGTAAAAACCTGTTTCAAATGTACAAATAAATGAGTATTAATAAAAGGTTATATAAAATATTTTCAATATTTATTTTCATTTTTATACAAATCAGTTATTCATGAATAGCAAGGTATATCCATGGGGTCTGTCTGTCAGTTGGCGAGTGTGTTTGTGTCTGTCTATAATGGTTTTATAAGTATCTGAAAAACAAAAAACTGTAACAAAAGCTTCATACAAATCAAAATATACAACATCTATTAATTCAGTCAACAACTTTTAACCTTCACCCGTTACAATTACGTAAGTCGGTGATTCGGTACAGCTATGAATTGGTCCCACATGATAGAGTGATCACTAACAGACCTAATTAACATTTGTATAAAGTGTAAATTACACAAATAAAATTCATTTAATTTAAATTTAATTCCACATTATTTATTATAAACTAGCTTAGAAGTCGTGATAATTTTAATTAAAAAACAGAAGCAATTTCTATTGTTACGTCTATAACTTTTTTAAAATTTCCTTTTTGATTTTACATACAAACATACAAAACAGAAAAAACAGATTTAACGATCACACAGACGTTAGTGGCAAACGTGTCTGCCTGTCACAGTAGTTAACAATAAATAATTATTCCATTTTTTCTCATGTTTTTCCTGCGTATTTATTCTCATGTTTATTTCTAAATAACATAATAATTATGTACTAACTTTGAAAATGATAAAATATTTGTTGTATGTACCAATTTACCAATTAACTATCTAACTTGACAGGGTGTCAGTGTAGGAAAGAAAATGACGGAAGGTAAAATAGTAAGAAAATGCTTAAAATATGTCAAATATTGGGAATTACTTGACCAATTTTAACATACATAAACTAAAACCAAACCTGATCGTTATCTGGAACCAACATGGGTAAGAAAACAGCATCAAAGTCGGACCAGCAGTTATTGAGTTACAAGCTTACAGATAGTTAGACCGTCAGATAGACAGATAGTTAACAGATAGACAGTGAGATGTTGTGTTTAATATATAGTGACATAACCTTCCTTATTATTATATGGAATAATGAATAAACTTAGTTGTAAGAATCAAACTTTAAGATCATGAAGGAACTGTTTTCTTGGTGCCAATAAACAGTAAATAAATTTACTAATGGTAAATTACAATAACTCATTACAATAACTATATAAAATACTGTAATTATTATAAATGTAATACCAGAAATTGTATATATGTGAATTTCCACTGTTAAATTTCTTACACAACTTAAACACTTCAATGTATAAGAAAACTCTATCGTTCATAAACATAAATAAAATTTATATCCTTTTAAATCAAATTTATTATTCATGAAATTTTAATATGAATGCTTCAACTCTGTAAAAATAGGCAGGTTGAGTCTGAAATAAAACATCTACAGAACTCAATAAATTCGATTGTTTGTAAATTATGTCCGCTTTGCTTTTAAATATTAAAACGACCCTGACACATTTTTCTTGTATTAAATAAAACTTCTTTGTAAAATAAATCAGATTAAATAAAGAGGTGCTTTAAATGTTTAACAAAAACACAAAAATTACTAAAACAGAAAGCAAAACCTAATAACGTCATTAACAAAATCTAATCAAACGTAATATGATAACGAGCAGACAATTTATGCCAAAAAGGTGTTATTTTTCGCCCTTTTCCTGTTTTAATAGCATCTAAATACATTTTATTATGTATAGTAGGTGTATTACTTGAACCAAAAATATAATTATAATCTTGACGTTATTATAGTTTATTAAACTACATTTTTTGTTTTCCAAAATGTTACGTAGTGACTTTTTTTAAATTATTATTCTATTCAAATATAATAATATATATATTATATTCAAATTTAAATAAATGCTGTACTTAAAGTGAACGGTTTGGCTGCAATGTTTTACAGAACAAACAACCAGAGAGTCACAGTGTTCTGAAAACATGTAGAGATATTACAACAAACATTTTCAAGTAATTTTTTAAATCATATTTATGATACAACTAAAACAAGCTTTTACTTTTGCTCTAATTAAATAAAAAAATTATTGTTACCGTTAAATGATTTTATTTAGATTTAATTTCATATTTTGTACCACACAGACATGGATTTCACCAAACGAAAATGATAACGGATTATGTGGAGGCACCTTATTAAGCAATACGCATGTGCTGACTGCAGCACATTGTTTTAAGGAATGTCACTGTAATACTATTATAGACGACGATAACTGTTTCAATTGTACAATACATAAGAAAGAAGATTATACGTTACACTTTGGAAATATTGTCCACGCTAATTCTAAAATTTCAAGAAAGATAAAAACTCTTCACATTCATCCAAAATACAAAAAAGAAGATCGTTCACACAAGTAAGTATCATATTAATTCATCATAAAATATAAACCAATAGTAATTATTAGACTATTTATATAATTGTATTCAATCACAACAGGACTACTTGAGGGATCCTGTTTAATATGAAAAGTTAATTTTAGTGAGAAACCATGAATAAACTGCAGTGAATAAAGGACGACTGATGATATATGTTTGCAATTCAAAAATCGGGAGTTAATTAAAAAAATTTAAGTTGCAAACCCTTAATAAAAATTTACACAGTTAGTTTACACGGGCAATAAGAAAACTGTCAGAACAAAATGAACCGCTATTTGTTCTCTGTAGATTAGTCTTATATTTTTCTTTATTTAACGATTGATAAACTAAAGAAGATGTAAGAAATACCATTTACAAGAAGTCATTATAGTTGTAATATAGCATATTTTAAAAATATGTTAAATATAAAACTAATCAGAAATGTACTCACTGACATTATATTTAAAAAAATAGATTAACTAAAAGTTAATAAATTAATTGAAGGACAAAAGTTAAATACACGCAAGTCAATAATTATAAGTATTATAATAAACGCAAATAGCCTATAATTGTTATTGTTAATAATAAATATTTCTTAATATATTAACGAAATTCTGTATTTTTACGCTTTTTTTTAAATTCTTTAATGAAATCTTTACTGTTTTTGATATCACCTCTGAGAACCAATGGGCTAGACTTTTTGAAACTATTTCTAATCATAAAGGAATTTAAAAATCTCTCTTCGTTGACTACCTTTATTTTAAGTTACAGTATTGAGTATTCCCTCCCACAATGATATTATTTTATTGTTCTTCATGGGTTACTTAAATTATTCGCATTATCTGATAACACTTTTACTAAAAATTTAAAAAATAAGATATTTTGACTATATAACCTTTCAAACAATCCACACATGCGGCACTGTCTTGTATCGATTTTCTTGGGAGTGGTTTTAGGCGAAAAACGATTGCAGTCAATATTACTTCCAACCAAGCTTCGGGAAAACAATGCTCCTTGTATTACGATTAAATATGTTAGGAATAGTCAGCTTCCCCGAAGTTGGGATGTGTTTTATCATTTAATAAACTATGTTGTCTGAGCCTGGAGCGCAACCGCGTCCCGACAACGTAGATTACTCTAATTCCTGTAAAGGTATTTAATGGCGATTCTGCAGAAAGACCTATAATGAATGATAATTCTCTGTGATACCTTTTATACAAACGATAAGCGTCGTTGTAAGATGCAGTTGAAGAAATATTAACAAATGTTGACCCCATGGGATAAGCAATGTCGAATTTGTTTGTAGTTAAAATTCCATCCTGCTACGTATGTCCAAATAAGGGAGCAGAGGGAGGAGGACCTCAAACAGAATGTAATTGTGTTTCATAATTGTGGTACCAAGTCATTATTAATAATTAGTAATATTACCTTTTAAAGTCCGTCTTGTAAAACATGACGACATGTTTCGAAGGCGTTAACTCCATCATCTGGTCGTATTCACTCCTAAGAGATCGTCGGACAATAAAATAAATTACACACAAATATAACACTAACACTAACACATAAAATTTATAACTGATCGGCATCTTAACGTGATCAATGAATTAAAGACGTTACTATGCAAGGACGCCTACAGATGGTTACCTCTGTTTATCTTTTGCAAATGATTGATAGCTGTACCGCATAAATGGAGTTAGTAATTTAAGATGTCATTTGGTGTTGTTTTAAATGCTATATATATATATATATATATATATATATATATATATATATATATATATATATATATATTCCATATTCTTCTTCAATAGCATTCATTAGCCTTCCCTTTGTACAAATGTGTAAGGCTTTAACAGATGAGTGGATGTCGCCCGGGCTATGGTTACATTCGGCGAGGTGTCATGTATAATTGGTATTGGCAATAATGTACCTGCTGTTGGGAAGATGTTCCCATAGTTCCGTACGCTGAATACTCTTCCTGTTTGACCTATGTAGTATTATTGCATTCGTGAAATTAATTTTGTAAACACCGGATTTTGTTTAAATTTTTTTTATTTTTTTTAATTTTTTTTTTTTTTTTTTTTTTTTTTTTTAGTTTTAGTGATGTTGTACGCCAAGATAAAATATTATAATTTTACGCCTTTAAACGAATATTATAGAATGTTGGGTACAATGTTTTTTATATTCAGATAAAATATATTCAATTTGTTATCGGATATGGTTTCGGTTTTAGAGCATTTTCTGTTATTTTCTATAATTATGGCTATAAATTTATTTATCTGTAATTAAAATAAATATAAGCTTCACAGGAGCATGATCACTACTGTAATTGTCAGTTAAAACTGACCACTCAAATTTAGATGCAAGAATTGGGCTAAAAAGGACAAATCAACTTAACTTTTTCTGCTTAAAAAAATAAATACGCTAGTTTTGTTTTTGTTCAATAGATAAAAATAACAAAACAAATAACAAATCTCAATTTATTGGAAAACGTAACAATAGTTAACTGTTTTAAACTATTTATAAGTGTGCTCTTAAGGCCTCATTTGACTGATTTCGAAGGCTCTTAATTAGTATACTGGATACATTGAGAACCAAATATGACCTAATTTTATTGTTAACAAAGAACATTTATGTTCTTAAGAGCAAGGGGAAGGTTTTGACAGTATCTGTCTTGTTTTTGACCATTGTTTTTGTCATTTTAAAAAATATATAGTTTTTGAATGCTCTACGTTAAGTCAAAATGGGATACTTTGGCCTTTTGTCAAGCAAAACCGGACATGAAATTAGCTTTACTTATACATCCTATTGAAATATTATGATTTATTTGGTTCCTTCTAAAAGTCATTGCACTATTTATTTTTTTTTAATATTTAAAATGTTGAAATTTTGCCCAAAATATGAGGTTTTTGATTTTTTTCAAGATTCATAAAATAAGGAACTAGGTTTTTATGTATTAGTAGGTCATTAAAAAAATGATAATATTGAATAGTTTGAAAAAGTCTTTAAAACATCCAAATTGTACAATAAATTTGGCAACTTACATTCGTTAAGTCCTTTAAAAATATGTAATTATAATGTATTTAATAAATAATAACTCTTTATAAATAACTAAAAAATAATAATAAAGAAAAATCTCACAATGTTTAACATATTATGCGTTAGTTGTGTTTTATCTTTATAGAATACAAAACATTGATCTACACAATAAATGCCGTTTACAAATATTCGTTATAACGTATACGTGTATCATGCTTAATCGTGGGACTATTTAGTTGTTTGAAATGGTGAGTACTATTGAAACGTTGAGTTAATGTAAATTTGCCTTATTTACTATAAGCGTAGAAACCTTGTCAAATTATCTCATGTTTTAAATATATCTCTATAGGAGAAGTCAAAAAAGAATCTTGGGATATCATACGGCATAACTGGTATCAAGGAATTTCTAATACATAATATGTATTATTATGTATATTATCTTCTAAAGATATGAAGGGGCGTGATGGTATCAAGGAATTTTGAGGCCTCTCAGACAGAAGTTTTAAGGAAAGAAATTGCTTATTTGGGCCATGCAGTAACACTAAAAAGAGTTAAACCTAATCCAGAAAATAAAAACAATAAAGAACAAACCAATTTCAAAAACTACCAAACAAATAAACGGATTTTTAAGACTACTGTGGTATTACCGAAAATGTATTAAAGATTTTGCAAAAATAACTAAACGATTCACAAATTGTTTGCAGAAAAAACCCAAAATTGATATTAACAAGTAATCCTAATTCGAAACTTGCAAAAACATATTAACTAATAAACCATTGTTATAATAGGATGATTTTTATAAATAATTTATACTAACTACAGACGCAAACAATTTTGCGATAGGAGCAATTTTAAGCTAAGAAAATAATAAAAAGAACCTTCCCATAGTATACGCTAGTCGTACTTTAAGGGGAGTCAGGTGACTAAAATCGGCAAAAATTCACAATTTCTGTTTTATTTTTTTTTCTTAATCTGCCATTTTTCTAGTTTAATTTGATGTAAAAATTATTAATTTCTGAGCAATACTTTTTTAGTAATGAATTTTTAGCCAAATGCATGCATCCAAGAAGCCGCTCGTAACTTTTGTGGCATTATGAATTTGCCCAACCCTCCGGAGTTCAAACGCTATAATGACATTTTATTACAAACTATCAAAAAGGTTGCTATTGATAGTATGCATAATGCTGTTGAGGACTGTATAAAAGAAAATGAGAGTCAAGACATCACTGCTATATTCGACGGATCTTGGCAGCGCCAAGGCCATGCATCCATAAATGGCATTGTCAGTTCAATCAGTGAAACAAATGGAAAGGTATTAGATGTAAGAATACTTACTAAAAATTGCAGATGTAAGGGTAGGTTGACCAATGAACATGAAACAAGCTGTATTTCAAATTATTCTGGCTCTAGTGGTGGGATGGAGTCGAACGGAATACTTGACATGTTCAAAAAGTCTGTGGCGACATACAATATTAGATATAAGAATTTTCTTGGAGATGGGGACAGCTCAGCATATCCCACTGTTGTAGAAGCTAAGCCTTATGGGCCTGATTTCTCCATTGTAAAGTTAGAATGTGTAGGCCATATTCAGAAACGCATGGGCTCACGTCTTCGCAAACTAAAGGAACAAATGGGGAAAGAAAAATTGGAAGAAGGTAAAACTTTGGGAGGGCGTGGCCGGCTAACACATGCTGCTATCAACGAGATTCAGAATTATTATGGTTTAGCAATACGCAGAAATGTGCACAGTTTATCTGCAATGAAAATGGCAGTGTGGGCTGAATTTTTTCATCTAGGCTCATCAAATGAGTTGCCCGCTCACTCAATGTGTCCTAAGGGTGCTGATAGTTGGTGTAAGTTTCAGAGGGCACAAGCTAACAAAGAACCTTATGACCACAAGAAACATACACATTACCCAGAGATAGTAATGTTGAAAATCAAGCCCATATTTCAGGACCTAGTTCATCCTAATCTTCTCCGTAGATGTTTACACGGTGGAACGCAGAACGCGAGCGAATCGCTCAATAGCGTCATCTGGTCAAGGCTTCCGAAGACAACGTTTATCATGAAAAAAACACTGGAAATGGGGGGTGTATAAGGCAATATCAACGTATAATGATGGTAACATTGCTAGATGTCAAATTCTAAGCAAGCTTGGGATTCCCCCAGGAGCAAATTGTGTTAAAAGAATGAAGCGAGTTGACGTGCGTCGAATACAAAAAGCAGACAAGGACATAAAAGAAATCGAAAAAAAGTGTCGACAGAACAAAACTTTATTGAAGAGGACACTAGAGGATGCCTATGAGAAGGAAGAAGACCCAGACAAACCTTCTTATGGTGCTGGGATGCACTGAGGTAGGAACATTGCTATTACTTTATTTTTTGCTATTACTTTATTTTAAATAGCGTTTTCCGAAAGTTGTGTTTTTTTGGACAAAAAATACTTTTTCTCCGTAACCGCTTGAGATATCTTCATAGTTTTTTTTTTGTTATGTTCAGAAAAATAAGCTACATGTCTTAAGCTAAGCAATTGCCAGTATTAGTTATAGTTCGAAAGAAAGTCTGTATGAAAGACAAATATTTGACTAAAAAATACATACAATTTAAAAAAATTCATATTTTATTTATTTTTTTAAATTAGGCTAAGTCCTTAGGTCAAAATAAAGAGAAAGGTAGTAGTTAAAATAAAAATAAAAAATTATTGGAATAGCACTAGTAGTTTTATAGAAAAGGTATCTTAAAGTTAAACAAATTAACATGGCGCTGATAGGAACACCCGACTCCCCTTAAACGACAGCGAGATCAACTACTCTGAAATCGTAAAAGTATTACTTGCAATTGTATGGCAAGAAAACATTTCAGACCATCTTATTTGGAAGAAAATTAAAAAAATTTCAGATCATAAACCCTTGTTTTCTGTTAAAGAACCAAATACTAAACTTTGAAGTTGGAGGTTAAAACTAGAGAAATAAGACTATGGAATAAAATATAAAAAATGAAAATTGAACTAATATGCAAAAGCACTGAACTTATCGTGTCAGACAATGGAACTGAATTTAACAATAAAATAATTAAAGAAATCATGTAAGCACAAAGAATTAAAATATAATATTTAACAAGACATTTTATAAACTGCAGAAATGTTGTATTTATAGTTATGGTCAATCCCATTATATATTTTCACTCCAAATTATTATCAGTTCTAAATGCTATATTGGCAATAAATCTTTTTCTAATTAAATTCTAAATTAACAATTCCATAAGTTTTCGGTCCTATTTAACGTAGTATCACATAATATTTTTTTTTTCGTTTTCTTTGGCATTTATTAGCTTTGTTTACTATTTAATATTGTTTATTAAAAAATATTTACTGTATAAATTTAATCTTCATTTTTTACTTTAGGTAAAAATAAAAAAAAGTTATATTGATTCCCTGAAGATGCTAGCCAGAAATATATACCCAAATCAAAAATATAAAAGCTTTAAAGATATTTGTTTTCTGAGTAGTGGTATTCTGAATCAAATTTTAATCTATCAATCAAGCTATTGTTTATTTTTTTAATTAGGGAAAAAGGCACATATTTTGTTTTAGTAAATTGGTAAAAAGTGTACATTAAGTGATTTATACCTGATGTTTGTTACTTGCAGAATAATTAGTTTTAATTACAGAACTTAAGTAATTAGATATGTTATTACTTGTTGTAAATACTCTGTTTTTTTTTATTTTATAATATAGATGTATCTTCAGATTTGACATGGCAGTTTTGGAGTTAAGTACCCCAGTTCCCACCAGTGAGACAATATCCCCTATCAAACTCCCTGAACCCGTTACTCTTGATAACGATAAACTATCTTCTACGATGACATCAAGCTTTTTTGACACGAATAACAATTGTAAACTTTTAGGCTGGGGCAAAATCAGCATTGAAGATAAACGAAAATTTAAGACACGACACTTAAAGGTTGCTTCAGTTCCATTAATTGGACATAAAAGGTGCATTAATTTCCTATTTAACATTATTAAATTAAATGGTAATTTTTATCCAGGGTATGAACAAATATATCCAACAGAAGCTTTATGCATTGATACTAGCATCTGCTCAAAGTGTCCTCTCAATAGAATGGCGAGTTTTAAGGGGGACAGTGGAGGTCCTATAATTTGTGGTGGTGTACAGGTTGGTGTGATTAATTGGCATTGTGCAGAACTTAAGAGTTCGAATTTGGTCAATATACACAGTAGAGTCGATATTAATGTACAATGGATAAGAAGTATGATGTCAATGGGTAATAAACATGACCGGATACAATATGAATACTAAATAACAACTTCAAGATTGCTATTATTTATACTTATACACTGTATATCTCCTAATTATAATAGGTGCAAAAAGTTCGGAACTACTTATCTTAAAACACATCATGACTATTATCATGTATTATTTTTTAAACTTAATAGTTTTGATTTTAAAATTAATAATTAGTTATGTTTGTTTATACTTATTGGTTTTTATGAATAAATATTAAAATTCATGATGAACAAGTTGATGGTACAATATTATTTCATGAAAATTATTCTTTGTTAGTTTACTAAAATACCAAAATTACTTGAAGAGTTGTAAATGTTATTCGAATGTTAAGGTCTAAACAGAATCGTATTTGTTGTGTTAAGGAAGGGTTGAAATCGTCAAGAATGCTCGGAGATCATCAATTGACAGTGAAATATTTTTCTGTTTGTTTTTTACAAAAACTGGTTTTGCTGTTTATATGAAATAGAAATCAGGCTGTCAAATCAGCGGAATGTGATGACCGAATGAAAGATATCGATAACTTTCAATCTAGTAGAAGAACGAACACAGCGATGGGTAAGCTTTGAGGTCTGTGATATCAAACTTTGAGACGAATGACTTCCTTATTTCAGAGCAATAACAATATCTGTCTTATATTACTTTCACATTACCAAAATAAAAGCAGAATTACAATTTTTTTTTTTATAATTTATTCCTATCTCTATTATAAAGATACTGAGAATACTTCAGGAATGCCAAAACTTAATAACGTCTGATTATTTACTTACAAATTATAAACAAAAACCAGGTCAAGAAAACCAAACAAGTAAGCGAAATATTTTTGTGTATGATATTAACATAACAACCACTATCGAAAGACTTTGCATTCGCACTATGTTTTTTTTAGTATATTAATCAATGTTTGTGTTAAGCCATTGTGGTAAGCTTTTTTCAATAACTTTCATTCATGAACAAAGTTATTTCATGATCCTCTACATTATCTAATTAGAGGTTTATAATATTTTTGGTTACATATTATTGCACTCAGCGTGATAAAGTGAGTACAAAGGAGTGCACACGTCAGTATAATATTAGAGAAACACAAATAATATATCAACGAACTATTGTAAAGCTTATCTTTCTGTGGTAAAGTTTGTACTTGCATTTTTTGGATTCAAGTTACTGCTAATCTCTGACTTGAGATATATTAACATTAATAACACTAGTAATCAATTATTAATTAATTTTCTGTTAAAATTTTCTTAATTAAATAGAATTATTGTTAAATGAAATTAACTTATAAAAAATATATATATAATCTATAGATTTATCATATCGTTAAGTAATATTGTAAGATAATGAAAAAATAATGAAATATACTATGTTTTAAATAACTCTCTGTTTTGAGAGATTAATTCGTTTGACTATATGATCGTTAGGATAGTAGGTTAAGAAAAATTAGGACGGTTGAACCATGACTGCTGTATTAAGTCCAATCGAAAATCACGCAAAATTTGATATCATTAATTCATTTAGGAGCCATATTAAACATGTAAATACTTTGGTCGACTTTAAGGCTAATATGGAAAAATCCTTAGTAAAACGCTTTAAAAATAAAATTTCTAGTACCAAATCAATGATTACTAAGGCAGATAAAGGGAATGCATTAGTTGTCATTTACTTAGAAGAATACAATAATTAAGTTAAGGATTTTATTGAAACTATTACCATTTGGAAATAACTTAAAGATCCAAGTCGAAATTATAAAAGAAATATAAACGTTGCGATCAATAAACGTACCCAACTTGTGTCCAAGAAACAAAAGAAGTATTTCAAAATGTTAAATCCTGCTCCTCCCACACTTTTTGGGTTCGCTAAAAATCATAAAGATGGTTGTCCTTTGCGTCCTTTAGTAAAATTTACCTCAGCCTCACCTTACAAACTGTCCAAGATATTTGATATGATAGTTAGATAAATTTTTAAGTTTGAATCTAAATATAGCCAAAAGAATAGAGATGATTTAATTTAGTTTTAAAAATTAAAACAAACATTTAAAACAAACATGAAAATGGTACAACACCAAGCACCTTTAGCATAAATAGATTTTACATACAAAATTAAGCATACAAAAATTCCAACCGGTTCCATACTAAATTTTTAACACTTTTCCCCAACGTTCCTGTCAAGGAAACCATATGATTCTAGAGATTAGAACTAATAATACCTTAACTCATGTCAAACTAGAAGAAATCATTATTATGCTTAGAGCAGAACATACTCAGAATTAAATCTTGTTCAATAAGTATTACCACCAAAATGAAAGCCTAGCTATGGGTTCATAGTCGTCTTCTATACTCACGGGTTTTTTTTTTCTTTTTTTTTTTTTAGAAATACATTTGAAAAGAGTTTTGAAATGTCTGATAAGAATAAACATCGACAAAAAATAATCTATTGACGAAAACAGTTTGACGATATCTTGTGCTTGATTAGAGGTATTAGACAATACGGAGTCTTTAAATACCCTACAGCCCAACTCTAATATCACTTCTTAATTTAAAGTTATAATAGCATTATTTTATAGATTTTACCATTATTAGATTAAAGTTGGGTCAAATTTTAACATCATCGTTAGACAACCTGTACGGACCAAACAATATCCACACTCATAAATAATGGCCGCTTTTAACACTACAATTCACATGATATTAAACACACCATTAAGCTGAGAAGCCTACGATATAAAATTTAGTATAATAATATTTATTGTATACGAAAATTTTTATAACCCGTTCACCATGTCTAAATTACATTCAAAGTAAGACTGAATATGGTTAAACACGTAACAGAGAAGAAATATGTAGCCCTAGAGTATAAGAAGCTAACCAAAACAATTGCCCACAGTACCTTCAGTATGGGGGGGGGGGAACCGTACCTTTTAAACATATAAATAGCTTGAAAAGACACCTATTGTGTAGTGATATAGTCGAAAATATGATCTCTCCTTTAGAAATCACAAGTATCTAAAAACTGAAGTACGGTAATTATAATTCAATTTATATATTACAAACAAGACAAAGTTTTGGGAAACGATACCGCCGACATATCCATGCTTTGAACAAAACATTACAAAAACTCTTTATATACTACCTTCAAATATTCAGATGTACACAGTCTGGAAATTTTGCACGCGTTTAGGAAGGGCAAAAAAATGAATTGATTGGAAGTTGAGATTAACAATAGTTTAAGAAATAAACCTATATATTTCCTTAAATCAGTTATTTTTTGGTTTTATATTTTGTGATACTTTCCTAATTTACAAGGACAATATAACTCATTACGTGTTTAGATTAATAGGTATTTGTTTAGTAAAGAGCGTTTTGAAAATGCGATTAACCGCGAATAAGCAGTCAACGAAAGGAAAAATATTAAGACACGAAGGACAAATGATATATATGTATACCTAAACCTATACAATTATTAATATATAGCAATAAATGTATCTCAAGCTGTAATACACAAATGCTACCAAAATTTTTGAATATGATATAAATTCCATAATGAATATGTCGCTTGTATAATACGATTCTTAGAAAGGCTTATATGTGACTGGTTTAGGTTTCTGTCAATAATATTTAGAAACCCGTAGGAATGAATTTCAATAACAAAAAACGATAAAGGACATTTAAAAGGTTCGTAGAATATATATACAGTGTGAGTCAAAGTATGGATACACCCTGTTAAAATTTAAATGGATAAAGATAGAAAAATGAAACTCAGAAAACCTTTATAGGAAATAAAAGTGAACTTTTTAGACACTATTACAACTTTGCCCATATACCAAAAATGGGATTTTTGGGGGGCAGCTCAAAATTTTTAAATGTAAAGACCCATTACGTGACACCTCCTTTTAAAGTCCTTGATTAAAGAAGAAGAACAGTGGAAACCAGAGCTTTCTATCTCAACCCAATACAAAATGGCAGCTCATTGAACAGGGTCAAAATTTAACAGGGTCTATCCATACTTTTGACTCACACACTATATATATATATATATATATATATATATAAAGAATAGAGAAGAATAAAATGACAATATTATATGATGTAAAAGAAAAAAGATATAGTAAAATTCGATAACGTGAATATAAAAGAAAATTTAATTATTTTGCTAAGATTTAATAACTTTAACCAGTATATACATAATTATAACATTTCTACAAGGCGCTAAATATAAATAATTATTAGAAAAATGATACATACACTTGGTTTTCGGCTGCATGATCGACAATAAACGTGTCAGTTGTTGGCAAAGTATCTATAAAACCATTAAAATGTCTGATACCAAATAGCATAGCTGGAATATCTATATTAGAGGAAGTTTAAATACTATAAATTTACATAATACGTTTACTCTATGAAGAGGACGACTTAAGAAAAATAAAGTGTACAAAAATTTATACACGAATAGTAATTGATTTTCTTAAATATAGTTCTTAAGTGTTGAACTTAATTTATTAATAAATTATAGACATAAGAAAAGTTTCAAGTCCATTCACGTTATTGTGCAATCCTTGTTGAAACTTCAATCGCCGAATGAATGGAACACAAATATCAACAACAAACATTTAATTGTAACAAGAAGACGTTTCATTATCTTCAGTTGTAACATGTACGCAACCTCTTTGGCACTGAACTGCAAGAGACAAGTCCAATGCTTCATGAAAACACCAAGCCTACATTAAACAATGGCCTTATATCTTGCATTTCAGTGTCAAGTTGTTTACATGTTGCAAAGAAAGTTAATAAAATTAAAAAATATATTTAGTTTTACTTGTGTGATTGTTTAATTGATAGAAAAAACTTTAACTCAAATCCTCACAAATAGTACGTTTAATGAATCCCGTTTCAACGACAATGTCGCCATCTTCAGTAATGCACGAGTTACAATAACTAGACTATAACTAACCTATACTGTGTCAAACCTCCCTATTGATACTGAACAAAAGTGATTTGGCCTAAACCTATTTTATACTAGTATATTGACTTTTGATGGAAAATCAGTTTAGCAAAAAAAAAAGTTTATTATTTAGTATTTACAGAAAGCCTACACACATAGACAGATATATAACTAAGGACTTGTAAAATTTACCTGCTCATAACAGACCTCCTTTTAATTATATGATTCTCAATTTAATTACATGACTAAAGGAAACTACAAAAAGAACATCAGTACATATATGGTGCAGCAATAATAAAGGTTATCCCAAAGATATAAAAGGTAACATAATAAAAATAACGAAATTTAAGGAAATCAAGAAAATCGGGATGTACTCTTGTAAGTACCAAGCCTTGACAAAGCAAGGTTAAAACAGCTTTTAGTCCTCTAATGTTAAATAATTATTTTAGTTTTTAGGACTCCATTCAAATAAAAAATAGTTTTTATGTAATTTTGATTGATTATTATAATATTGTTCATTACAAACTTCCTGTTTTCTAAAGCTAACATCTTTCCAGGTATTATTATTGAGATAAAATATATTTTTCAGTTCGCCTAAAACAGATATATGCAGACTCTTTACAGGGAAAAAATAAATCAAATGCAACTAATTAGTTATTAATATATTTGTATCGATGTAGACTAATAATGTTATTGTACAAATAGCTAAAAAATTAAGTATTTGATGAAACTATAACAATCTATCCAAAGGTGTCCAAGGTTTTCTAACAATAATATACATAGGTTTTTTTCATTAATAACAATGTTTTTTTTTTTTTTTCCTTTTCCTTTTTTTTATTTATTTTAATAACAATATGGCCACTAACGGCGCATGTGTCAAAATGTTTGTGTTTATTTCAATACTAATAAAACATATTTGACATTTTGAAAAAAAATAAGGAAGCGAGTAAGAGACTAATAACACGATTATGTGTAAATATTTGCATCATTTTCATGCTTCAACATTAACATAACATGGTCACATTAGAAGGACTTCTTAAATTAGGAATGGAATTCTGTGCATTATTTGACTTTATCTAGTCTAACATTTCACGTTATCTTAAACTTTACACTGCATTTGTCTTCATAATTCATGTATGCAGTAGCATACACATGCTAAAGGAGTTTATATGGATTTGCATTACATCTTGACGATTCAAAAAAGTAACTACTTTAAAGCGCATAATCTAAATAGAATGAAATTGATTGGATTAGACTATACACATAATCAAAATGTATTTATAACTCTTTAATTAAATACAGGATAAAATAATTATATACGACCATTATGCATACTAAAATAAATTTAAAATAGATATTGTTAACATTTAAAATTGCAATATATTTTCTACCTAATATCTCCAATTCACTAATAGTTAAAGTTATACAACTTTTAAAAGATTTAAATCACTAGTTTAAATGTCAATTGATAAAGAAATTAGTGTTATCGTATATTTCTACTTTATTACAATTAGTCAATCACACCCAATGTAAAGTGAGTATTTAAAATAATTAATAAACAAAGATAATTATTCATTTTACCACTACCTGGCTCATAGTATGTCTAAATACGATAATTTACCTTTAAAATTGTGTACAAATTTTAAACAATTAAAGCATAACCAAATATGTACTGTACATTCAATTAGTGTACAATGCAAGTAAGAACGTTAGTTCTATGGTGATTTTGAAATATGAAAACCTACAGAAACACTTTTTAGATACAAACTCCAGCAAACGCAGTTTAAAAGTTAGATTTAAACAGCAGATTATTTTGGAATAAATATTTATTACAAACTTTTCTTGCATGTGGTTACTCTCACTTTTAATATAATATGACTCTCCTTGTATCGTCGACAAGTCGTATTACCTGTAAAAATGTTATACACCATGTAAAATGTAAACTGATATATCAATAGATAAAATATAAATTGTTTCTTTTTCAATATATTTCAAATTTGTATATTTTAAAGATATAATAAGAAGATAAGATGTGTAAATACTATATATTGTTCATCACTTAATTAAATGTGTTTTCATTTACTTACAAAACATCGTAAATAATACAATACATTCTTACTCGAAACAATAATATTTGAAATTACACTAAACTCTACCACAAGGTAGATGAATATATTTGTAAAGTTTATTGTGCTAAGTTATTTATGTAAATTAATATAGTTTGATGTATTATTTAACGAATACATATTTAAATACAAATGATTATACAATTAATAAACAACCGATATTTCAAATATAAAAATTACAGATAATAAAACACATTTTTTTATTTTGTACGCGAACCCAACTTACGCGCCTCTAACCTCGCTTTGAAAGGTCCTTCGTCAGGAGTTCTTCCTCTATACAATCGCGGGCAAGTTCAAGATGCTCACTTTTACCCTTTTTCTAATCAAAGGTATTGCAAACCTTGGCTTTTGTAAGTATGAGTTTTTTCTCATTAACTTACAATTTTTTAATTTACAAAAATTCCCTGAATTTTATTTAATCATTACTTTTCTTTTCACACTCTCTTTCTCTGGGGAAGTGCCTTTTGGAAGAAATCGGCTTCTGAATTCTGATAATAATTTCTTCAAAATTGTATATTTATTATATTTTACCAGAGCAAAGTTCTAGTAATTAGCTTAAAAAAGCAATCTTAATAAACAGAATGGTAAATGAAAAAAATTAAACTTGATAATGAAATTTTATGTCTTATTGATCTTCTAGTAGAGTGACTAAAGCAACGTCTTCCCTGCTCGGAGTCTGGTACTAGAGTATCCGTCTTACGACGGACAATTTTGGTTCTCCCTTTCTGTGGGAAACTTCCCTCAAAAGGTTACCACTTTTTCTCCCTTTCGTGAAGAAATGTCTCTTCGTTATATTTCGTATTTTCTGGCTGTTTTGCTCTGAAATTTTTATACTATAAACTGTACTAGGTATAGTTTTTATTCACTATTTTCTATTAAACATCCTTTTAATAGATATTTGGAAGGTTCTATTATTTTATGTTATCTGTAATGACGGTTGGTAATGCGAGTCCAAAATCTGAACTGTGACGTAGAGCTGCTTTGCGCGACTTTCATGTTAAATCCTGCAATTTGTGATTTTGAACATTTTTACGAACAACTTGCTGTAACTTCTGAACGGCTGTGTGATCGTCGATTTCTCTTCGAATTCCTCTTCTGTCCGATCTTTAGGGTCTTGTAAAACTCGATTGGTCGTTTTCGCACGTTTAGTTGACGAGTTATCGCACTTTTCCCGAATGTCTATATTTTTCACTTTTTAACTTTCGATTTAAGTCATTTTTCACAATTCTTTTGTATACAAGTTCTTCTTCTGCTCCTATGACGGAAATATCTTCTTAACTTTTCATCGTAGCTCGCTTGGCTCTCGAGTTTGTGGTCCTCGAATTCTTGAGTTTTTGATCGTCGTATTATTTGATTATAAAATCCCCCCCATTATCAATTTTCACCTCTGCTCTGTTGTATTACACTTTTAAACAATTATTACACAATATTTTTTCCTTTTATTTCCCTTTTAAAGTTTATTTTTACTGCTTTTGGGCTTAAAAGTTTTACTTTTTGCTATTATTATAACTCCCCCATTTCATTAAATCTGATTGTGATTGCTTTTTATTGTTCCCTACGGTTGTCTCTTCAATTGTTATTATTATTTTTTAGTTTATCCCCTCTTCACCTTTAAAAATTTAAAAATATCTCCAAGAATAACTTCCTAAGTCCATTCTCCCCTTGTTATTATTATTATTGTTTTTTTATTTTTTTTATTTCTGATTATTATTACTTCCTCTATTGGTTATGACTCTATGATTTTTGATTTTTGAATTTCACCTTTTTATCAAATTTTAGGTTTTTGAGCCCTCATAATTTCTTGAATAACTTTAGTGTTTTAGGTGCTTATAAATTTATTTCTAGATATTATTAGTTAGTTGACTCTACTGAATAATTATTTAACTAAATATTTTACTTTTTAAATTAAATAACAACTACGATAGTTTGGCTTTCATGTTTGTGAAGGCAAAATCCCACTTTCGCCTTGCGTGACGTCACCGCACTATCGCATTCCCACTTTATTGTGTTTAGCGCGGCATTTTAAATGTTTTTAAATTGAACATGAGACTAATGATTTTCTCATTCCGTCTCAACACACACACACACACACACACACACACACACACACACACACACACACACACACACACACACACACACACACCTTGCCGCGCTGCGCCTCTGTCTGACTTCACGAATTTAAGATTCTTGTTCCCTTTTTTGGAACACTATTATCACGAACTCTTAAACTCGCTGTACGATCACCACCGACTGGGCGAACCACCTTTCTTTTCAGAGCAAGCGCGGGCAAGGCCAAGGTGCTCACTTTTACTTTTTTAAATCAAAGATTTTGCAACTCTTGGCTCTAATAAGTATGAGCTTGTCCTCATAAACTTACCAAATTTTAATTAACGCAAAATTCCCTGAATTTTATCTCAATGCTCGATTATTTAAATCTTTTAAGATTAACTCTCTCTCTCTCCAAGGTCGTGCCTTTTGGGAGAAATCGGCTCTTAAGTTCTGATGATAACTTTTAAAATTTTCAAATTATATTACCAGAGCACATATATAAAATTTATGTTAAAACAAGGTTAATAGCATACACAGAATGGATATATATTAAAAACACAACAAAATTTAGAAATGAATTATTTGTATATTATTTTCTCTTTTGCACAGAAAAATTTTATATTCAAAACTTTTTTAATCACACCAAACAATTTAATTGAACAATAACACAACTATTTATTTATTTGACAAAATTAATTAATGTAATATTTTCTATATCTTAAACAAAATAACAACGCTTGTCTTTTCAGTCAGAACCACAAACAGTATTTCCTGTCCTGAAAAAGTCGTATTTAAATTATTAATAATTTTCAACACCAAAGCAGAGGTTTAAAAATGAATTTAATTTTTAATAATTCCCCTAATGACGTTATATTTGAAAAGAAGTTAATATTTGCGAATTATTCCTTAAGTATAAGATACCTTCACACTTTAATAGAAGTTCTAGTTGGATTTGGAATTTGTTGTATTATTAGGATGATGGTGATGTGATGTTTTCTATCCAGAGTCTGTAAGCTGCTATGTAGTTGAATGCTGGTATCGAATTCTTCTAAGTCGCCTTGAAGATCGATTAAAGTTGAAATTATTCTAAGTCCAATTAGTAGAGTGACAGTTGAATCTTCCTCTCAGCTCAAAGTCGGTTGCAGAAGAAACGTCCTTTCAGCGTCGATTCCAAATCAAAAGTAACCGTCTTTCGACGGATAAATCTCGGTCTTCCTGTCAGTGGGAATTAATCCACTTTTCTGGAGCCAATTTTCCTCCCTTTTTGGGAAAAAGGTATTTTCCTTATATTATGTGTTTTCAGGCCCTTTTGGTCTGAAATATTTACACTATATATTTTATTAGTCATATTTCTTGACTAATGAATAGTTTTCTTCCTTAATTATTAATTAAAACACCTTTTAATTAATAATTTATAGTATTTTTTCTTTAACGTTATCTTTGATCCAAGTTGGCAACATGATGTTTCTGACTTTAGACTCTGCTCGAAGATGCGCGCGCAACTTTTCATGTTTTTGCATGAAAATCTCTACTTTTGACGTTTTTTCGTTCAACTCGCTATAACTTTCGAACGCACGAACCGATTTTAAAGTTCCTTTCGGATTCTTCTTCCTTTCCATCTTGTGGGTCTTGTGGAACTTGTTTCATCGCTCTACTACGCTTCGTTCGCGAGTTATCGCCCTTTTCCCGAAATCTGATTTTTCCTCTTTTCATATTTTGAGATAAGTCCTTTCTCAAAATTCTTTTGACGAAATCTTGTTCCTCTTCTACTACGACGAAAAACTATGTTTTTATTTTTTACATAACTCGTTTGGTTGTCGAGTTATTCGCCTTTGAAGTCCTTAGGTTTGTGTCGTATGAGTTTATGTTCATAAACCCCCCCCCATTATATATTATTACTTCTGCTTTGGTGTGTTACAATTTTACATACTAAATACATATAATTATCATGTTACTTTACCCCTTTAACGTTTATTTTACCCGCTTTTGGGCTTTGAAGTTTTACGTTTTGTAATTATTATATCTCCCTTATTTTAATTTCAAATTTGAATCTAAGTACATATTATTGTGCCCTATTGTGGTCTCTATAATAGTACTTATTATTATTTTTTAATTGATCCCCCCTTCAACTCAAAAATTCCAAAAAACTCCCCAAGAATGACTTTCTAAGTCCATTCTCACCTGTTAATTATTATTAATTCATATTTTTTATTTATGATTATTATTAGTTCCCCTCTGAGTTATGACTCTACGTTTTTTGAATTTTGAATTTACGTTTTTTCCAAATTTTAGGTTTTTGAGCCCCTATAAAAACTTGAATAACTTTTTTGTTTTAAATACTTTTAAATTTATTCTTTGATATTCTTAATCGGTTGATTCTACTGTACATTAATTTATTTTAATAATTTAATATTTTAATACAATAAGAAACCAGACAGAATGATTGTACACGATTCAACATGCAGTGTTCGACACCTGTTGCCGTGACGTCATCGCTCCCCCTCGTCCCTCATCTACTATGCTTTATCGCGGGAATTTAACTTGTTTTAAATGGACTTGAGACGTTTGGCTTTTCCCAAACCGTCGCAACACACACAAACACACACACACACACACACACAATTATGGTGGCTAAAGGACAATATCTTGATCCACCAATCCCGGAAAAATTTATGATTAATAAAATCATGCGACATTTTGAACAAAAGGTACAATTTGCGAGCATAGGAAGTCAGAGTGAAACCGTTGAAAGCGCTATAGAATTTCTTAGAACGTTTGAAACAATGGAAGGCGAACCACTTAGGGAAAATCGAGAAGAAAGCACAGCGTATAAGGGGAACCTTGATAAGAAAATGGAAGGAGCCATGGACTCTCAAACCTATCCTAGAACACCTAACCTTAGATCCTATGGGAATAGACCGCAAACAAACCAAAACCAAAGTAACCAAAAACCCAATCCTACAACAACTAACAATCCGAGACCCAGTCCAAAAAACTAGGTTATAAGGTCCCGGAAAAAAGCAAAAGAAAACGGTTACAGGCAAGAACAGGATTCGGGACCGCAGATCAAAATGTCAAAAGTAAAATCAAAATTGAAAAACCTTTAGAAAACTCTTCAAAATTAAAAAATCCAACATTAAAATCAGTAGGGAAATTACAAAACATTTCATGCAATATTAGGGAAGAATTAATGGTAGAAGACGAAACTATCAATATTCAAACAAAATTATTAAAAAAATGTCCGGAAATAAACGTCAAAATTCATCAAACAAATATAAAAGTTTTAGTAGACACGGGTGCGCAATGGTCGTGTATACAAGCTGAATATTTGGAGGAATTAAAAAGACAGGGAAACAATTTTTTAGAATTACCACTTTTTAACGTAGAAGTGATAACAGCAATTAAACAGAAAAAACAAAGAGTGTCGAAACAAGTGTTCAGTTTACCCGTTCAGTTTAACGATAGAGTAGTAGATATAAATTTTCTGGTAGTACCAAAGTTAACTAGTTTAGGTATATTAGGGTGTAATAGCCTATTCGAGTTCAACGCGAAAGTTAATATGGAAAACAAATACGTGATAATTAATGTAGAAGGGGAAAACATAAAAATAAATTTCATCGAAGAAGCTAAAAAAGTAACTTCAAAAACCAATCTAGTAAATAGATTGGACGTAGAGCAACCGTTAACTAAAATCTGTGCACGGAAATTGCGAAATCAAATTAGCAATATAGGAGGTCCAAATACTATAGTGCGAGCGAATGGGGCATTATATGTTACTACATTACCCGGTGTAGAAGTAAAAACAAAGGGAACCGAACGTGACAAAGCCGAAAGTGACAAAGTGGAAGAAAATACCAGAACTGACCAAACAGGACGTGTCCAAAACAAACGTGACGGGAGGAAAGAAAAAACCGAAGCCGACAACACCGAACGAGACAATACGAGAAGAAACAGGAGAAGGGGGAGCTTAGAGAGGGGAAGGGAGTTTGTACTAAGAGGGAAGCAGGAGATAAACCTTAGAAACCAAAGCACGGTCGAAAGGGAGATGCAAATTCAAGGAAGGAACTTTAAAATCCAAAAAGAGATTAAAAGTGGAGCAACCTATCCAAGAATAAGCAGGAAGATGAGCGAAGCGAACCAAACAAGGGAAGAACTACATCCAAAAAAGCTTCAGAGTCGTGAGTTGTTCGTAAAAGGGCCAAGCGAAATCGTCGTAAATAAAGAAAGAAGACTTGAACACCAAATACAAAATGGAGACCACGCAAAAATGAAGGGATCACTGGTAAACATACCTAAGTTCGAATTGAGCTTAATTCCAAAAGAGGAATCTATTAGTCAATCAAACCCAAACCCGAATAAGTTTGGAGCGAACGAAGTGAAAAAGTTCAGAACCAGAGGTGAAACCAAAAGGGTTAAATTCAAAACAAAAATAAAACTAAGTCGAAAAAGGAAAGGGAAAAATAAGTTTAAGTTAAAAAGGGAGAAAAAAGTAGGCGGAAAACTAATAATAAAAATTAAACCTACGGTAAAATTAAAAAAACTAATAATAGAGGTTAAGATAGTAAACTAATAGTAATCATAAAATAGAATAGGTAAAACTTGTAAATTCATAATAGTAAACGTTGTCCATAATAACATGTAATAAATCCAAAGAGTTTAAAATAAATCATAACGGTAGACATACCAGCTGTTTCGATAAAAGAATTGGGACAAGTTGCGTAGGTCAGTCACAATAAACAAGCATCCGAAGACAAGATAAATAATGTAAAATAAATTAAGGTAGAGAGTGGTTCTTTTGTTAGCGAGATAACGGAAAGGGCGACAGGAAATGTCAATGTCCAAACGCAGTCCATTCTGTTACTTGACTTAATCTAACCTAGCGCGAAATCAATTAAACGTAAGGATGGCTTGATTTATGTAATTTACCTTAGTGCAAAAGTGATTAAATTTATGTCAAAATTTATGTTTTTTAAAAGTTTAGGATAAAGTGAAAATGTGTATAACCATGTATAATCATGCTAAATAGACTGTTTCAGATGAAAGAAGGACGAAACGAACTATCAAACATGAACAATATATATGTATTTGTATAAAATAAGGATTATTTTCATATGAATATGTCATGTTTATTACCATGTTTTTTGAAAAATATATATGTCACCAATTAATCATTTATGTTAGAAATAAGATTTTTTTATAGATAGTAAGTTTTCATGTTATATAGATAATTATGTTTTTTAAATAGAAAAGAAGTTAATGTATAAAGAGAATAGAAAAGTTTAAGGAACATTAAATTTTAAAATCTAAAAAAGGGATTTTAATGTCAAAATTTTAGTTTTTTGAGAGGGGAATTTGCAACGGTTTAATTGAACCGTCCGCAAGGAAAATTTTGGAAAACAACCAAATTCCAAAATTTCAATTAAATCCAATAAAAATTGTAGAAATGACAAAAACATTTAAAACACATGTAAAGTTAAAGGGAATATCTAGGTTGGACCAAGCCAAGGTCACGCGCCTGGACAGGAAATATCCAGTTTTCCGGTTTGAACATGAATACTCTCATATAATCCAATGTTGTAAATTCAAAAATCCGAAAACTAAAAATAAAATAATATTATCGTGTAGAGCTAGGAAAACCTAGTAATAAATAATAAGATAATAAACTCGTCAGAATAATAATAAAAAAGTTATAGCCATAATAAAACGTCATAAAACACAAAAAACTCTTAAAATAAATAAAACCCAAAATCTAATAATAACAGTACATAACCATAAGATAAACTAGTAATAAATAAGACCCGAAATCAAAATTTAATAAAAGACCATAAAGTAATAAAATCATAAATAACCAAACATGCAGAAAGTGCCGTAATTTGTGAAACCCAGAGGAACAACTTACAAAAAGAAGAATTAAAAAATTTCCAAAATTGAAAAAACTAAATTTAGAAAAACTACGAAATCTTCAAATCCCCATAAAAGAAGAAATATACGTCGTATCGCTGCAAATGAAGATGGAAAGTCATCAGGAAGAGAAGGGCTTCAAAATGAAATCACCTGGAGGAAAATCGAGCGAAGCGAAAAGAAGATATGAAGAAAAGAAGAATTCGCAAGTAAAAACTTAAGATTTTCAAGAATCAACGTGTGTCCAAGGTCGCGCGCACGAGAAGCATTCGACGCATGGAGAGGGAAACATACCAACCCTAACCAAAATCCACCATAAACAATTAAACTAATAACAACTAATAATAATAGAAATAGATAATTCAAAATAGAAAAATAGCCAAATAATGTAAGGATAATCCAAGAAGAGTTCATAAGTAGTGCAAATAAATAAAGAAACTTAAATAAATTGTGAAATAAAAAAGTAACAAAAATCAATGAAGGTTGGCTATACTGTATGGCCTAAACTTTGGCGAGTTAACTTTCTTCAAGTTAATTCATCAGTCTCGTACTAGCTCCAAGATAGATCACCCACTCTTACTCAAGACTGAAGAGGAAATCGTCGTGAAAATATATTGTCAGCGTTCAGTACTTCGCCAGGTTATTAACGGTGCCCACAGACAGGATCGGCCTTGCAGGAGACAACGTGACATCCTACAACAGCTTAGTATAAGAGATCTTCACTACGGACTCAGGCAAACATTCTACTAGAAATTGTCGTAATCAGCAGATTCATCGAGGACAGGACTTCGGGATATTCTAGACAACTCTAGGCAACAATCTCCAAGATCCACTAACATTCTCAGAATCAGGACGAGCGGACTTGTGCAATTCACAAAAACAAGGAACTGCATAAATCAAGCTTTTTTAATAAATAAATTTTATTTTTTAATAAACTTGAATAACGTCCAAAATTCTTAAAATCAACAAAGTTAAATAATAACGTTTTAAAGTCAAAGTAGAGTCAGAAATAAAGTCAATTTTAAAGTCATTAAAATAAAGAGAAATCAAATAAGATAAATTCGAGTCAAATAATAAATCAATCAAGTAACAGATTGGAAACAGATAAATAAAAGGGTTCTTAAATTCATGTATTAGATTAAGAATATATTTTGTTAGATTTAGTAAATATTAGAATTGTTTAGAATAGAGAATATGCAATTTGTTTGAGAAAGAAGCATTTAATATAAATTGAAAGAAAAGGCGACATAACTTGTTGTAAGCGATTTTAAAGAAATTCCTTGTTTCTTGAAGTAAAAATTAAATTGTAGACTTTTCAATAAATTTGTTAAATTTCACTGTCTAATATTTTGATTGAAGCTAACCTATGCAAATAAACTCTTAAAATCAGAAAAAAGAAGAAGTAAGTGCTCACCAGTAAAAAGTTAAATTAAAAAAAGAGCTTATTTTGTTTTAATGAATTAATTAGCTCCCAAGGGCACACCCTTTGAGAAAGAGTCTGGAGTTTTAAGAATGGTAAGATACTATAAGAAGTGAATATATAAAATATATAAAAAAATTTCATGTGTTAGCATAAGTTGTTAAAATTAAATTAATCTTGTGTGATATAAGAATTAAGAGCCTTATCGGGATTTTGTATAAACTGCAAAAGAAACATTCTCTACTACGTAAGTTATTAGTTGTAGTCCGATAGGGTCTTGCAAGCGTCCGTCTCCGAGGAGTATCCATGACCACTCACAAACTTGCCCGGGGGTGCGTTGCAAGACACACACACACACACACACACACACACACACACACATACACACACACACACACACACACACACACACACACACACACACACACACACACACACACACACACACACACTGCGACGGTTTGGAAAAAGCCAAACGTCTCAAGTCAATTTAAAACAAGTTAAATTCCCGCGATAAAGCATAGTGGATGAGGGACGAGGGGGAGCGATGACGTCACGGCAACAGGTGTCGAACACTGCATGTTGAATCGTGTACAATCGTTCTGTCTGGTTTCTTATTTTATTAAAATATTAAATTATTAAAATAAATTAATGTACAGTAGAATCAACCGATTAAGAATATCAAAGAATAAATTTAAAAGTAATTAAAACAAAAAAGGTATTCAAGTTTTTATAGGGGCTCAAAAACCTAAAATTTGGAAAATACTTAAATTCAAAATTCAAAAAATGTAGAGTCATAACTCAGAGGGGAACTAATAATAATCATAAATAAAAAATATTAATTAATAATAATTAACAGGTGAGAATGGACTTAGAAAGTCATTCTTGGGGAGTTTTTTGGAATTTTTGAGTTGAAGGGGGGATCATTTAAAAAATAATAATAAGTACTATTGTAGAGACCACAATAGGGCACAATAATATGTACTTAGATTCAAATTTGAGAATAAAATAAGGGAGATATAATAATTACAAAACGTAAAACTTCAAAGCCCAAAAGCGGGTAAATTAAACGTTAAAGGGGTAAAGTTAAATGATAATTATAGATATATAGTAAGTAAAATTGTAAAACACCAAAGCAGAAGTAATAATATATAATGGGGGGGGTTTTTATGAACATAAACTCATACGACACAAACTTAAGGACTTCAAACGCGAATAACTCGACAACCAAACGAGTTATGTAAAAAGTAAAAACATAGTTTTTCGTCGTAGTAGAAGAGGAACAAGATTTCGTCAAAAGAATTTTGAGAAAGGACTTATCTCAAAATTTGAAAAGGAGAAAAATCAAATTTCGGGAAAAGGGCGATAACTCGCGAACGAAGCGTAGTAGAGCGATGAATCAAGACCCACAAGATGGAAAGGAAGAAGAATCCGAAAGGAACTTTAAAATCGGTTCGAGCGTTCGAAAGTTATAGCGAGTTGAACGAAAAAACGTCAAAAGTAAAGATTTTCATGCAAAAACATGAAAAGTTGCGCGCGCATCTTCAAGCGGAGTCTAAAGTCAGAAACATCATGTTGCCAACTTGGATCAAAGATAACGTTAAAGAAAAAATACTATAAATTATTAATTAAAAGGTGTTTTAATTAATAATAAAGGGAGAAAACTATTCATTAGTCAAAAAATAGGACTAATAAAATATATAGTGTAATTATTTCAGACCAAAAGGGCCCGAAAACACATAATATATGGAAAATACCTTTTTCCCAAAAAGGGAGGAAAATTGGCTCCAGAAAAGTGGAATAATTCCCACTGACAGGGAGACCGAGATTTAACCGTCGAAAGACGGTTACTTTTGATTTGGAATCGACGCTGAAAGGACGTTTCTTCTGCAACCGACTCTGAGCTGAGAGGAAGATTCAACTGTCACTCTACTAATTGGACTTAGAATAATTTCAACTTTAATCGATCTTCAAGGCGACTTAGAAGAATTCGATACCAGCATTCAACTACATAGCGGCTTACAGACTCTGGATGGAAAACATCACATCACCATCATCCTAATTATACAACAAATTCCAAATCCAACTAGAACTTCTATTAAAGTGTGAAGGTATCTTATACTTAAGGAATAATTCGCAAATATTAACTTCTTTTTAAATATAACGTCATTAGGGGAATTATTAAAAATTAAATTCATTTTAAACCTCTGCTTTGGTGTTGAAAATTATTAATAATTTAAATACGACTTTTTCAGTACAGGAAAAACTGTTTGTGGTTCTGTCTGAAAAGTCAAGCGTTGTTATTTTGTTTAAGATATAGAAAATATTACATTAATTAATTTTGTCAAATAAATAAATAATTGTGTTATTGTTCAATTAAATTGTTTGGTGTGATTAAAAAAGTTTTGAAGATAAAATTTTTCTGTGCAAAAGAGAAAATAATATACAAATAATTCATTTCTAAATTTTGTTGTATTTTTAATATATATCAGTAGACATACCAGGGATTTGGCCCCAACATGGGCTCTTATGGAGTTATTCTCGACCAATCAGAATCGTCCATTTGGTCACGTGACCACTTCTCGTCCAATCAGAATGCTCCATTTATAACTTCAACTGCACAGCCGCTTCTCGTCCAATCAGAATGCTCCATTTATAACTTCAACTGCACCGCCGCTTCTCGTCCAATCAGAATGCTCCATTTATAACTTCATATAGGTAAGAAAGGGGGGTCGCGTCGCTTTCTGCTACCTCGTTTCGGCTACCATTCTAAGGTCAGGTGTGTTTAGACAGACAGGTTCTGACTGGTCTATGTCAGCCGGATTGTACAACAGTGCGTAACACGGAGGTTCCTCGGGCCGACCCAACGTTTGACTCACTGTCTACCAGGGTGTAGCACATGTGTTTATGTATCGTGTTAAACCTAAAAGATTGTTAACCTAGACTTATTAAAGTTCCTACTTTTGCCTAAACCTCTGCTTACCACAGTCCACACGGGTGTTAGTCTTGCCACTATTTAACAACCGATTTACCAACCAAAATATACTTTTACCAACCGATTTACCAACCAAAATATACTTTTACCAACCGATTTACCAACCAAAACCAACCGATTTACCAACCAAAATATACTTTTTACCAACCGATTTACCAACCAAAATATACTTTTAGCAACCGATTTACCAACCGAAATATACTTTTAGCAACCGATTTACCAACCGAAATATACTTTTTGCAACCAATTTACCAACCAAATCTTGGCGATCAAAAGAGAAAAAAGGAAAGTGATCTAACCCAATACTTGATACAATTTTAAAATATATTTTTATAAGTCAACAAATAATCTCTCAAAGTCTGTTTTCCTAAATTTTATAATTAACAAGAAAATATACTAAATAAAGAAAATATCAGTCGAAATGTTGAATGATCAGAAGTTGGTCAAGAGAGAAATATTAATATTCTTAACATAAGCACCAAACTAACCTTTCTACAAGTCCTCGAATTCTCTCCGCATTCTCTGCAATATATCCCCGAACTTGGTCGCTGTCGAGTGTAACATTGATCCATTGGCTCTCGCTAGGCTGGTTAGGTTGGTGAGACATCTTCACTCTAACTGTGATAATTGAAGTCTTATCCGACACTACTTATAGTGTTAGCGTTGTGAAATAATGGATAAGTTATAGCCGACCCCGAAACTCAATGCATCAATTATTTATACCGTGCATAGCGATTAACATATATTTTAGTTCCGTTAGATTACAAAATTATTCGCAGTTTATCATATTCACGATTTCCTTGAATGACTTGTAAAGTGAATAATTGGCAATTATTTATTGTTGTCGGAGATGATTGCCTAAGAGGAAATAAATTATTATTGTTAACTTGCCCTATGTGAACTTTCATTTTGACCTACGTGACCTTAGATTGTTTTGTATTCGTAAATAACTAGCAATTATTTAAATCGTTCTACTTTGTGTTGGTGAGAAAATATCTTTTTGTCTCCCAGGCTGTGTACTGTTGACGAATGTTCAAAATTTGCATATTTGACTCCGACTTCATCATTCTACTTTGAGCTGTTGACTGACTATGATTAGTTTTGTATACACATTACTCTTTATTTCTCTTTCTAACCAATAATTCGAAACATACAATTCATCTAGATTTTGGAACTGCAAAACATAACGGATCTTATGTCTGTAATCAATTTGTTTGATTCCACACACTACTAATTCTGTCCCTTCTTCTAGCTCTTCCAACCGACGACACTCTCTTGGAATAACTTTGCCTTTTATTTCTTGCATGCCAAGGGTGGATACTTGCTCCACTTCGTCCTGGTTGTAGGGGAAATCTTCTGGTTTTTTCCAAGCATCTGTTAGTGGCTTAAGATCCTCTATCTTCGCAAAAGAATGATTATTAAAAGTGGTAAGTCCATTCGTCGTAAATGTAAAAATTGTTTCTTCTGTCGCTAAATGCACAATGTCCAGGTCGTTGTTGGAGGTTAAAACAAACCCCTCTTTTTTTAAATTTTGTTTGTCGTTGTAGACATCCATTAGCCACGATTTGTACTTTCCTTTAAAGAAGTAAACACTTTTACTCCCATCTCTTTCTGCGAGTATTCCAACAAAGGCATATTTCGCTTTAGTGTTAACGGTAAATGCGGACACCTGGTAGTCTGCATGTATATCTAAATTCTTCCAAGTCTTGTTAAAATATGAGCCCATCCGCTCTCTTGTCTCTCTAATAATTTTCTCTTTCTCCTGCATTTCTTTGTATTCCTCTTTTAAGGAAGCAGCATGTTCCATGTATTCCAATTTTCTCCGTTTTAAGTCAATTTCTTCCAGTTCCAGTTTTCGTTTCTTCGCAGACAGTAGGTAAACGGTGGAGAATGGTTCTGTCTCCTTTATATTGTAGGGTTGTAGCCTGTTTGTAATATTCGTTCTCTTCTTTAAAATCTGTGGAATAATATTACTCGTTGGAACCATCCCACAGTTCTCGAGGCTTACATCTTTACAAATCGCCGAGAAAGCAGTACTAGATTTCGAGAAGAATGTCTCGCCACTCTTAATGTAGCACTTTTGCACCACACTAATATGCTCTCTATTAGCGACATCTTCCACAATCTCCAAGTAATTTACAGGCAAATAGTTAAAACTATATGCAGAGAGTACGTAATTAATTATTTTTTTCCTCTGGTCTTGGTCGCTTGGTAAAGTAAGTTGCACCCCGGTTAACTTCCTCGTGTTACTGTTTCCCCAGTAGGCATATTGTAAAAGATTATTGTACACTACACAGCAACTGTTCTGGAGACCGTCAGCTAATTTCGTCCACATTTTAGGGATGGCAACAGAGTAAAACGGGGCTTCCTGGAAATAAATTTTGCTGTCTTCCAGGAGCGTTACACAGCTGTCCAGAGGATGGTCGCCGCTACCGTTGTAGATCGTAGCCTCCAATCTTGTAATGCCATGCTCCTTACCCAGCGGGGACAGAAACGTCTGTCTTAATCTGGAGTCTGGACAGTTGACAAAATCAACAATGTGGTTACCAATTTGTTTGTTAACGCCAGGACTCGTAATCTGGCACACAAACTTGTTGTAGATTTTTACTCTTGCACCAGTAGGAGTAATCCAGGTTAGGCAATCTATCCCAACAGACTTGTCATTGTTAACAATTGTATTGTAGTTTTCTTTGTACTGGTCGCCTTGGTAACGAAAGTCATGGTACTGTACTAAATGGTCACACATCTCTCGCTTGTTAAAGATCCCCACAAAATCTTGTGTAATGTCCAAATCCATAAGGTAGAAGTCGTGGGCTTGCAGCTCCAATAGTATTTCGGGCATTTTTTCCAGTAGAGTAGCCAACTCAACATCCGCTAACTCTACCTTGTAGGGGATTGCAATGGGATTTTTAAATTTTTTTGCAATGGCTTGCATCCCATCTGCTCCAATAATAGGCTTACATCTTTACAAATCGCCGAGAAAGCAGTACTAGATTTCGAGAAGAATGTCTCGCCACTCTTAATGTAGCACTTTTGCACCACACTAACATGCTCTCTATTAGCGACATCTTCCACTATCTCCAAGTAATTTACAGGCAAATAGTTAAAACTATATGCAGAGAGTACGTAATTAATTATTTTTTTCCTCTGGTCTTGGTCGCTTGGTAAAGTAAGTTGCACCCCGGTTAACTTCCTCGTGTTACTGTTTCCCCAGTAGGCATATTGTAATAGATTATTGTACACTACACAGCAACTGTTCTGGAGACTGTCAGCTAATTTCGTCCACATTTTAGGGATGGCAACAGAGTAAAACGGGGCTTCCTGGAAATAAATTTTGCTGTCTTCCAGGAGCGTTACACAGCTGTCCAGAGGATGGTCACCGCTACCGTTGTAGATCGTAGCCTCCAATCTTGTAATGCCATGCTCCTTACCCAGTGGGGACAGAAACGTCTGTCTTAATCTGGAGTCTGGACAGTTGACAAAATTCACAATGTGGTTACCAATTTGTTTGTTAACGCCAGGACTCGTAATCTGGCACACAAACTTGTTGTAGATTTTTACTCTTGCACCAGTAGGAGTAATCCAGGTTAGGCAATCTATCCCAACAGACTTGTCGTTGTTAACAATTGAATTGTAGTTTTCTTTGTACTGGTCGCCTTGGTAACGAAAGTCATGGTCCTGTACTAAATGCTCACACATCTCTCGCTTGTTAAAGACCCCCACAAAATCTTGTGTAATGTCCAAATCCATAAGGTAGAAGTCGTGGGCTTGCAGCTCCAATAGTATTTCGGGCATTTTTCCTGTAGAGTAACCAACTCAACATCCGCTAACTCTACCTTGTAGGGGATTGCAATGGGATTTTTAAATTTCTTTGCAATGGCTTGCATACCATCTGCTCCAATAATATTGCATACGCGTTTCGCCATAGGTCTCTTTCCATTCAAAGGGAATGGTAATTTTACTTTTACGCCATGTCTTGCGGAAACAAAATCCGTAAATTTCCCACGAAGATAACTGTTAAATGCTCCACAGATATTCTTCTTTACGAGGCTCTTCCCTTGTTCGCAATCCGAACTGTCGGTTATTTTAACAAGCATTATGTTGTCGCAGAATGGTTTTGTAAGCGGAGTTAGTGGTTTTATATTAACTCCAGACAGCAACTCTTCTCCTTGCGAATAATTAATATTTCCAATATCTGTTACCAGGTTGTTGTTGTGCAGATTTTCTTCCAGAAGCCATAGTCCAAATCGTTCGTTGATTGGTTTAATCCTACTACCCAAGAGCTCGGAGACCTTATACATTTTGGAAGGGGCCACGTTCACTATTCAAGCTACTAACGTAAACTGAGCTATCTCAATCTAATCTCCTTTCTTAAACAGTTAATCGCGAGTAGTACGCATGCGCAGTAACATTGTTACGCACTGTTGTGCAATCCGGCTGACATAGACCAGTCAGAACCTGTCTGTCTAATCTAAACACACCTTCCTGTGACCTTGGAATGGTAGCCGAAACGAGGTTGACCACGTGACCTCCCCCACCCCTTGGCCCCTCCCACCCCTCCCCTTGGCCCCTCCCACCCCTCACCTTGGCCCCCCACCCCTCCCCTTGGCCCCTCCCACCCCTCCCCTTGCCCCTCCCCCTAGACCCCTCCCCTTGCCTGCCATTTTCTTCCCCCTGCCCTGCCCCTCTTAGGTTAGGATAGGTTATGTTAGGTTAGGTTAGGTTAGGGTAGGTTATGTTCGGTTAGGTTAGGTTAGGTTTTTAAGAGAATGGTTGCCACACCCCTACCAACCTCCAATAATTAAAAGTAGAGTCCAAATTAAACCGAAATTTAATTTTTTTTAATTAAATAAACCAAGTGAATAAGTGAAGTGAAAATGGGACCAGCGAAAGATCCAGCAAAACAGGAGGGTTCAAAGGAACAGGAGACAGAAATGCAGAAAATGGTGAGGTACCTGAACCAAATGGAGGAAAGAAGAAAACAAGAGAGGGAACAGGACAAAGCGGAACAACAGAGAAAAGAAAAGGAGAAGGAAGACGAGGACAAATTAAGAAGATTAGAAGAAAGAATCGAGAGAAACCAGGAGAAGGAAGAGCTGGAAGCCAAGCAGAAGAAGGAAAAGGAAGAAGCGGAGGCCAAGCAGATCCAAATGGAAGCAAGATGGAGCAAGAGAGACGAAGAATTGGAAGCCAAAAGGAAGCAAGAGAAGGAGGAGATGGAGGCCAAGCGAAGACAAGAGAAGGAGGAGATGGAGACCAAGTGGATCCAGATGGAGGAATTACGGAAGAAGGAAAAAGAAGATTTGGATGCCAAATGGAGCAAGAGAGATGAGGAAGCAGAAAACAAACGAAAGCAGGAGAGAGAAGAAATGGAAGCAAGATGGAAGCAGGAGAGAGAAGAGAGGATGAAGAGAGAGGAAGAAATGGAAACGAAACGTATCCAAAGGGAAGACGCCCGAAAACAGGAAATAGGGAAATATATGGAAGAAATTAAGGAATCTATAGATAGTAATATGGCCGAAAATACGAGGCGAATAGAAACTTGCGAAGAAAAAGTGGAAGAGTGCGTAGGGGAAATTAAAAAAATGACGGACAGTTTAAAGGAACAGGGAAAGTCGACTATAGAAATTGGGGAGAAAGTTAAAAAGTTAGAAGTTAAAATTAGGGAAGTCGCCAAAATTAAAGAAACCGGTGGAAATGCTAAAAATATAATTTATTTAGATAGGGCAAATTTAGAATCAAAAACTATAGAATTTTGGGGAATTCAAGAGATAATCCTGTTCAATTTTTGAAACAAATTGAGGAAGTGTTTCAAGAAATAAATCCGGTGACGGAAGAAAGTGATAAATTAAAAGTAGTGGAGAAAAAATTGAAAGGAGCTGCCATGGAATGGTGGGAAATAATCAAGCGAGATACAGAAGAATATAGCCAGTTTAAATTGCTATTTTTAGAGCATTATTGGGGTTATCAAACGCAACAAGTAGTTAGGAATCAGATAGAAAACCATAGGTATAATCCTAACGGAAATATGAGTAGGGTCGATTATTTTTGTAAAATGGTGCGAAAGGCCGAATATTTGGAACCCAAAATTCCGGAAGAGTTCCTTATATACCAACTAATGAGGCATTTTGATCAAAAAGTTCAATTAGCGTGTATTGGTAGGGCTAGTGAGCATTTGGAGGACGTCATTAAGTTTTTGAGGACAATAGAAAACGTAGACGGAATGACGAGAGAAGTTCGCCGACCAGATAGTTTCGAAAGGAGGGACGGACCACAAAGAGATCAAAATTTCAGGCAAGGGAATCAAGACTACTCAAAACCATCCCAAAACCCTAACCCTCGATCCTATGGTCAAACCCAGAATAAACCTCAACCACAGATACCTCAAAACCCTGGTCCTTCAAACCAAAAATTCCCACCCAAGGTCACAAAAAACTAAAATACGAGATCTCAAGGCAAAATTTTTGGCAGAAAAAGGATAATACAAACGGAATTGAGATCGACGATAAAACCAAGTTTAGCAAACATAAAAGGGGGGATCTGAAAATAAATAAAATTAAATTGGGGATTGTAAACACAGAAATTAAGAAAGATTTAATGGAGGAAAGAGATAATAAAATTTTAAATAGTGAAGTTTACGAAAAATGTCCGGAAATAGGGATAGAAATCGAAAATATAAAAGTAAATATGTCCATTGACACCGGAGCTCAAATGTCCTGTGTTCAAGAGGATTTTTATAAAAATGTGCTTAAAAATAGGAACGATAAAATCATGGAATTACCAGTTGTAAATACGGAAATGGTGACAGCGATAAAAAGCCAGCGACAGAAGATTAAATTACAGGCATTATTGGAGATTAGAATAAATAACCAATCAATAAGAGGGGTATTTATGGTGGTACCAAAGCTGGAAAGCAAAATGATAATGGGTTGTGATTTAATGTGCAAATATCGAAGTCGAATTAATATGGAAAAGGGTTTCCTATAACTGGTAAAGGAAAATGAATTTATTGTTGTAGATTTTCTTAAAGAAAATAATTCAAGATTGAGCAATAGAGACGCGCAGACAGAACATCAAGATGGCGGCGAAACCGGTAAAAGGGTAGAGTCGTCAGCTGCGAATAAAGGAGGCTCAAATTCGTATAAGCGAGTATCAGGGGCTTATACGTTGTCTACCAAAATGCCGGTAGACATAAAACCAAAAGCAAAGGACGTGTCTAGACCGAGTAGTGACGAAACAGAAAGTGGTCAAAAGCGAAGAAGCAAGTTAAGTGCAAGGAATGAATCGACGAAGAGGAAAAATGCAAATTTTAATAATGATGAAGTGCTGTTAAAAGCGTGGGATAAAGGTAAAAAATTAATTAATAAAGATGAAGGGCTGAAAGAAGCGGAGATTAAAGGAATTAATAGTGGGCCAGAGGCCATAATCTACGAAAATAATAGTGGGCCAGAGGCCATAATCGACGAAAATAATAAAATAATAAATTACGACGAAAATTTGCAAAATAACTCCGAAAACGATTCAGAACTTACACCAGACAAATTCGACGCCAGAGACGGGAGTGAAAGGAGAGCTATAATAAAAATGGCGGATCCGGAAAGACAAAATGGACGAAATTTAATGTATCGAAAGAGGAAATTTAAATTCAAAAATTATACGAAATATAAAATAAAAGGAGGACGGCCCAAGGTGAAATATAAAAGGAAAGAAGAGTTTCAAGTAAAAGAATTAATGTTTGAAGAAAATGGCAAAATTTTAGGTTTAGGAAATAGTTTTTTTATCAATCGATCAAGAAGAAATTTCATGAATAAAATATATAAATTGTAATGTTTAAAAGTTGTAATATGTAAAGTGTAGAAGCGAGTGAGGTAAAAGGGAAATAACGGACTGTCAGCTGAATTAAAAGAATGTAACCTAGGTCAGTAAATAACAGGAAAAGTCCCGAATAAATTACTAAGTGTACAAGGTCAGGAGCATAGCGGTAACACGCATCTGCAGGCCGCACCTGAATAAACAAAGTATAGACGAGGAGGTGAAGGGGTGAACCGGACGTCAATCAACCAATATTGACAGACTGCATGTTTAACAAATTAGCCGAGGGGGATAAGAACGAATGAATGTTTAAATGTGTACTTGTTTGTTTTTTATTAAAGGGAGATTTCCAATAGAATAAATATTTTTTCTTTTTGACTGCAATTAGGATAGTCACCGTTGTAGTTACCAAGTACTTTATATATATGTAAGGCATAGTTTAAATACAACCAAAGCAGATAAATATAATCATATAAGACGAATTATTCCTTATATAAATGTAATATGTTTTGTGTGTGATAATGTGTTTATTTACAGCAAGGACGTTTAGATGAAACGGCTGTAATGGACTAAAATGAACGATTAAACAAATTTGTATGTATACCATAATAAATAACATGTGTTTTGAATATATGAATATTATACTATAACAAATAATATGTGTTTTGAGGATAAATATATGAAATGATGGAGGAGATGTTTTTTAGATATAAATAAATGTGTTTATATAAATTGTTTGGTTAATATGTCAAATTTTATGATGATGATTAATGGAGATGATAAATAAATAGTTAATATGAAATGTGATATGTCGAAAAAGGGGTTTAATACTAAAATTTTAGTTTTTTAAAAAAATAAAAAAATACTAATTTTTCATTTTAACCGAAAATTTTAGTTCAAAGGGGGGATTTTGCGACGGTTTGGAAAAAGCCAAACGTCTCAAGTCAATTTAAAACAAGTTAAATTCCCGCGATAAAGCATAGTGGATGAGGGACGAGGGGGAGCGATGACGTCACGGCAACAGGTGTCGAACACTGCATGTTGAATCGTGTACAATCGTTCTGTCTGGTTTCTTATTTTATTAAAATATTAAATTATTAAAATAAATTAATGTACAGTAGAATCAACCGATTAAGAATATCAAAGAATAAATTTAAAAGTAATTAAAACAAAAAAGTTATTCAAGTTTTTATAGGGGCTCAAAAACCTAAAATTTGAAAAATACTTAAATTCAAAATTCAAAAAACGTAGAGTCATAACTCAGAGGGGAACTAATAATAATCATAAATAAAAAATATGAATTAATAATAATTAACAGGTGAGAATGGACTTAGAAAGTCATTCTTGGGGAGTTTTTTGGAATTTTTGAGTTGAAGGGGGGATCATTAAAAAAAAAATAATAAGTACTATTGTAGAGACCACAATAGGGCACAATAATATGTACTTAGATTCAAATTTGAGAATAAAATAAGGGAGATATAATAATTACAAAACGTAAAACTTCAAAGCCCAAAAGCGGGTAAATTAAACGTTAAAGGGGTAAAGTTAAATGATAATTATAGATATATAGTAAGTAAAATTGTAAAACACCAAAGCAGAAGTAATAATATATAATGGGGGGGTTTTTATGAACATAAACTCATACGACACAAACTTAAGGACTTCAAACGCGAATAACTCGACAACCAAACGAGTTATGTAAAAAGTAAAAACATAGTTTTTCGTCGTAGTAGAAGAGGAACAAGATTTCGTCAAAAGAATTTTGAGAAAGGACTTATCTCAAAATTTGAAAAGGAGAAAAAACAAATTTCGGTAAAAGGGCGATAACTCGCGAACGAAGCGTAGTAGAGCGATGAATCAAGTTCCACAAGACCCACAAGATGGAAAGGAAGAAGAATCCGAAAGGAACTTTAAAATCGGTTCGAGCGTTCGAAAGTTATAGCGAGTTGAACGAAAAAACGTCAAAAGTAGAGATTTTCATGCAAAAACATGAAAAGTTGCGCGCGCATCTTCAAGCGGAGTCTAAAGTCAGAAACATCATGTTGCCAACTTGGATCAAAGATAACGTTAAAGAAAAAATAATATAAATTATTAATTAAAAGGTGTTTTAATTAATAATAAAGGGAGAAAACTATTCATTAGTCAAAAAATAGGACTAATAAAATATATAGTGTAATTATTTCAGACCAAAAGGGCCTGAAAACACATAATATATGGAACATACCTTTTTCCCAAAAAGGGAGGAAAATTGGCTCCAGAAAAGTGGATTAATTCCCACTGACAGGGAGACCGAGATTTAACCGTCGAAAGACGGTTACTTTTGATTTGGAATCGACGCTGAAAGGACGTTTCTTCTGCAACCGACTCTGAGCTGAGAGGAAGATTCAACTGTCACTCTACTAATTGGACTTAGAATAATTTCAACTTTAATCGATCTTCAAGGCGACTTAGAAGAATTCGATACCAGCATTCAACTACATAGCAGCTTACAGACTCTGGATGGAAAACATCACATCACCATCATCCTAATTATACAACAAATTCCAAATCCAACTAGAACTTCTATTAAAGTGTGAAGGTATCTTATACTTAAGGAATAATTCGCAAATATTAACTTCTTTTTAAATATAACGTCATTAGGGGAATTATTAAAAATTAAATTCATTTTAAACCTCTGCTTTGGTGTTGAAAATTATTAATAATTTAAATACGACTTTTTCAGTACAGGAAAAACTGTTTGTGGTTCTGTCTGAAAAGTCAAGCGTTGTTATTTTGTTTAAGATATAGAAAATATTACATTAATTAATTTTGTCAAATAAATAAATAATTGTGTTATTGTTCAATTAAATTGTTTGGTGTGATTAAAAAAGTTTTGAAGATAAAATTTTTCTGTGCAAAAGAGAAAATAATATACAAATAATTCATTTCTAAATTTTGTTGTGTTTTTAATATATATCCATTCTGTGTATGCTATTAACCTTGTTTTAACATAAATTTTATATATGTGCTCTGGTAATATAATTTGAAAATTTTAAAAGTTATCATCAGAACTTAAGAGCCGATTTCTCCCAAAAGGCACGACCTTGGAGAGAGAGAGAGTTAATCTAAAAAGAGTTAAATAATCGAGCATTGAGATAAAATTCAGGGAATTTTGCGTTAATTAAAATTTAGTAAGTTTATGAGGACAAGCTCATACTTATTAGAGCCAAGAGTTGCAAAATCTTTGATTTAAAAAAGTAACAGTGAGCACCTTGGCCTTGCCCGCGCTTGCTCTGAAAAGAAAGGTGGTTCGCCCAGTCGGTGGTGATCGTACAGCGAGTTTAAGAGTTCGTGATAATAGTGTTCCAAAAAAGGGAACAAGAATCTTAAATTCGTGAAGTCAGACAAAGCGAGACGCAGCGTGGCAAGTGGCGTTACAACGTGGGGCAAGAAGAACCCTACTCGAACCCACTACCGAAGCGAGTCGCAGCGCGGCAACACACACACAGATACACACATACACACACACACACACACACACACACACACACACACACACACACTGCCGCGTACGCGCCGCTCGAATTTAAGATTTTCGTTCTCTTTTTGGAACGCTACTTACCGCGTACTCTTAAACTTGCTGTACTCTCACCACCGTAAGGGCGAACCACCTTTCAGCTCGGAACTAACGCGGGCAAGGCCAAGATGCTCACTTTTACCTTTTATGCAATCAAAGATATTGCAGTACTTGGCTCTAGTAAGTATGAGGTTGTCCTCATAAACTTACCAATTTTTAATCTACGCAAAATTCCCTGAATTGTATCTCAATGCTCGATTATTTGACTCTTTATCTAAAGTAACACTCTCTCTCTCTCTGGGGAAGTGCCTTTTGGGAGAAATCGGCTCTTAAATTCTGATAATAACTTTCTAAAAATTTGAAATTATATTTCCAGAGCACACATAAAATATTTATCTTTGACTAGGTTATTGCATGTACAGAATGGATATATATAGAAAACACAACAAATTTTAGAAATGAATTACGTATATAATCTTTCTTCTCAGCACAGTTAAAAAAGCAATTTCAAAATTTATCTGACAATAAAGTTGATTAAACAACAACAAAACAATTTAAATATTTCACAAAATACAAATAGGATATTTCCTATATTCTAAGCAAAAATAAAAAACGCTAGACTTTTCAGACAGAACCACAGACAGTTTTTCCTGTACTGAAAAAGTCGTATTTAATTATTAACACCAAAGCAGATATTTATAAAAATGAATTTAATTTTTATTTATTCCCCAAATGACGTTATAATTGAAATGAAGTTAATATTTGCTAATTATTCCTTAAGTATATGATACCTTCACACTTTATTAGAAGTTCTTGTTGATATTGGAATTTGTTGTTTAATTAAGCTAATGCTGATGCGATGTCTTCAATCCAGATCCTGCAGACTATGAGTTAGTTGAGTGCTGGTCTCGAATTCGATCTGCTAAGTTGGCTTGAAGATCAAAATGAGAAAAAAAATGTCTAAGTCCAATTTAGTAGAGTGACAATTGTAGTGTCCTCTCAGCTCGGAGTCTGTTGCCAAAGATACGTCTTCCTTGCGTCGATTTCAAAACAAGAGTACCCGTCTTTCGACGGATAAATTGTGGTCTCCCTTTCTGTGGGAAACTTCCCACTACCTGGAGCCAATTTTTCTCCCTTTTAAAGAGAAAAGTTTTTCCTTCCTTTTAAGTATTTTCAGGCCCTTTTGGTCTGAAATTTTCACACTATATATTTTACTAATCATAGTTTTTGCCTACTGAAAAGTTTTCTACCTTTGTTCTTTGTTAAAACACCTTTTAATTAATAATTTATTGTATTTATTATTCAGTGTTATTTGTGATCCAAGTTGGCATTGCAAAGTCCAACCGCTGAACTCTCACTGAGGGATGCGTGCGTCACTCGACAAGATTTTTCCTGAAAATTACAACTTCTGACATTTTTTCGTTCAACTCGCTATAACTTTCGAACGCCCGGTCCGATTATCAAGTTCTTTTCCGATTCTTCTTCCTATCCATCTTGTGGGTCTTGTGGAACTTGATTCGTCGTCCTAGTACGCTTCGTTCGCTTGTTATCGCCCTTTTCCCGAAATTCGGATTTTCTTCTTTTGAACTTTTGAGATAAGTCCTTTCTCAAAATTCTTTTGACGAAATTTTGTTCCTCTTCTTCCATGGCGAAAAAATCTGTTTGTACTTTTTACGTAGCTCGCTTGGTTCTCGAGTTATACGTCCTTGAAGTTCCAAAGTTTTTATCGTCTTGTTTATAGTTAATAAAACCGCCCCCAATATATATTATTATTTCTGCTTTGATGTTTTACACTTTTACATACTAGACATATATAATTACATAGTTATTTCTCCCCTTTAACATTAAATTTAACCGCTTTTGGGCTTTAAAGTTTTACTTTTTGTAATTATTATATCTCCCTTATTTTAATTTGGAATTTGAATCTAAGTACATATTATTGTGCCCTATTGTGGTATCTTCAATTGTACTTATTATTATTTTTTAATAAATCCCCCCTTCAACTCAAAAATTCAAAAAAACTCCCCAAGAATGACTTTCAAAGTCCATTCTCACCTGTTTATTATTATTATTATTTCATATTTTTTATTTATGATTATTGTTAGTTCCCCTCTTAGTTATGACTCTACGTTTTTTGAATTTTGAATTTAACTTTTATCCAAATTTTAGGTTTTTGAGCCCCTATAAAAACTTGAATAACTTTTTTGTTTTATATGATTCTAAATTTATTTGTTGATATTATTGATCGGTTGATTTTACTGAATATTTATTTATATTAATAATTTAGTTTTTTAATAGAATGAGAAACGAGGCAAATTGACATTTCCTGTTCAAGCACGCAGTTCTGCACCTGAGCTGGCGTGACGTCATCGCCCCACCTCGTCTCCTCTCTACTCGGTTTTAGCGCGGGAATTTAACTTGCTTTAAATTGACTTGAGACTTTTGACTCCTAGTTAAACCGTCTCAACACACACACACACACACACACACACACACACACACACACACACACACACACACACCTCGTTGGGAGTTCGAGTCGGTTCGATCGCGGACAAGACCAAGTTGCTCACTTTTAAAATTTTTCTTTATTAAAGTTATAAATTTTTTTTTATTATTACCAATATAATGAATGGAATAAAAATAAACACTAACTTGAACTGTAGGACATATGTCCTACATGCATGCAACATTCTATAACTGTATAATCGACAGCATATATTTTTGGAAAAGATAAATATTTCAAAAGAACTTTCTTTTAAATCATGTTTAGGGTTTATTTTTCTATATTCCTTGGGGGGGGGATTAAGAAAATATTAGACAAACTTTCAAAATATTGTCTATTTTTATAGCATCCTATATATACGTAAATAAGGAAGACATGTGTATCGTAATTCTAAAGGTAATTTAATAGAAAAACAGGTAAAAGTGGACTTGACTATTATTGGTTTATAAACTACTTTAGATGAAAATTAGTAAAATAAATTCAAAACACCAATACAAATAAAATTTTTGGCCATTTTTAATATTTTACATCTTGGATTTAGAATATTTTTAGTTTTAGTAAAATTGTGAAATTATTAATGTTTTATTGCTAAAAGTAGTACAAGAAACTATTATATAAACACGTGTTCGCACATTTTTTTATGACGGAGACTTTCGGTCTACTGTACTCTAAAAATACCACAAAAATATTTAAAATCTAAGAAACGTGAATTATACTTTAAAATGAGGACGATAAAAGGAACCGAGTATATACATCTCGAATGAAAAGATACTCAGTAATGTTGCCAAATTTATCTGAATTAAAGAATACATGACCATTTTATTATTTCCATAGTCTGAGTTTCTTGTACAATAAAAATTATTGTCACAATTTTTCAACCGTAATACAACTTAAATGGTGGATTTGCATCATTTATTCTAATTTACTGCATGCCTATTTTTTTCCTCAACATAATGAAAATTTCAAGTAAAAATATTCAACTATAAAGCTTTTCATTTGTAAATAGAATTTTGTTTAAAATGAATTTTTAAACATTGTCTAATTAATAACAATTTTAACTGTTAATTAAATATTGAACTCATTTAAATAAAGAAAAAAAACATATATAAACATATTTAAGAACACTTCTATGCATAATGAATTATTTCGCAGAAAATGTCAAAATATATTGCTAAGTGCATAAGGCTGGCACGATAAAACTTTTGATTTTTGTTTTCTGAAGAAACTTATCTCAATTAGAGGTAAATATATATTCGCTTTTATAATTCCTCCCTTGATCTTGTTGTTTCGACCCCTTTCAATTTCAGCCTCTACCCTGTGGGTGGAATATTCTATAACAATGGATTACAAAACTGACTTTAAATTTTTTATTAAATATATTTATTAAATATCTATTGAAAACATACAACATAACTTCAAAGTTATGAAATCAACTACTTCAAAGTGTTTATTTCAATTCCAAGATCACGTTTCTTGATTATATTGAACACGTGTATAAACACTAACTGTAAATTTAGGTTATGAAGTATTTCACTAGGATCAAGTAAATTTTCATTTGGCATATATAATTTAGGTTCTCTTGTGCAACGAAATTTATTTTGGTTGTTATATTTTTTTTTCCGTTAAATGATAACGTAATTTTTATTCCAGACATACTTACTCTGAAACCGTTTCATATAACATTTTTCCTCTACAAAGATAAATCATATGCATTTCTTAAAGAAAACTTCTGTCTTACATGTTAGGTTTTGCATTAAATTAATATTTTCTGTGTATATTTAAAAGGAAATTCTTTTTTTTACCATTGAAGCAATTTATATAAATAAAATCATCACTGATAGATATTACTACATTTATAAACTTACGTATTATAAAAAAAAAGTTATGTTATGGATCAAAAAAATCAACGTCTTTTTTTATTGCAATATAATGTTTGTATGGTCCTAAGCCACTAAAAATCAATGGTAATAGTGGGTAATATTTTCCCATAAGAAAAATATGGAAATCTATATTTTCTCAAAATGTTTTTAAGAAATTAGTTAAATGTACCCTCTAAGAACAAAACACATGGGCCTCCATATTTCGAAATATGCCTAGCCGAGTTCGAAAATTATGAGATGCCACAAGAAATCAAACTATAGTTTTTGAAGAATAATGATTTTGTGATTTCCTGAGCTCACCCCTCCCCCCAAGTAGTTTTCTACAAGATATCTTTTCTCGTATGCGCATTGAACTAAAGATTAACAGTGAACCAATTTTCGTAAAATTTGACATGTGAGCTTAATTAGAATACGCTTGGTGTTTTATTTTTATTTTTCTGTAACCCAAAATGTATTTAGTGGTTGCCGTAAAACCGGATATATTACAAATGTTTTGAAGAAATTTTTATATAATGTGTAGGTCGACTAGCAACACAAACAAAATTTATTTTGTGTGTTTTACTTAAGTTTATATTTTTTTATTGCCGATATAACAAACCAAAGGTAGCCGATGTAGGATTTTAATGGTTGTTTACATATATTATTTTATAGTTTTTTTTTTTTTTTTTCAATAAAAACAATACTCTTTAAATATAAAAAAAAAAAATTATTGAAAACTAGACCTTGAAATTAATGATTGCAGAGCCTGGTTTTCGGATCTTGATCGTTTTTAGAATGAGAACAGTTTATTATAATTATCCCTATTTCTCACACGTAAAGACTGCCAAAGAAATAGTATACTAGAGAACGTAAGGTCCCAAAAGTTAATAGGAGATTTAAAAATCGGGTTAGGCCGAATATGACCACACAAAATGCGCCAAAGTCTCAGTGCGTCGGAAACACCATTCTCTATACTACTTATATGTATATATCAATTTCTTAATATATAACCGACTGCTTGAAGTAGAGTACGGTATAATTTAAATGATACGACAGTATAATTGTAAAAGACAGTATGGCATGTACGGCTTGAAATACATATGCTTTACGGAAATTGAGCTTTATTGGCTAATTATGCTAATTTTGATAATTGGGATTCATTTAACTAATGTAGAACATTTCACTTTACATTCACGCAAAACAGGTATATTCTTTTTCATAAATTACATATTTTATAGCAAATTTTTTTTTTGATTTTCTTGCCAGTGATTTCCAAATCGACATTGTTAGGGACATTTACATAATTATTTAATTTTAAAATATATTTATTGTTCCTTTATTTGGTGTTGTATACAGTATAAAATAAAGATAATACATTACATTTAAAAAACTTTTGAAACTTGAACTAATTATAATATTATCAAATAAGAACAACAATTATAAAAAGAAAAAGATACTAAAACTGTTCCAAGGTAAACTTATTAAAATAAAATAAACGATACTTATCCTGACTCTTCGACTTAATTACTAAATCTCCTAAACGAGAAAGATAATAATAAGTTACATGACGGAGAGAACAAAAGTAAATAAACTGTAGATATTATCCGTGACATGCATACTAAAGTAAACATGAATCTTAAATTAAAAGCCAGTCATGCATACTTATTATTTTAGACATAAACACGTTAAGATTAGACTAATTGAGACGAACATGATTATTCAGTTTAACAAAGAAAAAAAATCTTTGGATTGAGAAATATTTAAATAATTTGTGATGTACCGCATGTTCATAAACTATTGATAAATCACCTTCTTTATTAGGGATATGTTTCAGAATGTGAGAATTACATTACTAAAGAACCATTCATAATATTATTTGAAATGCAGACAAAAGGGAAAGATTTAAAATACCCTCACATAATAACCATGGGTCACGTTCTCGTCGTGGGTACACAAAGACAATACGTGAGAATCGCTGCTCAGTCACTATCAGCAACTGTAGAAAAGCAATCATCCATAACTTTACAGAAATTATTATGCCGGGGAAATAATAATTATTATAAATTAAAAAAATTACATTTTAAATAATAAGATTCCGATTTGTGGAACAAATAAAGTAAAAAGTAGTTATGCGACTTGGTTAAAAGAAAAACGAGGCCTTAAGCAATGTGGCAAAACTTATTTTGACTATGTGAGTAATAGGAAAAAAAAATCACATGGACTTCTTCCTTTTAAAAATGGATTTTAATATCTAATAACAGTTTAATGGGTGTATATAATGATTTAAAATCAGAGGAATACTCCTACATTTTGGCAAGCCGATGTAACCAGAACATCCTTAAATATTATTTTTTCTTAAATTAGAAGTATTTGACGTTTATATGACCATCCTAGTCCGACTGTTGTAACTAACCGAATTAAAACTCTGATTTTAAGTCGAACAGTTGCAGACGTGTGTAGTGGTGCAAACACTGAGCACATATGCACTTTTGAAAACCTTAGATTATATACAACTTTGTTTAGAAAGTAACTGGAATTTTGTAATTTCGCTGGTTGTATTAGTTCGATTCGGGCGATTCTATCGTTGTTGTATTGGTAAACATGAAAACTGAAAGCTATATGTACATTGTAAATCATATAGGAAGTTTAGTCTGTTGTCAGCTCTCAAATAGGTTACGTGTGTTTGTTATGATTCGATATTTTATTTACTGTATTTTTTTTTTTTAATGGATAAGAGAATTAGCATTGCATTTTGCTATAAAAATAAAAAAAAGTTCAGCAATATTTTAGAAATGTTAAATATTGCTGTCGGAGGCTCTGCCATGAGTAAAACAAGGGTTTACGAGTGGTATAATCATTACCAAGAAGGCCGAGAAGACGTTGAAGACGACGAGCACGCTCGACGCCTCATCTCAATAAAGCAATGAAAACGTGAAAAAGTGAAAGTAATGATTATGAACGATCGCCGAATCACAATTAGAGAGGTCGTTGATGAGGTTGGCATATCAATTGGCTCATGCCATGAAACGTGTGACAGCAAAAATTGTCCCAAAATTGTCGTTCGAATAGAAACAGCGGCGAATGGAAATTGCACAGGATTCGATAAATGAATTCAACAAAGATGCAGAACTACTGAAACGTGTTATGACAGGAATGGAAACATGGGTTTACTGGTATGACGTTTAAACTAAGACTTAACGTTAACAGTGGAGGTATTCTGGATCGCCAAGACCCAAAAAGCTGGACATGTGCGGTCGAATGTGAGGTTACACACACAGTATTCTTAGATATTATCTACAACGTTCACCATGAGTTCTTTCCACAAGGTCAAACGATCTATAGGGAGTACTACCTACAAGTTCAACGCCGTTTGCGTGAAGCAATCCGAAAAAAACCTCTCGGATTTGTGGCAAAACAATTCATGGATTTTGCATCACGATAATGCACCTGCTCACACTACAAAGCTTGTCGTGATTTTATTTTATTTTTTTGCCAAAATAACACTGTAATGATGCCCCAGCCTCCATATTCGCAAGATATGGCCCCGTGTGACTTTTTCTGTTTCGAAAAATAAAGAGAACCTTGAAGGGTTGTTTTGCACGCATAGGCCTATATGAGATTAAGAACAAATCGCTGAGAGAGTTAAACGCTATCCCAAAGATCACGTTTCAGAAGTGTTTCGGAGAATGGAAAAAGCGGTGGCATAAGTGTATAATATCTAATGAAGACTACTTTGAAGGGGATTACATTGATGTAGACGAATAAATAAAATTTTTAAAAGAACAAAAATTGCCATTTTTTTTAACCCCATGTACATAGTGTACAGAAAGAGGAAAAGAAGGAATATTTAGAATAAAGAAGAAAAACAATCCTGAAGAATACCTGGACAACAACGATGAGTTTGTGGCAGCTATCGATGAAATTATTAAATATATTGAAGAAAATCTTCGTACAGAAGAAAAAAATAGAAATAAAAATGTTGAAGAGATTGTTGAACTCTCGGAAATGTTAGCCGGATAAATTACTTACCAATAAAAGGAAAAATAACCAAACAAGAGTAATTCTTATTGAAATATAAGGCGAGATGTGTCTGCTTTAGGAAATAATTGGCAAAACGCAATATCTATAGGGTTATTAATGAAACCCACCCTGACTTCATAGGTATCGAGAAGAAATTGGAAATAGAATTTATTGATTCTCATTGAAGTCTTATAAATAAAACTAATCTAATTTTCACTGTTTAGATAAAGAGAACTAAAATCAAATATCCAGATATACATAATTACGTTATCCTGTGTTTTGTAAGAACCTGCACATTTATAAGGATTAAAAGCATGATCAAAAGAAGAGTACTAACAAACGATCAATCAGTAAAAAGAGAAAAAAAGTATAAGAGGATTTAAACATTAGCACAATAACACAGATAATATATTCCGTTAGAACAAAAATTAATTGTGAAGCTGAATTATTAAAATTGTATGAACAATTGTATAAGCCCTTGCTAAGAAAGTAGACTAATATATGTTAGATGTTTTTAAATTGTATTTTTAACATATATGTTTATTTCAACTTTTTTTTTTGAAGCTGCCATTTAAAGAACATTTACATATGTTAGACATGTTAAACAGGGTGAGATAATAACAGGGTAATAACTCTAATTTTGGACTAATCAACATATTTCATTTTAAATTTAAAATTATTGGTCAAGGAATATTACAATACATAAACGCGCTATGTAAGAGTAATCGGTGGGAGCAAGCGGATGTGTCCACCGTGACGTCATGTACTTAAGCTAGCCTGCTCGTTACCCCTACCGTATAGTCTATTAACCGTATCAATTAATAAATTTACGGTGATGCTGTCGAATAATCTTTGATTTGATGTCTTTTTGAATTTCCTCACAAGGCGCGTTTTGACTATTTATCAGTAATTATCTAATGTACACTTAAAATACACTACACAAACTCTTAAACAACACAAACTACTCACATTTAAGAATATAAAATATAGGGGCGACTTGCGTTTTCGGTAACGGTTCTCGATGTAGCTCGAGCGTCAACTGATTAGTATCTGGGTACAAGATAAGAGTTTGCATTCGTAGTCCGTGCATCGTCACATGCTTAGACGATGTGGGTGTGGGAACGAAATTCTAACTTATTGTTGAGTAGATGATCAAGATTGTGTTTTTGCAATTTGTATATGTTGAACTCCTCTCCTTCATTCAAAAAGGGGCCTTTATTACAGTCATGTCGGATTTTTAAATTTTTGTTATTGTCTGCATATTTATTGTTGATGTTATTTAGATATTCTGTTATTTTCAATCTATATTCTTCGTTGAGATCCATGGCAATATATTTGGGTTTGTGGTCAGGGGTTATGTTGACTTTTCTTCTTTTCCTTAGTGTTTGCATTATGTTGTCATTACTGATTTGTTTTAACCGTTAGAAGCTGCTATGAATTTCATGGTGGTAATTTCTTGTTTAAAATCTTCTGAACTCATGGATATGCTCAATAATGTACAAAGGTAATATAGGCGGCTATAAATGTGACGTGGGGTGGTTGGAAGAGACGTTAATGGTGTGGTTGGTTTGATTTGGTTTTCTTTATATTTAAAATATGTGATACTGTTCTGACTTTTTTGATGGATAGGTCTAAGAAGTTAAGAAGTTCGCATTTTACTTCATTGGTGAATTATAGGTCAGGGTTAAAGTTATTGAGGAAGTTTTTTAAGGGGAGTCGAAATGCTGTTTACCCTGAATGTTTAATTTATTACCGATAATTCATGAACCATTAGACCTAGAGCCCTAATGTTTTTTGTTATTTGAAAGAATGTTTCTTTACCTAGTTCCTTATACAGGATTATGTCAAAATTATAAAAATTAATAATTTTTAAACAAATAAATAAAAAACTAAATTTATTTTCAAAAATTGCATTACAAATATATTTTTTATTCCATATATACAGCAGCTAACACCTAATCCTCCAATTCGGAAATATTTTTCTATTCCAAATATCTCTTGTAAAAAATTGGTGAAGTTAACTTTAACGGTTTTTGAGTTATGAGTGAAAAATTGTCAAAATTCTTCGTTTTCGAGAAATCGCAAAAAACGACTAAACTAACTGTATTAACTAAATACTGCAAAAAAATATTAGGTTTACAGTACTATAACTTTTTTTGTGGAAGTATATGATGTTATCATAAGTTCTCATTAGGTTTTTTTTTATTTTAAACAAAAATTAATATGGTTTAGGCCTATTGCTATACGTATCTTGAAAACATTTGCACTGCGCCCTCGCACTCCATAACCCCACTGGTAACTAAGTAGTTTGCTTCACAGCGTACAACGGGTTGATTTTTATATTTTCCTGGACATTACAGTTATATCTAATACTTTTCCTGAGTCAACGGAAGTCAGCGATACAAAGCCGTTCAGTGATATGTGAATTCTCTTTTTGCCATGATCTGTCCAATGCCACAAATAGATCAGTTCAAGGACGATTAGGTTCATCAGAACCAGAATCGTTCATTTCTCAATTTCATTTCATTCATTCAACCAGATGTTGTATTACACATAAAGAGACAAATAATAAAACTATTGCCAACCACACAACACAAACTAACAGAATCTTAAAGACAAACAGAAAACTATATGAAATACATACGTGTAACGTTCAATGAATCGTAAGCATGGATACTGCTAAAATCATTCATGCAACTACTTAGTAAATAATTGTTTTCACCTATAATTATGATTATAAATATATAGTGTTATATATATTATATATAGTGATTGACTAATTATATTAAAGTAGAAATATTCGATAACACTCATTTGTTCATCAATTGACATTTAAACTAGTGATTTAAATCTTTTAAAAGTTGTATAACTTTAACTATTTGTGAATTGGAGATATTAGGTAGAAAATAGATTGCAATTTTAAATGTTAACAATATCTACTTTAAATTTATTTTAGTATGCATAATCGTCGTATATAATTATTTTATCCTGTATTTAATTAAAGAGTTATTAATACATTTTGTTTATGTGTATAGTGTAATCCAATCAATTTCATTCTATTTAGATTATGCGCTTTAAAGTAGTTACTTTTTTCAATCGTTAAGATGTAATGCAAATCCATATAAACTCCTTTAGCATGTGTATGCTACTGCATATATGAATTATGCAGACAAATGCAGTGTAAAGTTTAAGATAACGTGAAATGTTAGACTAGATAAAGTCAAATAATGCACAGAATTCCATTCCTAATTTAAGAAGTCCTTCGAATGTGACGATGTTATTTTAATGTTGAAGCATGAGAATGATGCAAATATTTACACATAATCGTGTTATTAGTCTTTTATTCGCTTCCTTGTTTTTTTCAACATGTCAAATATGTTTTATTAGTATTGAAATAAACACAAACATTTTGACACATGCGCCGTTAGTAGCCATATTGTTATTGAAATATGAAATAGTATTAGAAATTAGAACCAAGTTCTGAAAATTTCAATGAACTGCCATTTTGTATTGGGTTGAGATAGAAAGCTCTGGTTTCCACTTCTTCTTTAATCAAGGACTTTAAAAGGAGGTGTCACTTAATGGGTCTTTATATTTAAAAGTTTTGAACTGCCCCCTCAAAAATCCCAATTTGGGGATATGGGCAAAGTTGTAATAGTGACTAAAAAGTTCACTTTTATTTCCTATAAAGGTTTTCTGAGTTTCATTTTTCTATCTTTATCCATTTAAAATTTAACAGAGTGTATCCATACTTTTGACTCATACTATATATATATATATATATATATATATATATATATATATATATATATATATATATATATTACTGGAAAGAGGAGATTCCATAGAATGATATGGGATTAAAAAGTAAAAATGTCAAAAAAAAATTCTCGTTTAAGCTCCCCTTAAAAGACGGATTACCGTTGAATATACAAATAACCTCATCTACATATCTATAATAATTAATTAATTTGTTATACTACTTGTTGTTTTCAGTTAATAATTAATTTTTGTTACTATAATTCATAAACACTTTAAATAAACAGTTTTAGTGATTATAAGTTTATAAATATAAAAAAGAAGAAGTTCAAGATGTTTATTACTGTGATGTTGTAGTAGTTCTCCAAAGTTTAGGTTTAATTTGGTACATTAAATATTCACGTAATTAATTAGAGGTGTGGTTTGTTCCAAGAAGTTGGCATCAATAGAGGCAGTCTTGTGTAAACATTGAGAAGTAATTAACAATATAAAGCATAAATTAGATAAGAGAAGGCGTAAATTGAATTTGAAAGATAAAGGATTAATGGTGGCCACCGAATTATGTATAATAAAGTATAAAAGTAGTTAGGAAACCAGTGTAATTCGTACTTAGGAATATATTTTGAATTAATAATAATAAGTCAAACCAAAATAAAATAAATATAACGTGTGCAAAAGAAAAACGTAAAATAATACATACATTTGATTATCAATATATATATATCACTGGTGATATTAAGATTGACCTAATTATTTTTTACAAACAATAAAGTGAATTTTATTTTATGCTTTTATGCTTGCGTGGTAAAGATCAAAGACAATTTTTCTAGGAACTAGTATTTTAAAGCTTTGGATAAATAATACTATAAAAATAATATGATATAAAATATTTAAAATAATAACCTATGGAAGAAGAACCATATGCATAGAAATAATACCAGTTTGAAAAAATACTACAAAATGTATAGTAATCACTTGTGTACTATGATAAATATTTCTAGAAAATCTTTTAATAATAATGTTTATGATAGTAATTAAGTTGACACTAGAGGACCATGGAATTAACAAATAATGTAATTGAGTTCAGGAAACTGTAATTATTAAGGATATTGAGTGTCATGGTAAAACGTTTTGTAAATCTGAGGACATAGCTAAGGGTTTTAACATTTTGAAGTGAATTAGTAGGTTCAATGAGACGTAACGTTCTCTAATGTAATGTAGACAAATACAAGAACTAAATTGTCTTTTCCTAAGAAAATTAAATTATGTAATAGAGTCTGTAAGGGAAAAAATAACATGTTTGATAACTATAGTTTCTTCTTATTAAAATCAAGTAAAGAAGATATTAGTGGAAAATTTTAAATCTCTCTAATGGGATTTTTCCTACTAAATTTAAGTAATCTGTGTAATAATACCAATCTTTAATTGGGTAATCCACAAAAGCGTGCAATTTATTTAGAATCCATTCGAATTAACAATCATTGTCATAGTTTCCGCAAAAATATTTACATGGTCGAGTTTTTAATTCTTTCACAGAATATATTGCCATAAGCAGAAAGCAATATGATATCAAAAAGGTATAGGAACGAGTGATCTATTAGTTCATTTTGAGTCGAGAATAAATCATAATTAAGAGTAGTTGGTTTGTTTTTTGATGATAGAGAACATTTTTGATACTGTAAATCACTGGTTGCTCATTGAAATGGTTTTGTGTAGAATCTTATGTTATAAGGGCAGCGATAAATAATAGGTTGAACTATTTATCTAAACGAAGTTATTGAGTAAGAGTAAGAGGAGGCCGTGTGTTTTCAGATACAAAAAAAAATGAGTTTTTAGATTTCTGATTGCGGATTTTCTAATAAGTTCAATTATTTCACCTAAATGTAAGAAAAAAAGAAGAAAAAAATTATATATATATATATATATATATAACCTATGAATATATATTTACGCGAGTATAATAATGTTTACATAAATATAAGCGTTAGTTCGGACTGTGATTATCATAAATATGTTCTACAAAGAAACTTTTGTTTTGTTTTAGCTTCCTGATCGTATTGGTTTTGTTTCTTACACCTAAAGATCCTATATGTGTTATGGTATTTTCCTTAAATAAATATGAACGAGATTGACACAGATTTAACCCCAAGACCTCAAGATATTTCATATGTTAAAAGGCTTTTGTACGATTATTTCTCTTTTTTTCTTTGTACATGTATTCTATATTTCTATTAATACAGTTTTATGTAATTTTCCAACAATTGTTGTTTTGAAATCTAAAAAATGCATATGAAATGTAGATATAATATCTACATATTATAAAGTAATATTGTTATTATTAAGTAATAATAATAATAATAATAATAATAATAATATTATTAATAATAATAATAATAATAATAATAATAATAATAATAATAATAATAATAACAATATAAATAATAATGTTAATATCTATTTAGTATCTTTTTTAAGTTTTAACAATCTTGTGGTAGTGATTCCATCTATGCTATTACACTGACAAAATACAGTAGAAAATTTGAATATTGTTACCACAGTAACATAAATAATGTATGAATATTTTATAATTAAAAAGTAAATTATTGTTTTTAGTTAATAATGAAGATTGTATAAACCTTATTTACAATTCTACACTTTAAGTTAGAAGTTGAGTTTTTAATTCAAAGTTTAAAATCTTTCATACCAATATGTTTTCCACTTTTAAAGCAGTTATCTATTATAGTAGATAAAATTTTTAGTAGACTAGTTTTTGTTTTAAGAGAAGCTTTTAAAATACAAATTAGAATGACACATTTGAATAATATTGATATATTGGTCTCTAAACTGTTTATATAATGTCGAAGATTAAGTATTTTGTGTTTTAACAATGGAGATATAAACATTTATCATGATTGTCCATTAATAGGTTTACTTTATATTATGTAGCCTATATAATTTATAAAGCAATTTATATTACTTGCGAATTAAACAGTGTCTGTATAATACTGTAATTGCAAAATGTAAACAATAAATTATAAAATATATTTATTTTAATTTTTAAATTGCTACAAACAGACACATTTGGTCTAGTTATATTAACGTGTACATGTTAGCAAATTAAAATCATTTAGCTATTGAAGAAGGATAGAATTTTAAATAATAAATACCATGATAATTTAAAAATATAATCTACTTAATATGTAAGATTTTTATAACATCTAAAACATTGAATTCTTTTATTTTTAATATCTATTCCATATATTTAATTAGACAATAAAGAGAAAAGAAAAAAAGAAAAATCATAATCGTTGAAAATATGAAAACTATTAATTTAAAATTTAAACTAGAGCTGGAGACAAAACACCCAAGAAAATCAAATTCAAAATTGTTGTTAGCTATCGTTAAGTGTTATTAAAAAGTTATCAAATTTGTTACTTGAAATAGTTCTTTTGTAGGAAAATATGTGAAATAGAAAAGTAATTACCTATGATGCCCATTCAGTAAATGAAAGATATGGAACATGAGCTTCTGGTTCGCGTTCTCTGTCCACCAATAAGAAGTTCCGGATTCAATCCTAGTGAAAGTTACACTACAAGCTTCGTGAGTAAAACTGAGCAGGTGCATTGGTTTGGAATTCTGATTAGGAATGTTAGAACCACAACGACGGATATTTCAACAGGTAAAGCGTACCTTCTCAGACAGGAATGCTTACCTTGTCTCTATAGGCACAAGTTAATACTATGATATGCAATAATTTACGTGATCAAATTTTTAATTATATTATCGATATATTAAAATGTATTCAATGAGAATCAGTTTATAATTCAAATGACTCAAGTTATATAAAACATTCAATTTTAATATGAAAACAAAATTTTCTCAGATGCCAGTGTTTTGTCTGGTTTGTGTTTCATTGGTTAATGTTGTTCCTTTTATCGTTATTTGTAATTTCCCGTCAGATATTCAAAGTTACAGTTAATTGCTCTTAAAGCGAATTAGAATAATTCTTAAATCTTTCTTTTCATATTATGTCTATTTCCCATTATAACGTTACTTATCTCAATTTGTTCATATTAGTACCAGTGTTTTAATCACGTTAGATAACTTTTGTTGTAATATCAATTTACAAAAAGTAAATTTTAGTAAAACAAAATAAATAAAAACATTACAAATTCATAATGATGAATGTAAAGTGTTACAGGAAGTTCAATAGTTACATTGTTTTAGTTTGCAAGCAATTTATGCTGAAGTTAAATTTATTGTAGAACTTTGTGCTTTCAGCTAATTAATTACGGATAGCTTTTGTTCCATAAAGTTTGTAACAATAGAAGAAATCTTGTATAATTAGATACGAAGATACAATAGGAAACATTATAGGGCTATTCAAGTTCCTTAATCCATTGCCAAATCGAATGTAAATACCAATATCAATAGCAACTGATCCAGTAACTATTAAAGACGTGATATTAACTCCAAAAAATTAAATGTTGAGTAAAGAAGAAGAAACAACAGGATAAACTAATAACGCTAAAAAAAATCTATTCTTGAACATTAAGATACGCATTAATATTATATTTATCTGTTCTGATCCATATCAGTAAATATTGTCATAATGGACTTGATGCAATGAATCCTAAATCGTAGGGAATGCTAAGAGACGTTAATGAGATAAGTAATAATGTATGACTTACAATATTGATTGTAGGCACAGTGATTGTACTAAAATTAAGTTCACGTGCTAAACATTATATATATTTTAAACCGACTTCAAAAAAAACTAAAAATATAAATATTTTTATTTTTCTTAAATAAGATTTGAAACTTCATAATAATTATATTCATAAACTACTGGTTGTAAAAGAAACAAAAATGAGTTTTTATATCTCGCTTTTTTGAAACCCACTGCATGATCGTTCAAGCAATGAGCTCTTAAACGTATGCCAAATCGATCATGAGTGCTGAATCGATCTTGGCGTTGACTCAAAAAAAGAATGACATAAAAACTCATTTTTGTTTCTTTTACAACTAGTAGGTTACATTTTAAGAGTATAATTATTATGAAGTCACAAATCCTAATGTACAAAATTACTATTTATATATATATTTTTAGTTTGTTTTATTGAAATCGGTATTTTAATTTTTTTTCCCTAGTACTGGCAAATATTTTGTAAAAGTACTAAATATTTATTATATTAATGTAATTTTATCAACATTAAATAAAACTATTTCCAACTAGCCTGTGTCATTTAAGTACTATTTTAGCTTTTTTTAGCAACTACAGTCCAAGTACTGGCTCAATCAAATTAGTTCTAAAACTACCCATGTTGTTAGCATACCCGTTCAAATGAAACCACTCCCAATGAAATCAGTTTAAACTGATTCGAAAATATACGCGGACATGAAAAAAAATGCAGGTCTAATACAGAACTTTCTCCTTTGTTGAAGTCGGTAAAAATTGCAAACACACTTTTCATCTGCTGTGAGATGAAATGTGTATTGGACAATTAATTATGGACAACATTAGTTTTAGTTGACTTTATATCATATAATAAAAAAAAATATTTACAAAGCATACATAATTGATACTTTATTATGTAAAACACATTATAATATTGATGGTCAATCTGTGACTTTTATGATTTTTTTTTTAATGAGATGGTGAAAAAGAATGACTCTAGGCGGTGCGAGGGGAGTGACAGAATACAACAACAATATAATAATATTTCTATGTGAGAGCAGAAAAAGTTGTCATACTTTTATATAAAAATTAATCTCAAATGAAGTAGAACATTGTTGTTTGAAATACGCTAAACTTGAAAGCTTGAAGAAAAACAAAGAGGATTAATCATAATATACCCTTAACATTTTTTACATAATTAAAATATATTAAACAACAACAATTAAAAAATATCGCAGTTTTACTTTGTATTTCTTCTATTACATTTTTTTTCTTCATAATTTATATACGTTTTATAACTTCAGGAACAATATATTTGATTTAATAATTAAAATCCGGAGATTTTGAGATTCATATGTACGTAACCTTAAAAATAATACTATTTACATATAACATGGTGAGAGCATTTTACCCAATATTTGTATTTTTTGAGAAGGATTAGAAATATGTCATATAATTTAAATAATTTGTAATAACGAATTTATAAACTGTAGTTAATCATGCAAAGCATGATGAAAAATTATAATTATTCGATTCTAGAATTTATTAAGTGTAAATCTCAATTGATATTACAATACAATTTTAAAGTGAACTATTCGTTGCAACACTTATATCAAAAGTAATATCAGTAAGAGAAGGTTATGTTTTGAACATTTGTTCAAATTTTTCAACTACAAAATGATACTGCTCGAAACTTATTTTTTTAATCGTGACATTGTTACAACAAATTATAAGGCTAAATGAAACTTTATACGGTAGAGTTGTTAATGTAAAACACGAAATGGAAGCTTATTCAGAACTTAGTTTAACATCTCTCATTTTTCTGGTTACTTAGATTAAAAGTGATTTAACGTTTGTTTGATATTTGTAAAATATAAAATTCAGACAACATAAAAAACAAAAACAAATAAAGTTATTTTTGTAACCATTTAAAGATGCCCGTTCAATAGACAAGAACTGCACAAAAAATATTTTATTATGGTATTATTTTTCTAATATTTTATGAAGGTATACTATAATGATTAATAAACTAATGAAACTAGATACTTTAAACTGGGGAAATGGGAAATATGAGTATGACTAATCAATATATCGTGAAGTTAGGAAAAGAGGTACTATTTAATCTTAAGTTTACCATTAAATAATATTAACAATAATTCAAAATAAAAACATTTGAATACACAACATTCTTGATCATGTAGAACAAAATGAATAGTCCGATGATTAATATTCAATCATTGTTGGCAATAACGTAACCTATTCTATTGAACCATAATAGTAAAATAAATATTATAATATACCACCAAATAATCGATAATTCCATGACGATCGCCTTTTCACTGGCACTTGGTAGAGAAAAGCTTACTGAACTTGTTTTATTACAGATAAAGTGATTTAACACACTATATTCTAACAACGTATGCTTACCTTTTATGACACTGATGATATGCAGCTGATATCTTGTGATTTCCTGCACAGAACTAGACCCACTAGGAGAAAGATATGAAATTTAAGCAATAATAAAACGTCATCAATAATAATGATTTTATTATCAGAAATTCGACACAACAACAACAAAAATTCCCGATTTGACCATTTTTAACAAACTGCATATATTAGAATCAGGTTTTATGAATATGAGCACAATCTGTTAAGTTACTTTTAACTTCAGAGCCTTATCACTTTCTACAAGCTAAACTTAAACGAACAGAATAAAACTTTGGTAAAAAATTGGTAGGAAGTGGCGACAAATAACTATTACATATATTAGGATAGAAACATTAGAAAGGTTGCAAGAAAGAGAATCATTATAATACATCCATGTAATAACTTGCATTGTAACATATATTGATAGTAACTTTTGAAACTAAATGCTATTATATTTATAATAAAGGAACATAGAAGCCAGCAAGGGAGATTGTACATTTTGTTGGCCGTATAGCCGATCTACTAAGTTTGTCATCGATAATAGTAAATTGAGGTCAATATATTTGATTTGCCAAATTGGATAAAAAAAAATATACTTACATAATATATATTACATATATTTTGAAATCCATATTAAACTGATTTCCCTACTTCTGTCATAGTTAAAGAGGTCTTATCCAGTGAATAAGTATATTATTTTTTTTCATAAATGTAACTTCTATAAACAGAGTAATAAGAACTATCAATGCATCGGCAATTCTCAACATATTTCTCTTAAATCATAGATGATAATTTGGGTAGTTACTTGTTGGTTAATGTAACTCTATTCAATAGAGTTTTATTTTCTAAAGTTTTCTGAAACCCAACATATTACGTTTCCTTCAGAAACGGCGCCACAATAATTTTAATGTATTTTATTTTCCAGAGAAAATACTTATGTCTTCCTGTCATATATCAGAGCGTAACATTTCTATTCTTTAGTTATATTTCTATAAATAAACTAACAATCAGATAACTTGCTCGATATAATAGAGCTACATAATTATTGAGAATGTTGAGTAAAGGTATTGGGTACATAACAGTTACTCTCTCTCTCTCTCTCTCTCTCTCTCTCTCTCTCTCTCTCTCTCTCTCTCTCTCTCTCTCTCTCTCTCTCTCTCTCTCTCTCTCTCTCTCTCTCTCTCTCTCTCTCTCTCTCTCTCTCTCTCTCTCTCTCTCTCTCTCTCTCTCTCTCTCTCTCTCTCTCTCTCTCTCTCTCTCTCTCTCTCTCTCTCTCTCTCTCTCTCTCTCTCTCTCTCTCTCTCTCTCTATATATTTTCTACATTCTGTGCACATCCTTTTGTTAATAGAGAAATTATTCCACGGTTTACTTCATCGACGATACGTTTTTTCTAAATATAGTACTGAAAATACGTCCCATCACCGAAGCATAACGAACTTTAATGACGCACCAGGGAATCTCTGTTATAAGTAACGCAATTAATAAGAGTAAGAACACGTTTAACTAACGTATTTCTTTTTTATATTCACTGAAGCAAATTATATAATCAGTGTCAACTTAACGTCAGGATGTTTTGGAGCATGTGTTTGAACAAGAGTACAAGGTTATAAAAGGAATTTTACTCTATCAAACAATATGTAAAAATCAGTTTTATGTAAAACGAACTTTGAAATTATTAATTTGTATTTTCTTTGAACCCGTTTACGAATTGATTGAATCTTACAACTAAAATCTTGATTGTAAATATTGTTAGTTATAATGAATTTTACTGATATTTCCTTTTATTTTTCTAAATTCCACACAGGTCATAAAATGAAGACTCTTGCTATAAAATCTTAGAAGATATTGTGTATTAGTTGGATTTTATTATACCAATTTCACATAAGATCACCAGAATCAATGTAATAAAATTTGTAATTGAATTCACTATGCCTATAACGTATATTTTGACTTATATATTCCGCTTTCAATTGATATATAATGGAGTGTTCATTTTATATTTTAACAATTATTATTTTATAAATTTCCCTTATTTATATTTATACTTTGGATTGTTACTTTATTGATAAAATTAAACGAAGTGTTGTGAATTAAGTCCGCATCACTAAATCAATTTGTATAAACTCAGGTTGTTTAAGGTCATTCATACACAGAAATTATTTACTTTGTAAATAACAGATGTTTTTAACAACGATGAAATATCTTGATATTTAATTACTACTGATAAGTGGAAATAAAAATGTGGTCGTCGCCAGCTTTTTTGCAGCCGAAACCTCTAAAAAAAATCAGAAGTTCTCCTCTGGCTGGAGAATGGATCTACGTTGGCCGAAACCTGCCAGGATGGGGAACAGAACGATATCATAGGCAACAATTAAATAACAAGCAGCACAGTTTTTCCTACGCTATTATTTTTAATATTTACTGTTAATTTGCATAACCTGTTCTTCTATCGTTTCCCCTTCCTGAAAAACATGATTAGTGAATTTAAATGGTATGCTTGGTGAAACGTGGCTGAATTCTTTCAGTTCTCAAAGTGGACTCTCTAACTCAAACTGTTCCATACCATACGCATCTTCTCCCCCCCCCCCAGAGATCTTGCGCTGAGCCAAATTAAACTGGGTGCTTGATTGGTGTGGGCTGTTTATTATAAAGAAATAATTTATAATCATTTTTTTCCATTATTTTATTAATCTGATATTTCAGGTGTTCGCTCTATATAAACATGTCATTGAAGTCACAATATATACAGCCGTTGTACAGTGACCAACAGTTTTTATTCCCTTTTTACGCCTAACCGCATAAGGTAATCCATTTCAGTTTAAAACACTGCAATCACTTGTAAAACTCTGCTACACCATGTCTAAAATATTTTAGAGGTGTAGATTAAAAATTGATGGATTGGATATGGAGTATTTTTCTTTACTACCAGTTGTACGTAGTCTGTTCTAATGTATTCATCCCTGGTACGCAGTTTATCATCAAGTCATGGGTAACCCTCTTCCGCATTTTATTGCATACCTATTCATGAGTAATTTTGAACAGCAGTTAAAGACTAGTCTTAATTATTTCCCAAAAGTAGCCTATGGTTAAGATACGTAGATGATATTTTTACTATCTTTAATACCGAACAATGTAATTTGAACAACTTTTTTGGCTAAAATAAATAAAATAATTCTGCTATAAAATTCACTCATGAAGTAGAACAAAAAACTCACTAGCGTTTTTAGATATCTTGTGTATCCGAAAAAAATGAAAAAAATGGAATTTAGCATTTGTAAAAATCTTACAAATAACAATAGAGATATATGTATATATTAAGTAGTTCAAACCATTGCACACAACATTAATGTGCCGTATTTAACTGTATGGTTAATAGACCTATCAAAATTCCACTTCCAAAAAAAAAAAAAAAAAACAGTTTGAAAAAGAATTGAATAGGTACCATTAAAGAAATTTCTAAGCTTAACGGTTTTTAAACTAAAATTATACATAATTTAATTAGAAAACAAAAATGGAAACCTATTCGATTAAATTCTACTAGATTAAATTTGACTCATCCCAAATAAAAAGGAAAAAATAAAATATATGAGTTTTCCTTTTGATTACAAAAGGTCAAGAAGCTATTTTTAGGAAATTTAACTTTAACACATCTTATAAAAGCAAAAATAATCTTAGAAATCTATTTGGAAATCCAACAGACACAACACCAATGCTGGAAAAATCAGGAATTTATCAGATTAACTATAATAGTTGCGATAAAGCTTATATAGGGCAAACAAAAGAAATATAATAACTAGATTTAAAGAACACATTGCTCATATTAAATATCAAAGACCAGAAAAATCTAGTGTAGCAGAACACGTTCTTCAAACTAATCATAATTTAGATTTTAAAGGGGTTAAATTAGTTAAAAATGAAGATAAAAGAAATATGTTAAATAGTTATGAGAGTATTTTTATTGCCAAACATAAAAAAGACAAATAGTTAAATGGAGATAAAGGACCTATTCCTAACTCTGTTTTATTTTCTTTAACTTAGGTTTAAGTGGATTAGTTTGTGACTTATTATGTTCTTTCTAATATATTTAATATGAAAATCACAAACTTTCTAAAATAAAACCATGATTCATCATAACTAAATAAAAATGTTTAACCATTTGATGTTAGGAATTCATTAATTTAATACCATAAGATAAGATGGCAAGATCAGTACGATTTACATTTATGTTAAATATTTAACCAAAATATTAATACAAATAAAGTAATTCTAATTTCATTTCTAATAAACATAACATACAAATATATTTTACTACAATCACAACCCTTAAAAAGGAAAAAAGTGTTTCTAAAATTAATCTTTTACTTCGTGACAGTAATAATAAAGTGTATAGTAAATAATGTATGATTTTTTAAAGCAGTATATTTCAGGAGTGTACAATTATATACATAATTTTATATAGGCACAATTTAATCATACATCCAAAACATTACTCTGTATTTTAATATCCTATATTTAACTGTAAGAATATATAGTACACTCATGCCACTCGAAAACTATCATTATCTATATTTTAATATTTTTAATGTAATATTTTTCTATTTTTTACATTCTAACAGACGTGAAGTCTCATAAAGGTTTTCAAAATATAAAAAACTCCGAGAATCCTACAAATTCTACTTTTTCGTAAAAAAATTTAAACGAATATTGTCCTTTTCGTAGATATTTAAGTACTTAGATTCCATAGAAAGTTAAAATATCAAAATGGTTACCTACGAACTTTTCCCACAACGAACTGTGCGTTCTATAAACATACATATTGTAGGGTATTTTTAATGTCATTGCTCATGTGAGAGAAAGCTTCTACCACCTGTTTCATAAGAATGACTAAACACTGAATATGAAAAATACCTCTCAAAAATAATTTTCTTGGGACTCCTTTTGAACATTTAACTTTTCCCGTATTTCTTTAATGCAAATTTTTGCAAGATTTTGAAAGGGACGTAGAAATCTTTTGTTCTAATTCTTTGATAAAATTTAGTTTATATTAGAACCATAAAGTTAAGCAAATAAAATAATACATAGGATTATTTTGTCTCCCACTTATGCCTCAAATGCTATTTTGACGCTGTTATGGTTGCTAACGAAATTCAAGTGTTATGGTCAGTTTAGGTTAAATAATCTTTATTTTGTTTAATATTGAATCTTCAAGGAAATATTAAGTTATTAAAATATTGATAATTTGAATTGGTATGTTAGTTATTTAAGTAAATAAAACTATGATATGTCCATTTATTTAAATTGCACGAAAGAAGAAAATCTCCTTGGAAGAAATAATACAATAGGAGGAACTTGCATTGAACTGCTCTAAACTGGATTTCATATTGTCTTCTCATAATTGAGTCTGGTATTGTTATTTTATACCCCGACACTGTTTCATCTAGACTGTCAATAGACCACTATAGAAAATGTAACAATCTAAGTGATGTGTTATCTCAGGTAACAATAAGCCAAAAAAAAAAAAAAAAAACAGATAGAGGAAAAAAGAAGAAAACAAAACATATGATTGTGGCTTATATTCTTTGTTTTATTGGCGTTACGGTTTTCATTGTATTATTTACAATTATTAGGATTTATAATTTATGGTAGAAATAAAGATTTTATGTAACTGTCAATATAGCATAAGAGTCAATTTTTAATGAAATTGAATTATACTTTTGTAGTAATAGGAGAGATCGTTTAATATGTTGCGAAAAATAAAACATCTACGGACATAATAATTGTAAAACTTTTCTGTTTACATTTGATATTGTACCAAAACTTCACAACTCCTTATTCAAAACCAATAACTATAAGTGTTTACAAATAATAATTTATATGGAATTAATATACGAAATGTTGGATTTATATGTCATGCAAACATAGCCTACATACCACTAATTTTACACCAATATAACTATATTTTAAAAACAATAACAACTTATTTTTAAAGTAAATATGGTTGTGTTTAAATTTGATTTCGACTTTAATTATTAAATTAAAATTTAAATAGGACGTGTTCTACAATATGTAATGTATTTTTTAATATTAGGAACTATTATCATCAAAAAATGTTTGGATTTTGCTCATAAAGATTAAATTAAGGTATCAAAGACGCAATAATTTTACAGATGTTTACAGGCATCAATAACATATAGAAATTGTATTCATATTGTATTGTGCATAAAACATAATATAACGATATGTGACGCTCTGATTATATCGTCATATATTTTAGTCTACGAAGTGTTTGGAACGATTAGGTTAGGAGACATGGGGGGGGGGGGGGTGGAAAAAACAGTAAAACCCATTGATATTTTTTTTATTTATAATAATGTAAATATTAAACATATGTAGGAAGGGAAACTAAATTTAACTTGTTTCTAAAATATAGAAAGACTTGAATTTGCGCTAACCATAACTAAGTACCAAGAATTATTTTTCATCGATACTACCTTTTCTTCAACTGTATATCAAAAATTCATCTCTGCTCTTTACTCTTAGATTCTGAGTTATCAAACTATGATACTACTTTAAATTAAGTCCATTACTAATTAATCAAGTAATTCCACTACATTTGGTAATATATTGTTAAGGTTAATGTTGTTCTTACTATGGATTTTATGTTTGTTGGTACTAAATTTATATATTTTATTGTTTAACTCAAAAACCTGCTTAGGTTTTTGAGTTAAACAGCTCGGGAAATTGGATTATATATATTTGGAAATCATAAATTATGGAAAGGTAGCAAAATATATGTTTTATCTTGACAGCAAAGACAATCTAATTATTATAACAAGGTTTTAAATAAGCGATGACAAATATGGATTGGTAAATATATAGATACAGGAAAATTATCTATTAAATAGGGAGAATATTTTTAATGTGATGTCAGAGGGCTTGGAGATTTAAACGGGGAGGAGGTGTTCTGTTGTGTAGTACACCTGAACATCGTATATATTGATCAAGCTACTTCCGTGTGAACCACGGTACAAACTGACTTGTATGGTTGGTGTGAATGTGTGTGTGTGTGTGTGTGTGTGTGTGTGTGTGTGTGTGTGTGTGTGTGTGTGTGTGTGTGTGTGTGTGTGTGTGTGTGTTGAGACGGTTTGACAAGGAGTCAAAAGTCTCAAGTCAATTTAAAGCAAGTTGAATTCCCGCGCTAAAACCGAGTAGAGAGGAGACGAGGTGGGGCGATGACGTCACGCCAGCTCAGGTGCAGAACTGCGTGCTTGAACAGGAAATGTCAATTTGCCTCGTTTCCTATTCTATTAAAAAACTAAATTAATAATATAAATAAATATTCAGTAGAATCACCCGATCAATAATATCAGCAAATAAATTTAGAATCATATAAAATAAAAATGTTATTCAAGTTTTTATAGGGGCTCAAAAACCTAAAATTTGGAAAAAAGTTAAATTCAAAAAACGTAGAGTCATAACTAAGAGGGGAACTAACAATAATCATAAATAAAAAATATGAAATAATAATAATAAAAAGGTGAGAATGGACTTAGAAAGTCATTCTTGGGGAGTTTTTTGGAATTTTTGAGTTGAAGGGGGGATTTATTAAAAAATAATAATAAGTACAATTGAAGAGACCACAATAGGGCACAATAATATGTACTTAGATTCAAATTTCAAATTAAAATAAGGGAGATATAATAATTACAAAAAGTAAAACTTTAAAGCCCAAAAGCGGTTAAATTTAAAGTTAAAGGGGAGACATAACTATGTAATTATATATGTCTAGTATGTAGAAGTGTAAAACATCAAAGCAGAAATAATAATATATAATGGGGGGTTTTTATGAACTATAAACAAGACGATACAAACTTTGGGACTTCAAGGACGTATAACTCGAGAACCAAGCAAGCTACGTAAAAAGTACAAATAGATTTTTTCGTCATAGAAGAAGAGGAACAAAATTTCGTCAAAAGAATTTTGAAAAAGGACTTATCTCAAAAGTTCAAAAGAAGAAAACCCGACTTTCGGGAAAAGGGCGATAACTCGCGAACGAAGCGTACTAGGACGACGAATCAAGATCCACAAGACCCACAAGATGGAGAGGAAGAAGAATCCGAAAGGAACTTGATAATCGGACAGGGCGTTCGAAAGTTATAGCGAGTTGAACGAAAAAATGTCAGAAGTTGTAATTTTCATGAAAAATCTTGTCGAGTGACGCACGCATCCCTCAGTGAGAGTTCAGCGGTTGGACTTTGCAATGCCAACTTGTATCACAAATAACACTGAATAATAAATACAATAAATTATTAATTAAAAGGTGTTTTAATAAAGAACAAAGGAAGAAAACTATTCAGTAGGCAAAAACTATGAATAGTAAAATATAAAGTGTGAAAATTTCAGACCAAAAGGAACTTAAGAGCCGATTTCTCCCAAAAGGCACTTCCCCAGAGAGAGAGTGTGTTACTTTAGATAAAGAGTCAAATAATCGAGCATTGAGATAAAATTCAGGGAATTTTGCGTAGATTAAAAATTGGTAAGTTTATGAGGACAAGCTCATACTTACTAGCGCCAAGTATTGCAATATCTTTGATTGCATAAAAGGTAAAAGTGAGCATCATGGCCTTGCCCGCGTTAGTTCTGAGCTGAAAGGTGGTTCGCCCTATTCGGTGGCGATCGTACAGCGAATTATAAAATTCGCTAGCGGAGCGTACGCGGCAGTGTGTGTGTGTGTGTGTGTGTGTGTGTGTGTGTGTGTGTGTGTGTGTGTGTGTGTGTTGCGACGGTTTGGAAAAAGCCAAACGTCTCAAGTCCATTTAAAACAAGTTAAATTGCCGCGCTAAACCTTGTAGAGTGGGGACGAGGTGGGGCGATGACGTCACGCCAGTTCGAGAGCAAACTTGCTTGTTCGGACGTGAAAAGTCAAACTGCCTTAGTTCCTATTTTAGTAAGAAACTAAATTATTAATATAAATAAATATTCAGTAGAGTCAACCGACCAATAATATCAACAAATAAATTTAAAATCACATAAAACAACACAGTTATTCAAGTTTTTAGAAGGGCTCAAAAACCTAAAATTTGGAAGAAGAATAAATTCAAAATTCAAAAATCGTAGAGTCATAACCAAGTGGGGAAGTAACAATAATCACAAATAAAAAATATGAATTAATAATAATTAACAGGTGAGAATGGACTTAGAAAGTCATTCTTGGGGAGTTTTTTGGAATTTTTGAGTTGAAGGGGGGATCATTTAAAAAATAATAATAAGTACTATTGTAGAGACCACAATAGGGCACAATAATAGGTACTTAGAATCAAATTTGAAAATAAAATAAGGGAGATATAATAATTACAAAACGTAAAACTTCAAAGCCCAAAAGCGGGTAAAATAAACGTTAAAGGGGTAAAGTAACATGATAATTATATGTATTTAGTATGTAAAATGGTAACACACCAAAGCAGAAGTAATAATATATAATGGGGGGGTTTTTATGAACATAAACTCATACGACACAAACTTAAGGACTTCAAAGGCGAATAACTCGACAACCAAACGAGTTATGGGAAAAGTACAAACATAGTTTTTCGTCGTAGTAGAAGAGGAACAAGATTTCGTCAAAAGAATTTTGAGAAAGGACTTATCTCAAAATTTGAAAAGGGGAAAAATCAGACTTCGGGAAAAGGGCGATAACTCGCGAACGAAGCGTAGTAGAGCGATGAATCAAGTTCCACAAGACCCACAAGATGGAAAGAAAGAATAATCCGAAAGGAACTTTAAAATCGGTTCGAGCGTTCGAAAGTTATAGCGAGTTGAACGAAAAAACGTCAAAAGTAGAGATTTTCATGCAAAAACATGAAAAGTTGCGCGCGCATCCTCAAGCAGAGTCTAAAGTCAGAATCATCATGTTGCCAACATGGATCAAAGATAACGTTAAAGAAAAAATACTATAAATTATTAATTAAAAGGTGTTTTAATTAATAATTAAGGAAGAAAACTATTCATTAGTCAAAAAATAGGACTAATAAAACATATAGTGTAAATATTTCAGACCAAAAGGGCCTGAAAACACATAATATATGGAAAATACCTTTTTCCCAAAAAGGGAGGAAAATTGGCTCCAGAAAAGTGGATTAATTCCCACTGACAGGGAGACCGAGATTTAACCGTCGAAAGACGATTACTTTTGATTTGGAATCGACGCTTAAAGGACGTTTCTTCTGCAACCGACTCTGAGCTGAGAGGAAGATTCAACTGTCACTCTACTAATTGGACTTAGAATAATTTCAACTTTAATCGATCTTCAAGGCGACTTAGAAGAATTCGAGACCAGCATTCAACTACATAGCAGCTTACAGACTCTGGATAGAAAACATCACATCACCATCATCCTAATAATACAACAAATTCCAAATCCAACTAGAACTTCTATTAAAGTGTGAAGGTATCTTATACTTAAGGAATAATTCGCAAATATTAACTTCTTTTCAAATATAACGTCATTAGGGGAATTATTAAAAATTAAATTCATTTTTAAACCTCTGCTTTGGTGTTGAAAATTATTAATAATTTAAATACGACTTTTTCAGGACAGGAAAAACTGTTTGTGGTTCTGTCTGAAAAGTCAAGCGTTGTTATTTTGTTTAAGATATAGAAAATATTACATTAATTAATTTTGTCAAATAAATAAATAGTTGTGTTATTGTTCAATTAAATTGTTTGGTGTGATTAAAAAAGTTTTGAATATAAAATTTTTCTGTGCAAAAGAGGAAATAATATACAAATAATTCATTTCTAAATTTTGTTGTGTTTTTAATATATATCCATTCTGTGTATGCTATTAACCTTGTTTTAACATAAATTTTATATATGTGCTCTGGTAATATAATTTGAAAATTTTAAAAGTTATCATCAGAACTTAAGAGCCGATTTCTCCCAAAAGGCACGACCTTGGAGAGAGAGAGAGTTAATCTTAAAAGATCTAAATAATCGAGCATTGAGATAAAATTCAGGGAATTTTGCGTTAATTAAAATTTGGTAAGTTTATGAGGACAAGCTCATACTTATTAGAGCCAAGAGTTGCAAAATCTTTGATTTAAAAAAGTAAAAGTGAGCACCTTGGCCTTGCCCGCGCTTGCTCTGAAAAGAAAGGTGGTTCGCCCAGTCGGTGGTGATCGTACAGCGAGTTTAAGAGTTCGTGATAATAGTGTTCCAAAAAAGGGAACAAGAATCTTAAATTCGTGAAGTCGGAAGAGAGGCGAAGCGTGGCTAGTGGCGTTCCAACGTAGGGCACGAAGAACCCTACTCGCACTCACTAACGCCGGAGGAGCGGCAGCGCGGCAAGTGGCGCCCAACGTGGGGCACGAAGAACCCTACTCGCACTCACTAACGCCGGAGGAGCGGCAGCGCGGCAAGTGGCGCCCAACGTGGGGCACGAAAAAGCAAAGTTTTGGAACAAATTTTCAAAATTTTGAATTTTTTAGTGTTTCATACGAACGAGAATATCTTAAGTTCTGATATAATTTATATGTACATGTGTGTTAGTAATAAGTTGTGCTGGTAATTACAACGACAAATATACTAAATTGCAAGAATAATAATAATTAAAAGTAGAGTCCAAATTAAACCGAAATTTAAATGTTTTAACTAATTAAATAAACCAAGTGAATAAGTGAAGTGAAAATGGGACCAGCGAAAGATCCAGCAAAACAGGAGGGTTCAAAGGAACAGGAGACAGAAATGCAGAAAATGGTGAGGTACCTGAACCAAATGGAGGATAGAAGAAAGCAAGAGAGGGAACAGGACAAAGCGGAACAAGAGAGAAAAGAAAAGGAGAAGGAAGACAACGAACAAATAAGAAGAATAGAAGAAAGAATCGAGAAAAACAAGGAGAAAGAAGAGATGGAAGCCAAGCAGATCCAAATGGAAGCAAGATGGAGCAAGAGAGACGAAGAATTGGAAGCCAAAAGCAAACAAGAAAAGGAGGAGATGAAGGCCAAATGGATCCAAATGGATGTATTACGGAAACAGGAAAAAGAAGAGGTGGAGGCCAGACGGAAGCAGGAGAGGGAAGAAATGGAAGCAAGATGGAAGCAGGAGAGAGAAGAGAGGATGAAGAGAGAGGAAGAAATGGAAACGAAACGCATCCAAAGGGAAGACGCCCGAAAACAGGAAATAGGGAAATATATGGAGGAAATTAAGGAATCTATAGATAGTAATATGGCCGAAAATACGAGGCGAATAGAAAATTGTGAAGAAAAAGTGGAAGAGTGCGTAGGGGAAATTAAAAAATGACGGACAGTTTAAAGGAACAGGGAAAGTCGACTATAGAAATTGGGGAGAAAGTTAAAAAATTAGAAGTTAAAATTAGGGAAGTTGCCAAAATTAAAGAAACCGGTGGAAATGCTAAAAATATAATTTATTTAGATAGGGCAAATTTAGAGTCAAAAACTATAGAATTTTGGGGAAATTCAAGAGATAATCCTGTGCAATTTTTAAAACAAATTGAGGAAGTGTTTCAAGAAATAAATCCGGTTATGGAAGAAAGTGATAAACTACAAGTATTGGAGAAAAAATTGAAAGGAGCTGCCATGGAATGGTGGGAAATAATCAAGCGAGATACAGAAGAATATAGCCAGTTTAAATTGTTGTTTTTAGAGCATTATTGGGGTTATCAAACGCAACAAGTAGTTAGGAATCAGATAGAAAACCATAGATATAATCCTAACGGAAATATGAGCAGGGTTGATTATTTTTGTAAAATGGTGCGCAAGGCCGAGTATTTGGAACCCAAAATTCCGGAAGAGTTCCTTATATACCAACTAATGAGGCATTTCGACCAAAAAGTTCAATTAGCGTGTATTGGAAGGGCTAGTGAGCATTAGGAGGACGCCATTAAATTTTTGAGGACAATAGAAAACGTAGACGGAATGACGAGAGAAGTTCGCCGACCAGATAGTTTCGAAAGGAGGGACGGACCACAAAGAGATCAAAATTTCAGGCAAAGGAATCAAGACTACTCAAAACCATCCCAAAACCATAACCCTCGATCCTATGGTCAAACCCAGAATAAACCTCAACCACAGATACCTCAAAACCCTGGTCCTTCAAACCAAAAATTCCCGCCCAAGGTCACAAAAAACTAAAATACGAGATCTCAAGGCAAAATTTTTGGCAGAAAAAGGATAATACAAACGGAATTGAGATCGACGATAAAACCAAATTTATCAAACATAAAAGGGGGGATCTGAAAATAAATAAAATTAAATTGGGGATTTTAAACACAGAAATTAAGGAAGATTTAATGGAGGAAAGAGATAATAAAATTTTAAATAGTGAAGCTTACGAAAAATGTCCGGAAATAGGGATAGAAATCGAAAATATAAAAGTAAATATGTCCATTGACACCGGAGCTCAAATGTCCTGTGTTCAAGAGGATTTTTATAAAAATGTGCTTAAAAATAGGAACGATAAAATCTTGGAATTACCAGTTGTAAATACGGAAATGGTGACAGCGATAAAAAGCCAGCGACAGAAGATTAAATTACAGGCATTATTGGAGATTAGAATAAATAACCAATCAATAAGAGGGGTATTTATGGTGGTACCAAAGCTGGAAAGCAAAATGATAATGGGTTGTGATTTAATGTGCAAATATCGAAGTCGAATTAATATGGAAAAGGGTTTCCTACAACTGGTAAAGGAAAATGAATTTATTGTTGTAGATTTTCTTAAAGAAAATAATTTAAGATTGAGCAAAAGCGACGCGCAGACCGAACAACAAAATGGCGGCGAAACCGGTAAAATGGTAGAGTCGTCAGCTGCAAATAAAGGAGGCTCAAATTCGTACAAGCGAGTATCAGGGGCTTATACGTTGTCTACCAAAATGCCGGTAGACATAAAACCAAAAGCAAAGGACGTGTCTAGACTGAAATGTGACTATACCGGAGGTGACAAAGAGTGTAAGAATAGGGTGAGCCAGTTTTTTGAAAAAATTAATGATAAAGTAGTGCTTAGAAAAGCGGAGAATAGGAGATTAAGATTGAGCAAAAGCGACGCGCAGACCGAACATCAAAATGGCGGCGAAACCGGTAAAATGGTAGAGTCGTCAGCTGCAAATAAAGGAGGCTCAAATTCGTACAAGCGAGTATCAGGGGCTTATACGTTGTCTACCAAAATGCCGGTAGACATAAAACCAAAAGCAAAGGACGTGTCTAGACTGAGTAGTGACGAAACAGAAAGTGGTCAAAAGCGAAGAAGCAAGTTAAGTGCAAGGAATGAATCAACGAAGAGGAAAAATGCAAATTTTAATAATGATGAAGTGCTGTTAAAAGCGTGGGATAAAGGTAACCAATTAATTAATAAAGATGAAGGGCTGAAAGGAGCGGAGAATAAAGGAAATAAAAATGTGCCAAAGGCAATAATCGACGAAAATAATAAAATAATAAATTACGACGAAAATTTGCAAAATAACTCCGAAAACGATTCAGAACTTACACAAAACAGATTCGACGCCAGAGACGGGAGAGAAAGGAGAGCTATAATAACAATGGCGGATCCGGAAAGACAAAATGAACGAAATTTAAGGTATCGAAAGAAGAAAGTCAAGTTCAAAAATTATACGAAGTGTAAAATGAAAGAAAGGAGGCCCGAAGGGAAAGTAAAATTTAGATGTGAAGGACTTAGGAGATATTAATAGAAAGTAAGAAATTTCATGAATTAAAATGTATAAATTGTAATGTTTAAAAGTTGTAATATGTAAAGTGTAGAAGCGAGTGAGGTAAAAGGGAAATAACGGACTGTCAGCTGATTTAAAAGAATGTAACCTAGGTCAGTGAATAACAGGATAAAGCTTCAATAAATTCCTAAGTGTACAAGGTCAGGAGCCTAGCGGTAACACGCATCTGCAAGCCGCACCTGAATAAACAAAGTATAGACGAGGAGGTGAAGGGGAGAACCGGACGTCGATTAACCAATATTGACAGACTGCGTGTTCAACAAATTAGCTGAGGGGGAATGGAATGAATGAAAGTATAAATGTGTACTGTTTTGTTTTTATTAAAGGGAGATTTCCAATAGCATAAATAGTTTTTTCTTTTTAACTACAATTAGGATAATAATCGTTGTAGTTACCAAGTACTTTATATATATGTAGGCATAGTTTTAAATTCAACCAAAGCAGATAAATATAATCATATAAAACGAATTATTCCTTATATAAATGTAATATGTTTTGTGTGTGATAATGTGTTTATTTACAGCAAGGACGTTTAGATGAAACGGCTGTAATGGACTAAAAGAACGGTTAAGCAAATTTGTATGTATACCATAATAAATAACATGTGTTTTGAATATATAAATATTATACTATAATGAATAAAATGTGATTTGAATATATAAATATTATACTATAATGAATAAAATGTGTTTTGAGTATATCAATCTATGAAATGATGGAGGAGATGTTTTTTAGATATAAATAAATGTGTTTATATAAGTTGTTAGGTTAATATGTCAAACTTTATGTTGATGATTAATAGAGATGATAAATAAATAGTTAATATGAAATGTGATATGTCGAAAAAGGGGTTTAATACTAAAATTTTAGTTTTTTAAAAAATGAAAAATAGGAATTTTTCATTTTAACCGAAAATTTTAGTTCAAAGGGGGGATTTTGCGACGGTTTGGAAAAAGCCAAACGTCTCAAGTCCATTTAAAACAAGTTAAATTGCCGCGCTAAACCTTGTAGAGTGGGGACGAGGTGGGGCGATGACGTCACGCCAGTTCGAGAGCAAACTTGCTTGTTCGGACGTGAAAAGTCAAACTGCCTTAGTTCCTATTTTAGTAAGAAACTAAATTATTAATATAAATAAATATTCAGTAGAGTCAACCGACCAATAATATCAACAAATAAATTTAAAATCACATAAAACAAAAAAGTTATTCAAGTTTTTAGAAGGGCTCAAAAACCTAAAATTTGGAAGAAGAATAAATTCAAAATTCAAAAATCGTAGAGTCATAACCAAGTGGGGAAGTAACAATAATCACAAATAAAAAATATGAATTAATAATAATTAACAGGTGAGAATGGACTTAGAAAGTCATTCTTGGGGAGTTTTTTGGAATTTTTGAGTTGAAGGGGGGATCATTTAAAAAATAATAATAAGTACTATTGTAGAGACCACAATAGGGCACAATAATAGGTACTTAGAATCAAATTTGAAAATAAAATAAGGGAGATATAATAATTACAAAACGTAAAACTTCAAAGCCCAAAAGCGGGTAAAATAAACGTTAAAGGGGTAAAGTAACATGATAATTATATGTATTTAGTATGTAAAATGGTAACACACCAAAGCAGAAGTAATAATATATAATGGGGGGGTTTTTATGAACATAAACTCATACGACACAAACTTAAGGACTTCAAAGGCGAATAACTCGACAACCAAACGAGTTATGGGAAAAGTACAAACATAGTTTTTCGTCGTAGTAGAAGAGGAACAAGATTTCGTCAAAAGAATTTTGAGAAAGGACTTATCTCAAAATTTGAAAAGGGGAAAAATCAGACTTCGGGAAAAGGGCGATAACTCGCGAACGAAGCGTAGTAGAGCGATGAATCAAGTTCCACAAGACCCACAAGGTGGAAAGGAAGAAGAATCCGAAAGGAACTTTAAAATCGGTTCGAGCGTTCGAAAGTTATAGCGAGTTGAACGAAAAAACGTCAAAAGTAGAGATTTTCATGCAAAAACATGAAAAGTTGCGCGCGCATCCTCAAGCAGAGTCTAAAGTCAGAATCATCATGTTGCCAACATGGATCAAAGATAACGTTAAAGAAAAAATACTATAAATTATTAATTAAAAGGTGTTTTAATTAATAATTAAGGAAGAAAACTATTCATTAGTCAAAAAATAGGACTAATAAAACATATAGTGTAAATATTTCAGACCAAAAGGGCCTGAAAACACATAATATATGGAAAATACCTTTTTCCCAAAAAGGGAGGAAAATTGGCTCCAGAAAAGTGGATTAATTCCCACTGACAGGGAGACCGAGATTTTAATCGTCGAAAGACGATTACTTTTGATTTGGAATCGACGCTTAAAGGACGTTTCTTCTGCAACCGACTCTGAGCTGAGAGGAAGATTCAACTGTCACTCTACTAATTGGACTTAGAATAATTTCAACTTTAATCGATCTTCAAGGCGACTTAGAAGAATTCGAGACCAGCATTCAACTACATAGCAGCTTACAGACTCTGGATAGAAAACATCACATCACCATCATCCTAATAATACAACAAATTCCAAATCCAACTAGAACTTCTATTAAAGTGTGAAGGTATCTTATACTTAAGGAATAATTCGCAAATATTAACTTCTTTTCAAATATAACGTCATTAGGGGAATTATTAAAAATTAAATTCATTTTTAAACCTCTGCTTTGGTGTTGAAAATTATTAATAATTTAAATACGACTTTTTCAGGACAGGAAAAACTGTTTGTGGTTCTGTCTGAAAAGTCAAGCGTTGTTATTTTGTTTAAGATATAGAAAATATTACATTAATTAATTTTGTCAAATAAATAAATAGTTGTGTTATTGTTCAATTAAATTGTTTGGTGTGATTAAAAAAGTTTTGAATATAAAATTTTTCTGTGCAAAAGAGGAAATAATATACAAATAATTCATTTCTAAATTTTGTTGTGTTTTTAATATATATCCATTCTGTGTATGCTATTAACCTTGTTTTAACATAAATTTTATATATGTGCTCTGGTAATATAATTTGAAAATTTTAAAAGTTATCATCAGAACTTAAGAGCCGATTTCTCCCAAAAGGCACGACCTTGGAGAGAGAGAGAGTTAATCTTAAAAGATCTAAATAATCGGGCATTGAGATAAAATTCAGGGAATTTTGCGTTAATTAAAATTTGGTAAGTTAATGAGGACAAGCTCATACTTATTAGAGCCAAGAGTTGCAAAATCTTTGATTTAAAAAAGTAAAAGTGAGCACCTTGGCCTTGCCCGCGCTTGCTCTGAAAAGAAAGGTGGTTCGCCCAGTCGGTGGTGATCGTACAGCGAGTTTAAGAGTTCGTGATAATAGTGTTCCAAAAAAGGGAACAAGAATCTTAAATTCGTGAAGTCGGAAGAGAGGCGAAGCGTGGCTAGTGGCGTTCCAACGTAGGGCACGAAGAACCCTACTCGCACTCACTAACGCCGGAGGAGCGGCAGCGCGGCAGTGTGTGTGTGTGTGTGTGTGTGTGTGTGTGTGTGTGTGTGTGTGTGTGTGTGTGTGTGTGTGTGTGTATTTTGAGTAATTTGATATTATATATGGTTGAAAGCTGTAACCAATTATATATTAAGTAATTAAGTAATAGCCATTGATTAAATATATATTATAACAATGAAGTTGTTATATAATTATTTTGATTATAATTTATGATTTAATCTTGCCACACGTTGTGCGCCAAATATAACAATGAAGCTTTACCTGCTTTGCTAATTATTTTAATTTCACCTTTAATTATTTAAGCCACACGTTGGAATGCCAAATATAACAATGGAAGTTTGTTATATGTTTTTATCTTGCAACACTACTAAAAAGGAACAACTCATGATTATTACTCATAAACAACACCGTTTACCTGGATAAAACAATCTCTTTCTTTTAATTTTTTAAAGGAACAAAATTACAATAGCAATAAACATATACATGGAATTTATACTTACTTATCTAGAAAACATTTACTCTCCATTCATTCCTTAAGATTAATTTATTTATCATAGACAATTTTTTAAAATTACAAATTTACTTTATTTTAACTCTTGTTAAAATCTTCAAATTATCAGTTCCTTTTAGTTTAATATTTTTCTTTACAATTTTATTTAAGACTTTAAATTATTATTAACATTGATCATCTTTTTATTTAATCTCGGCTAGCTCAGTTCTTTACAATTAATTTAAAAAAAACAACAAAATCTTAATCTCGGGTCTTGGGTTTTTTGAATGGCTCAATCGAAAGTGAAATCAATTCTAGGTGAATTTAATAATTAACAATTAATTGGTTTTGTACTTATCAAATCTGCTGGTCCTTCTTGCTCGGTCAGTTAGCACTTTACACTCCACCTAACTTTAATTTATCCTTTTATTAAACGAAAAAAAACACAAAACACCACACTGCTTAAACACTTTCCGTTGGTATTTAACGTTGTCTCTCTTTCCCAGATGCCGTTCCAAATAGGCCTCTCCTTCCTCGAAATCGTCCCAAAATCTGTCTCTCCTTCCTTGTAGTCGTTCCAAAATTACAGCGCCTGTTCTACGATGATTGGTCCCTCCTTCCTCTGGTGAATTTAAACTCCTTTTCCAAATCTGTCTTTTTGTTAAGAACTCCACAAACTCCAAATCTAATTTCCTTTACTAATTCAAACTTTCTTTACTTCAATTCAACTTTACTTTCAACTTATCAAAAACCTTTAAATATAACGAGACTTCCTGTCCCTTACTCGCTGAAAAGAAAAACTATTCTTTTGTACACAGCGCACTTTTGCTGTGTACGCGACCTTCCGTCGTGGCGACTCTGGTAAGACTCTTCTAACAAACTCTTTTCTAATGTTCCTTCTCTAAAACACTGTTTTTCGCGCCCTGTTCGCTGATTTGTCGATTTCTACCAACTTTCTCTGCTTACGACTTTCGCAATTCCTACTGGTTGTTTTTGAATTCTGCCGTTGTGTTTTTTAAGTTTGGAGCGTCTCCGATTGGCCGACCTACTTTCTACTTGCGTTTTTCTAAAATACCGTTATCATGCTGCTTCCCCTTGATTTCTCTTTTTTTTTTTTTTCTAGTAAAAACTCTGCTACCCTAAGAATTCCGTTATGTACACACGTGTTGGCCTCAAGGTTCTTGAAATCTTAGTGTTATTGTAGCCTAGCACGTACAATTTTTATTACAGGCGGCATCTGCCGTTTTCTCTTCATTTGTTTCTTAACATGGTTCTATATTTATTATTTTATTCAAGTTATATTTTATTTATTTTTTAGATTTCATGATTGATGATTTTATTTAGTTTAATTTAATTGATATCATGATATCGTTACAGTGTCCCCAGATAAAATTAATTTCCTTTGGAATACTAAGAAATAAATTTTTATCTTAGCCCGTTCACTTATGAACTACAATTTTGTAAAAGAACCTTTTCTAACAATGCCTTCGTCCATTGCGGTTGGCCACATAACCATACAATAGACCCTTACTTTCTTTTGTCTACTTGCAGGGAATTTCTGACCATTTGTTGTGGGTCATAAATCCTTTCTCCTTCCTTGTTTACATTTTTCTATTGTTATTTTCTCCAGTATTTATTTACACTTTAGCCTAATATTACCTAACTATGATATTTTTATTTAATGTCCTAATTCCTAATTTTTATCAACGTATCCTACTTATGTGTGGTATTTCCTATTTTATTCCTAATTACATATTATCGTTCCTTCTCCTGTAGCCTTGTTTACTGTTAGAGTCATGCCTGTTGACGTCATTCCTACAATCGTCCAACTTTCTACCCCACACGTGTTCACTGCCATCTGTGTTACTTTGAGCATTGTCTTCTGTCCTTCGCCATTCTTGTCGTCGGTCATTGTTTTCACGCCAATGGGTCCGTCTGTCATTCATCGGTCTACCCCAATTGTTTTGTCTGTTGTCATACTCCCTTTTATTTTCATCGGTTCTTTCCCTTTCTTGAAACCGCTCGATTTTTGCATAATCGAACTCCATTAATAATTTAATAAAATCCTGCTTCTTTTTAATTCCCCTTGTAATTACAGCTATTAACACGTTAGGGTGAAAATGTTTCCCTGTCTTATAGACTAGCTGATCTTCTGTTAAAGGTGGGCTTAACTCCGAACACTGTAGCATTAAATTCTCTACATACGAAATAGCTTCACCGCCCATTCTCCCGTGAAATTTTCCGAACTCTAGATGGTCCCTTATCTTAGCCTGAATTATTTCATTAAAATACTTTTCCCTAAATTGTTCCTCAAATTCCTTGAATTCCTTTACACTACTTCGATGCAATTCCCACCAAATCAACGCCTCGTCTTTAAGATATCTGCCGATCCAATTAATACTATTTGTTAGGGTACTTTCGCTTATTTCTTTCATAATATTAAGAAATTGTATCGGAAAACGCTCCTTCCCTGAAAAACTGATATTCCTTACTTCCGGTTCGTTAATATAGCCTTCACCTGTGTTTCGTACATTCTTAATTTTCCTATCTAAATCGACGAGCTTCTGCGCAACTTCAGCCGTCTTCTTCGCAACTTCGTCGATTTTTTCGTTGCTACTTTCGAAATTTCTTACGCATTTCTCCCCGATTTCTACATCCTTTTCCGCGAGTTCTTCTATTCTTGCGTTCACGATCACTCCACGGTTTTCGATTTCTTTTACGCGATTCTCCGATTCCGCGCGATATCCACTTATTCGAATCCCGATTTCTTCCTCCGTCTTCTTCAGCTTTTCGTCGAAGCCCGATCGAATTTCCGCGACCGATTGTTCGATTTTTTCGACGCGGCTGTTTATCCCGTCAAAACGCTCCTCGATTTTCTTGTTTAATCTTTCTTCAACTGAGGCTACACTATGTTTTATTTCTTCCGCGTTTTTCTCGGCTTTTTTCTCAGCGTTTTTCTGGTTTTCTATCATTTGCATCATCATCGCCTGCAAACTTGCCATGTTCGCGTCTCCCGACTGTCCTTCCGTCGTTGTTGCTATGCCTACATTTCTGTCTACTGTCCCCGCCCGTGAATCTACGCCATTTTCTATTTCTAGCCCTCTATTGTTGTCTAACATTCCTAATTCATTCCCTTCTTGATTAAAATTTTCGGCCTCTAACCCCCATTGATTATTAATTTCATTTTCATTAGCCATTTTTAAATCCAATACCCTTTTCCTACTTCTAGTTAGCATAAAAAACAAATCTACTTTTATTCTATAATATAACCTAACACAAATTTTCCTGCAACAATATTATCACTTATTCTACAAACAATCTTATTACTAACAATTAATGTTTCACTTTAATTGAGCCACCGCGGTTGGACGCCAAATATAACAATGAAGCTGTTATATATATTTTTTGATTATAATTTATGATTTAATCTTGCCACACGTTGTGCGCCAAATATAACAATGAAGCTTTACCTGCTTTGCTAATTATTTTAATTTCACCTTTAATTATTTAAGCCACACGTTGGAATGCCAAATATAACAATGGAAGTTTGTTATATGTTTTTATCTTGCAACACTACTAAAAAGGAACAACTCATGATTATTACTCATAAACAACACCGTTTACCTGGATAAAACAATCTCTTTCTTTTAATTTTTTAAAGGAACAAAATTACAATAGCAATAAACATATACATGGAATTTATACTTACTTATCTAGAAAACATTTACTCTCCATTCATTCCTTAAGATTAATTTATTTATCATAGACAATTTTTTAAAATTACAAATTTACTTTATTTTAACTCTTGTTAAAATCTTCAAATTATCAGTTCCTTTTAGTTTAATATTTTTCTTTACAATTTTATTTAAGACTTTAAATTATTATTAACATTGATCATCTTTTTATTTAATCTCGGCTAGCTCAGTTCTTTACAATTAATTTAAAAAAAACAACTAAATCTTAATCTCGGGTCTTGGGTTTTTTGAATGGCTCAATCGAAAGTGAAATCAATTCTAGGTGAATTTAATAATTAACAATTAATTGGTTTTGTACTTATCAAATCTGCTGGTCCTTCTTGCTCGGTCAGTTAGCACTTTACACTCCACCTAACTTTAATTTATCCTTTTATTAAACGAAAAAAAACACAAAACACCACACTGCTTAAACACTTTCCGTTGGTATTTAACGTTGTCTCTCTTTCCCAGATGCCGTTCCAAATAGGCCTCTCCTTCCTCGAAATCGTCCCAAAATCTGTCTCTCCTTCCTTGTAGTCGTTCCAAAATTACAGCGCCTGTTCTACGATGATTGGTCCCTCCTTCCTCTGGTGAATTTAAACTCCTTTTCCAAATCTGTCTTTTTGTTAAGAACTCCACAAACTCCAAATCTAATTTCCCTTACTAATTCAAACTTTCTTTACTTCAATTCAACTTTACTTTCAACTTATCAAAAACCTTTAAATATAACGAGACTTCCTGTCCCTTACTCGCTGAAAAGAAAAACTATTCTTTTGTACACAGCGCACTTTTGCTGTGTACGCGACCTTCCGTCGTGGCGACTCTGGTAAGACTCTTCTAACAAACTCTTTTCTAATGTTCCTTCTCTAAAACACTGTTTTTCGCGCCCTGTTCGCTGATTTGTCGATTTCTACCAACTTTCTCTGCTTACGACTTTCGCAATTCCTACTGGTTGTTTTTGAATTCTGCCGTTGTGTTTTTTAAGTTTGGAGCGTCTCCGATTGGCCGACCTACTTTCTACTTGCGTTTTTCTAAAATACCGTTATAATGCTGCTTCCCCTTGATTTCTCTTTTTTTTTTTTTTCTAGTAAAAACTCTGCTACCCTAAGAATTCCGTTATGTACACACGTGTTGGCCTCAAGGTTCTTGAAATCTTAGTGTTATTGTAGCCTAGCACGTACAATTTTTATTACAGGCGGCATCTGCCGTTTTCTCTTCATTTGTTTCTTAACATGGTTCTATATTTATTATTTTATTCAAGTTATATTTTATTTATTTTTTAGATTTCATGATTGATGATTTTATTTAGTTTAATTTAATTGATATCATGATATCGTTACAATATTAAAGTTAATGGGAACAGAATTTTGGAATAATGAATAACTTGATATAATTATGTATTTTGAATGGAACGAATAATGAAATGTGGAGAATTAAAGACAAAAAAATAGTAAAATTTATGTGAGTTGTAAAATTAAAGAAGCTGATTTTAAAAAAATACTTAACTGTGGTAGCGCATTGTAATCAGCAAATGTGGTTAACGACAAGCAAAAGAAAACTTTGAAAAAATATATAAAAATGGTAATTCTATATTTAAAACTAAATATAGTACAAAATTTGATAACGACAATATCCAAATTACAGGTGGTACTGAACGTTCATATTAGCAGAGAAGTCAAGGAAAAGAAAGGCTACTTTCCTTCACATAGCATAAATTAAAATAAAATATTTGAATAAATAAAAGATTCAAGCAAAGAAGTATTTTAGGATAAGGTTAAAATTATTTATTATTTTAAAATTATTTTTCCTATTTTTATTATTTTTTTAATTATATATTTGTTCACTAAATTCTACGTAAAATGGTATTTTCTATATATGCCAATACTACAAATAAGTTTGCGGTATTAGTCAACCCAGCATAGTGCCAAAGGGCGTAACATCTTTGGGTTATGGTACCGGATCGCAGGGGGAGGATGTAATATGTGGTGAGCGTCAATATTATTGATTGTCATTATTGTATTGATATTGACTTCGGGAATTATAAGGATGTTAACTCGTTCTAAACTTATATACTTATTTAGTTGTAATTTCAACTATTTGAAGAAATGACTAGACTGGATGTGCCAAGATCGGTATAAGATGACAAAGGAATTACATTGTGTTATTCTTTGATATTAACATTAATTTCGATGGGGGTGTGTTATTTGTCAGTAGTACGAAGTAAGTTGTCTTTTGTTCAAGAAAAAAGCAAATTCCACATAGCTAGTCTCTTTTCTCGTAAAATGCGATTAACATTCGCTGGGAGTGGTAATTTTTAATCCACATAAAAAAAATTTAAAAATAAAAATAGGTAACCTAATAAAATAAAATATAAAAAATAATAATATAATGTTTCTATTAAAAAAGAAAATAAATCAATGGCCTTGCTCCGGCGAATTGTTCACACGATCGGCGGAGTTGATCACTTATTCAAGGAAGAGATAAGTGTGGTAACCTTAGACTGGACGTCCTCCTACAGCGCCTTGTGATAGAGTCGTGCTCTTGTTACCAGGCGACTGAAAATTCAAAATTATGTAACCTACTGGTAATCATGTTAAAAAAAAAGAAAACAAATTTGATTAACAAGTGCTAAAATTTATTTAGCTTAAGTTTTGCTGTTAAATTTGACCATTTACAAATATTTTCTTATGACAAACATTTCATAGTTTTTGCAAAGGAAAGAAAATTACAAAGATTTTAGGTTTTACAAAAAGAGAAATTTATATAAGAAGTTTAGGTTTTGAATATATATATATATATATATATATATATATATATATATATATATAGAGAGAGAGAGAGAGAGAGAGAGAGAGAGAGAGAGAGAAATACATTTAAAAAAATAGATGATCATATACCATTTTTCATAAAAAAAAAACAAACTTATGATATATCAAATTTAATTTTATCTTTAAGAAAAAAAAATATTGACGTCAATAATATGTTTTTATTATTTTATTTTATTTTAAATTTTGAAAAATAACCCCTTTGGGGTCGTTAAAGCCGAAAGATTTTGCATGCAGCACCACCCATATTTGATAGATTATAAATTAGTACACATTATTACACATATATATTAAAAAAGTCATATTATCGTACAGAGTTCTGTTCCAAAAAAATATTTTTCTTTGAAGAATAAATTCACACATCAAGTTCCTTTTTTTTTTAAACAACTGTTATTATTATTTTTTTGGTGCACTTAGTGAAAGTTGAAAATAAGTTTTTTTTAAACATGTCTGCAATTGCGAAGTTAGAGCAATCTCGAAACGATCTCCAACAATCTCCGACCACCTTTTTGCTGGAACTTGTTGAAAATGCCGAAAATCGCTGAAAAATGGAGCATGTGCCTGACGAATGTTGCACTATGTAATTTATGTAAGAAGAAAACTCACTAGCACTGAAGTTATTTGAAGGTGACGATAATAATTTAGAAACAAAAAAACTGACGATTCTGCCTTGATGAGATCATAATTTTTCTTTTACTTTGAGACTACATTATGAAACTTATGTGTAACAACGTGACCTTGGTACTGGTGACTTTTGGCGTGCCTAACTGGGGGGAGAACAAGTTTGATTATCATACGATGTTGAATTTTTATATTCCCTACCAGGTTTCAGCACTGGCTTGCATGGCCCTGAAGAAGGGGTTAGGAACGGCAAGTGAAATTATCGGTAAATGAAGTACAGATTGATATTTAAGTTTGTATGACGTTACACTCTGATCTAAGATACGAATTACCATTACCTGGCGAATATAGAAGGGTTGGACCAGCCAAAGTAAGCGAAGTTTATTGATGATAATAAAGTATGAAGTAACGAGAATCATAATGGAAAATGATAACGTGCTAGAAGAAGAATATTGAAACATTATACTATTATCACCTGAATCAGTGACCTTGGGTGCAGTTGGGATAATGGATGTGGCATGTGACATATTTAGAGGTGTTAAAGTAGTCGAGTTGTAGTTATTAATTGTAACTCAACCTAAGATCAGTTGGTGGTATTCACGCCGAAATCACTCTTTCTGTTAATTGCTAATCCCATTTGTGGTTTTTGGGCTAAAGACAGGGACCAAATGGGATACATCGATTTTTGGGAAAAGATTGTATAAGAAAGAAGAATCTTTAAGTTGAGGTATATAGCTAGTCCGTATAAGTTTGCCTGAGACTGATCAACCAGATCTACAGTGTGTATATAATATCAATTATATAATAATAATAATATAATAGTTTTATAATAATTATTGAAACACCCTGTATAAAATTTGTAGTAAAGCAGATAATTATAACTTTTACGCCGTAATTATGTCATTATGATACAGGGAAACATTCACCAAATATATTTAGAATTGTATGGAGACTCATATGTAATACATATTTATAAATAAAATACCATTATTTAAAATTGTGATAAAAATTTATTATCTGTTATTGGTACATAATGTATTTTTAAAATTTAAAACCTGATTATTATATTTTAGGAATTCGGTTTATTCTAATTTCTTGTTTAAATCGAATAATATTTGTTATGTAATGTGTGTGCTTTTGGTATTTGCGTGGAAAAGAATACTATTACAAACAATAATATTAATTCGTTATTGATTCCATGTACATTTTCAGCAAAAATAATTATTTTTTTATATATTACTTTTCTTTCTGTATTGATTTTGAAAGCATTTATTGTGAGCAAGATAAATTGATTTATAAAACACAGATGTTAAAAAATATGAATATTAATTAGTAATAAAATACATATAATTCTTATCTCAGCGTGATAAAGAGTTTTACTACATTCTTCAGATAGTATGTCACCAGGACTGTTTTAAAAATTGTGTAACGATAATATAGGTATGTTTGGCATTGTCCTTACTTTGATTCATATTTAGTGGAAATATTTCAGAGTATCATCTATAATAATGCATATCATCCATTAAAATCACTATTATATTAAAATCCTTTGTAATAAAAGCAAATATATTATAAGTTAGTTGTAGTATTTCAGAATATTCTAATAATATGTTCTAATACTTTTATATATTCCTATTAAAAATGTAATGTGTAACATAAGTATATTTTACTTGCTTTTTATTTACATTATAGCTTCAATATTTCTCCCCATTTGTATGTATTATAATGATTTTATAAACGTACTGGAATACTGAGGTAACTATCAACCTAAAAAGGTAAAAGGGGTAAACTTTGGTGTATTTTATTATTATTATTATTATTATTATTATTATTATTATTATTATTATTATTATTTTCACATTACTTATTAAATTCATATCACCAAAAAGTGGGATTGTCATTGTCAAATCAAAATTAGTAATTATTGAATTAATTACAAGGTGGTTAATGAAAGTAATACCTCATTTAAGTGTAGAAAATTGAAAATTTAGCTGCGCAAACTGGAGGTCGTTATCTTGCTCAAATTAAAAATATTGTTTGGTACAGCATAATGTACTCTAAAGAAAATAATAAAAAGTGGAAATTATTATACTAAAATTGTACTGTCATTTTTAAAAAATATTTAACCAGGAACTGAAAACAAGAACACTCCCAATGTTTTGAACACGGCCCGCTTAACATAAGTGTATTTTATGAACGGTAAGTGATTTTGTGAACAAGTCGTCTAAATCAATGTTTCAAATTTTTCCCTTCAAAATAGTAAATAGTGGGAAAAGTATCTGGTCATCCATCATTTTACAAACAATAACTTCTTTTTTTTAATTAATAAATAAATATTTTTAGTTATTTTTTTTTTAATGTTATCAGAAAAAAATTTTTTTAAAGAGAAACTTATAATTTTATGAGAATACAACTTCCTGATTATACTTAAATGTTTATTGTAATAATATTGTATTATATTTTTTCCGTACACTATATTCTGATATTAATTGAATATTTTTAAATATTTATCTCTCTGTCGTTTTGGATTGTAAATAAGATAGGAAACACATAATTAAAATAATAATGTTGTATTAGGCACGTCTTTTAAATTAAGGTCTTATTTACTCCACGTTGCTTTAAATTATAAATATAAATTGCCCCTCAAAAATTGTTTTTCCTTACTTAAAAAGTCACTTTGATTTCTTATTTCTAACAATTCTATTTAAAAGATATCTAATTGTTTCAAGACTTATTTACATACATTCTCAATGTCTCTAGAAGGTGGCATTTATATATAGGCAGGCGTAATCACATCATGACTAATATCTGTGCAGATGTTATTCTTTATTACGTTTTGTGAGTATATAGTGTGAGTGAGATAAGCTGCCATTTATTTATATTCTAGTCGATTCCATAAAGCATTTTTTAATAGTCACCTTTTAAACATAAGTATAATCTATAAAAAGGAATTTAGATTTCGATTTAGGTAATGAATATAAATAGTTAACTTTATAAGAAAATTACTCTAAAATAACTAAAATATGTCATGTGAAATCGAAAAGGTGAAAAAAAATCAACTCCTTAAAATAAAAAAATGTATTTCAAATTTAATAACCTTTCGAGGTTATTATACCTTTTATGCCAACTGATGCTAAATGTTATCAAATACATATATGGTATGGTAATATATATACTATACCAACTATTAACCTTCATACAGTGTATTTTTAATTGCAGTTCATTGAATATCGAAGAGTAAGAGATATATGTATTCCTATAAAAATCAACCATTATATACTAATGCTATCTTATGCGACTTTGAACACATCCTTGTCTTTATTGATGTGTTCATAAATACATGCTACAGTCGTTTTTATCTGACACCGTCAAAATTAAATTGTAATAAAGGACAAATTAAAGTGATTTAATTTAATACTATCGCCACAAAATATAGTTATTCCAAATGCTTAATATTTCATTTACAGGTATATTTAGAGAAAGTTAACATTTATATATTTTTAATTTATAGATTTTGGTATTTATTTTATTTAGTTGCTTTTTTGTTCTTGTACGTTTAAAATGTACTGAGTACCATAACTGGATAAATTCCAAAATATGTTAAGACATTTTCTCTTCATTCATGACATAAACACTAAACAAAATTATTATAAACAATACCGTTGTAGACTATATTTGAATACTGTAGAGCAATAAAATTTGTATACACAATGAATGTTTGGCTTATGGTGATTATGTGTTCATTTAAAATAGTTTGAATTATGAAATGTAGCAAGTATATTTTAATGCATTAATTTTAAGTAGTTTTTAGTCAATCCTAATCTAAATATTTTAAACATTACTATCTCAAATTAAAATTCATGATTAAAACTTATAAAACGTAATTTTTGTGTTTATTTTCAAAAATGTTTATATTTAAACAGTTATGATCCTCCAAAGTTAACAAATTATAATCTCTCTTTTTAATATATAACCAAAAGCACTCACCTTTAAATCAGACCTTTACATAATACACAAAGTGTTGTCTATTACGAAATAAATTAAATGAAATCTTTTTATATTACAAATTCCGTTTTGTTATTTGTTACGCTTAAATTTACTTAAGGTTTCATCTTTAATATTGAACTTCCACAAAAAGTATCTTGGTATTTAATATTTAAAACATTAAGATCCATGTAAGGTAGAGAAACGAAACGAGCTTTAATTTTCCTCCTCCAATGTAGCTACGAGCTTCCGTATTTCGTTTAGAAAGAACGAGATTATAAGTCTACAAAAACATTTCCTTGGAGCTTTAGAAAGCCTAACTTTGTAATGAAGTGCTTAGTTATAAACGAAAAACGAATGTAATCATTCTTGTCGGATACAAGGATGTAGTTCAGTAAATTCGTATTAAGAATAATTTTTTTTAGCTTTTGTTGTTCTATTTTCCCAAGAGTATAATAATATTAAACTAATAGTGTTTCAATTAAAACAACAGAAATAATTTAAATATTTTTACGTTTTAGCCAAGGTATTGTTATGTATTTCTGTATGCTAAATGATAATTTGATATAAACATGGCATATCATTTGAGGGATTTAGATTTTAAAACTATGTGTTTAAACCTAGGGTAATTAAAAATAATTTCTATAGAATCTAAGGATTCTGTTAATTCAGAAAGTAAATTCTTGTATTACTTAAATTAAGTTTGTGAAATTGATTCATCTTTACGCTACTAAGTTTTAGACCGAAAACATACCATCCGACAAATAAATAAACATATCTCAGTTTCCCAAATAGAAAATTTGTTTCTGTATCTTATTAAGTATTCTAATTTATTAAATGGTTGGAGAGGTTAAGAAAACGGCCATCAAAACCGTGCCATTAATATTTAATAAAGTCAAAGTTATTTTCAACTAACTCAACTAATTTCATTTTATGCTTTAAAGAGGAAGACTGTTTAAATGTATTTCCAAAATATAAATGTTGTAAATCAAATTCATTGATGGAAAATCTGTTTTCAATAAGTGGTCTTAATATTTTAGGGACGTTTTTTGTTTACATTACTTTATCTGTAGGATAATAAATATTTTATTAAATAAGTCTCATGCCGTTCAAAACAATTTTTTTCCCATTTTACCATCTAGTTTTAATATGGTATATATATATATATATATATATATATAATATATATATATATATGACAGTAAGAAAACTTACATATATATATATATATATATATATATATATATATATATATATATAAGCTTTCTTACTGTCATATGGATAAAACTAGTTCCGGAATTATGCTATTTTGCTTAATGTAAATATTTTACTTTAATTCCATAGTGTATATCTGTAAGGAGTTGTAAGTTTACTGTCTTCCATTATGTTGAATATATCCATTAAAAATAATATGAATATTTAAATATTGTATAAATTGAACAATTTTGATAAAATCGTAATAGCTTCACGTTATTCAGACTTTCTAAAACAAAACATTGATTGCTTCGTTAAAAAAATAAAATAAAGCTAGAATGCTGATAATATGTAAATATATTTTATGTAGTGCTTAATAGATAATTGTTAATAATACAATTTTTTTGAAGGACAATTAATTCCATGCTCAAACTTTAAGTTAATGTTTTATTAGGGGAGGGGGTAGGTAATGTAAACAATATGTCTTTTATCTAGGTAGATAGTCAATAAATTTCCACATAAAAAATATTAAGTAATACTAATGATCAGTTTTTAAATTGTGAAAATAAAATATTAAATTTATATTACATACACCAATTTATTTAACATATTGTAATAACGTTGTTGATGACGAAGATGATGATTTTTTTCATTGAGAGGTTCGGTTGTTATTGAGTTTGCAAATATGTAGTTTTTAACCTGTTGCTTTTATTAATCATAGGTTAAAAATACAACAATTATTGTCTAGTGCATTCAGACTTTTAAACTCATTTCATATGTCTTTTAGAAATTATCCAGTTATAGTAACTTGTGTTAGTCGTATATCACCTGCGTGAATGGATTGATTAAAAACATCCAACCCACCTATGATATCTAATGTTTTGATAAGTTTAATTAATTAAATGAAACTATAGTTTTAAATAATTAGTTTTGTTTTATACACAATCTTTATTAATGGAGCCATATGTCGAAACATAAGACTGGGTCTCTATGACTAAATGGATAAATGCGTTCCTATATATATATATATATATATATATATATATATATATATATATATATATATATATATATATATATATATATATATAGTACAGTATTTGATATAGACATTTTAACCTGTTTTATTTTGAAACTTTCAACTAAACCTAGAGTCGTTCAGTAGATCCGAAGATTCAAACAAATGTTTAAAGGGAATAATTAAAAATATAAACACAAATATAAGCATATGATGTGTAAATAAATTGAATTACATTTGAAAAATTTAGTCATTTTTCTTATTGAAATCTTATTTGGAAAAATCAGAAGTAAATGTATGAATTTGAATGGAATTCATTCTGCTAATATAAACATTTGAATGCAATTATCTTCCATATATTGTTTTCTGAATAGCTTAGTCATAATCTAGTACTTAAATTTTGTGCTTGAATGTTTAATATTCTATATCTTACATGGTCACATATTTAATATAAATTATTAAAGGATATCCCATTGTTGAAAAATGACTAGAGCATGTTTGTGGTTTTTTATTTAAACATATTTTTTAAGATAAAGTATTACTTTATAATGAAATTAAGTTAAAACATACAAAGGTTATTGTTTTTATTTCTGATACAAATCAATTGCTTTGTGTTACGGTATTTCTTGTCAATGTGTATAATTGACTTAGTAAAAAAACTTATATTTACTTTACGAAAAAATGCTTCTCATATTTATTTTGTTTTTCTTCTTTTATTGGCTTGAAAATATTACCCGAAATGTTTTAAATTTGTTTTTATATCTTTTTTTCATAAAAACTAATCACCTAGTATAATTAATAAACATTTAAAAACCATAATTTACAAGGGGACACATTTGTTGGATAATTACCTTTAAGCAAGTACATGGCGTAGTTTTTCTTGACCCTGTACCTTTTAAGAAAATCCTATTGGGATATTTAAAAAGAAAGAATTATTTTAACCAACCAGAACAACTAAATGAACTAAAAAATAGGATCCAATCAGAAGTTATCTCAATTACTAGTGAGAATTTTTTTTAAAGTTGTCGACGAATCTTTAAAAATCACAAGTACAAAACTATAGAATGTACGTGTTTAGGGGTAAGTCCCAACTCAATTGTTCACTTGTATATTTAGATAGTAAATGTTCCGTAGTTGTAATAGTAGATAACTTTTCAAGGAAAGTAGATAAAGAAACCAATTAAACCATTGAACTTAGAATAAAAAAACAATGTAGAAATTGTGTCAAATGAAATGAGTGAAAGTTTTGATTTGGGCTCTGATCACTCTCCTATTATTTTAACATTATGTCACAGCATAATACAAAGAGAAGAACCACCCAGATTAACTAATAACATGACTAACTGGGAAGGTGTCAGAGTTGAACTTGAAAATAATATTGACCTGCATGTTCCCCTTAAAACACCAATGGAGCTCGAGGAGGAAGTTGAATTATTTGTTGTTAATATCCAGCAAGCAGCGTGGAACAATACACCTCAGGTAACTAAACGATACCATAATAGCAATACTTACCCACTTGAAGTGCTAGAATTGGTTAGTAAAAAAAGAAAAATGCGAAGAAAATGGCAGCAAACTCGAGTTCCTCATCATAAAACTGAACTAAATCGTATTAGCCAGAAACTCACAAATTTACTACAAACTATTAAAAATGAATCCATTGCTAGATACCTTGAAAGCCTTTCAGATGATAAAGAGAGCGAACTCAAGATATGGAAGGCCACTAAATATCTTAAAAGGCCTAATATCCAAATTCCACCAATCAGGAAAAATGATAACACATGGGCTAGAAGTGATAAAGAAAAGGCAGATTTGTTTGCTGAATACCTAGAGGAAACCTTCCAGCCACTTACTAGACAAACAGTTGAAAATATAACAACAATCAAGAACAAGGATGAATTTCAAATTCGTAAAGTATCATTTAAAGAACTTAAAAATGAAATTAAACACCTCAAGGATAAAAAAGCTCCAGGATATGATCTAATCACGAGTGAGGTGTTGAAAGAATTGCCATATAAAGCACTAAACAAATTTATTCACCTTATTAACGCCTCGTTTAGACTAAGGTATGTTCCAAGACAGTGGAAGATTGCAGAAGTGATTATGATACCCAAACCGGGAAAAGATCCTAACGATAAATCATCATACCGACCAATCTCCTTGCTGCCAGCTATGTCAAAGATTTTTGAAAAATTACTGAAGAAACGCCTTAAGCCAATCATTGAAGAAAAACAACTAATCCCTCACCACCAGTTTGGCTTTAGAGATAAACACTCAACTATAGATCAAGTACACAGAATCACACATGTAATAGAAAAAGCCTTGGAGGAACGCAAAATTTGCTCAAGTATATTTTTAGATGTTGCTAAAGCATTCGACAAGGTCTGGCACGAGGGATTAATTTTTAAACTGCAGCGTGATCTTCCAGAGTCGATTTGTCAGATACTGGAATCTTACCTATCAGAAAGATGTTTCAGAGTTAAGCACAAAGGGGAGTACTCAGAATTGAAAAGCATTTCAGCGGGGGTACCACAAGGAAGTGTCCTTGGACCTTTGCTCTATCTCTTGTACACCAGCGATATTCCCCAAGAAAATGGTACAATTACTGCGACTTTTGCTGATGACACAGCAATCTTGGCGACCGGTAGCAATGTGGAAGAGGCAACACAAAAACTGCAAAGAGCGATCGATAGAGTTAGTATCTGGATAAAGAAATGGAGATTAAAATTAAATGAATCTAAGTCAACCTTTGTTAATTTTACAACTAGAAAAAGAAATCCAATTCCTATTAAGATAAATTCCCATTTAGTAATTCCGGCTAATACTGCTAAATACTTGGGAATGACACTAGATGCCAAGCTACACTGGAAGGAGCATGTGAAAAAAAAGAAGGTAGAATTGAATATGCAATTTAGGAAAATGTACTGGTTACTTGGGAGAAAATCACAATTAGATCTACACAACAAACTGCTTCTCTATAGGCAAATATTGAAACCAGTGTGGACCTATGGGTTACAGTTGTGGGGTTGCACAGCGAAGACAAATGTTCAGATTATACAAACTTTTCAGAATAAGGTTCTACGGAGTATTGTTGATGCACCATGGTTCATCCGCAATGATAGTCTGCATCGTGATCTTAAGATGAATACCGTCGCAGAGGAAATCAGAAGGTATGCAGAGAAGCACAAACACAGACTTCAACAACACGAAAATTATGAAATGAATTGTTTACTAAACTGCTCTAGGGAGATTCGCCGGCTGAAGAGAACGAAGCCTTTTGAACTTTGATTAGTGAAAATTACACATGATTACACATGAGAGGAGTGCATCAATGGGTGATATTCCGGCTAACAGTGTTATTTAATGTTAAATGTATATTGCTTGATAGGCTCTGCCTAGTTGTAATCAATAATAAATTAAAAAAAAAAAAAAAAAAAAAAAAAAAATGACAATATTCCAAAACTTTAATCATACTTTCAAAATGGCGAATCATAAATTGCAGCCAAAATTTAAAACTATCAAAATTGGAAGTAAATGTTACCATATTATAAAACATGTACGAAAACTAACTTTTTACGTTTATTCATTTTAATTATATTCCAGATATTATGAACACTCTGTACAAATTTAAATACAAAAAATATATTTGCGAAAATAAATATCAATAAATAGTAAATGTAAAGGCAAACATTTTATGTAAAAATGAAGTGGTCGTAATATAAATAAAGAAATATTTACAAAAATCCTTTTTAATGACTCTCCCTTTTCAACCATTGTTCTTTATAAACGAAAGATTTTTTTCTTCTTTTTAATCAGAACTCGTAATAATTTGTTGGGCATTCATAAAAGAAGGAAAAAGTCTTTGCTTCACCTCTACATGACGAAAAAAAAAATCTAATGTCAATAATGGTTTATTATATAACGTAATGCCTACACAATCGTATTTGTTTGTTATGATTTCATTTGAAATTCTTTGATAACACGGAAAACGAAATATTTTAAATCAGTTTAACGCTCTGGATACTCATTCAAACCTCTCTACATTTTCAAATAAAATAACTTTGCATGTCATAAATTATATGTTTAGAAATTATCAAATATCTTTCATTTTGATGCTTTAGTCCTACTAATAACACAATTTTGCAGATTCCAATACTAATGTGCAATATTACTCACAATAAACAATTGTTTAAATATAGATATAAATCTACTACATTTATGTAACGACAACTCGATATTTAGGACTCGTATCATTATTAATTGTTTCATTTGAAAGGAGTCATGTCACTCCACTACTTTCACTAAGTTCTTTAGTAAAATTTATTGTATTTAGATCGTTTTTCTTCTCCAATATCAGCGGCATCATATTGTGTATTCAAATATCCTAATTGTAAGTTTAATAAAAATTTAGGTTTAGAGTTAAATATAAGTAATTATCCTACCTCTTAAGTTCTTTTATTAAAGTTTGTCAACACATCATATTTGTATAGTCTCAGAGGATATGACTTAAATATTTTCGAAATTTAAAATAGTTTTCTCATTTTAAATATTAAATAAGTTCCGTTTAGGTGTAAATATTCAGTTGGAGGTATCTGCAAAGGCTATTGATGTTAAAAACGTTTCCCAGCAAATGTTTTAATTTGTCGTCAGAATTCTCGGTATATTAGTTAGACTCCCTACAAATTCCGTACGGAAAGTTTTATTCTATTACTATATTATAATCTTAAAAATTAAGTTTAATATTCAGTTGTGTTAAAAGTTGTTTATTAACTGTTATAATAAATCAAATATAGAAATATTTAGTTAAGATAGGAAAACAACAGAAAGAGATTATAAAGCTATTATTTATTTACCCTATAGAAATGTAAAGCATGGTTCTGGAAATGTATTTTAAACTTATTCACGCAAATAAATTACGATGAGTAATCGAACGACCTTGTATATATTTACATAACCGTTGTTACAATTAAAACGTAGTATTAATTGCATTAGGCTTTGCCTGAAAACTATGTATTTATTGGTTGTTATTTTGTTCAGTTACATAATCCAAATCCTATACGAATATTGCTATTATATCTATCCCAATAGAAAGAATATATATACATTATATATATATATATATATATATATATATATATATATATATATATATATAATTCGACAGTGTTTAAAATTTGACATAAAAAGTAAATTATAAAATTTCTAGATAATGTGAAACTTTTAATTATTATCTGTCCTCTACAAAATAACTGATTCTAAAATCATCAGAACCTATTTCATAACGGAATCGTCCTTTCCAAAACATAATTCCTAAAATTAGACTATGCCGGACATATTCCTCACTATTTTGCTTTTATTGTTTGGTTTATTCAATTTTCACACTATCTCATTTATAAGGGGAGAGGACCTATTTGGTCCATTTCCGTCGCCTGAGTCCAATATACCATATATATTTTTTTAATTCAAGAATAAGTACTTGCAGGCTGACCGATTACAAGGTACTTCAATAAAAAAATATACATAGGATGTATCAATTTCAGTTAAAGTATGAATATAAATATCTAAGCCGATTTATAAGGCCATGAAAATAGTAAAGGAAGGATGTATAAAACGAAGTGATTTCAACCCAACTTTAACTAAATATAACAGTGATAACAATAGTGGACTTACATACCATTAAAAATATAGAAAAACTAAATAATATTTCCTTCAATAATAATAGAATATACATAATTTTATTCTAACTGTTGCTTTTATCGAAGGCGGTCTATGTTCTTTCTTTCTTTTTTTTTTAATTAATCAAGATGCTCATGGTTTATTACATTTTTCATGATAATTAAGTTTGTATTAAATTAACATTTTATCTAAATAATATTTACAATTTTGAGTATTTGTAATCTGTACAAGAATAAAAATGTTATTTGTCAATATAAGACGTTTTATAATTAAATAAGTGGACTGTATATACTAATGTTATCACAATTGTCTGTATTTAGAAGACAAGACAGATTAAGTTTTTGATATTATCGAGTGAGATGTTAAAATAAATGTAACTTGCATTATCATAAGTGTATATACAAAACACACAAATTTGGGCAAATAATCATTCTCTTGTAAGTAATTGGATTTTAGAATAAATTTTAAACTACCAAGGTTCATTATTAGTTCTGGGAATAAAATAATATCGAATAACATTCCCCTTGAAACAAATTCACATTGTAAAAGAAATCTTTAAGAAATTATTTATTTATTTATTTCTTACAGTTTTTAATTGTAATGTTTTCACTTTCACTTAAAAGAAACGTAAACTTTGCAATCTAAGTACTTTTGTACTTAAAACCATAATTTTTTATTGCCTTATATCGTTTTGTTACAACACACAACTATTTTGTTATCGTAATAACTGTAAAATTTTTAGAATGATAATTCATGATTAAAACTTCGGGGTATTTCTATTATATATTTTAATAACATATAAATTACTTATAAAAGTATGTATATAATATAGTACATTTTAAAGATATGTAGTAATTTATTTTTTTAAATATAAAATACACAAAATTCTATATTCATAAAGGCAAGAAATAGTTAGATAAAATTTTAAATTCTAAATTTTTTTTTTATTCAAATGTAATACATAATTTATGTCGTTTAATATTTGAACACAACAACCTATCGAATAGGAGATTGTATGTTATTCAACCAATTCAACCTCAATATTGTACAATTCAAAACGTAGAATAGTTAAGCAAAATGTATTTAGGTTTATAAATATATTCTACAGGAAAAAATATATTTGTTTATAATTTACAAACATTAAAAATTTCAATATGCGTTTAATAACACAGTAACCAAAATATGTTTTAATTAAATAACATAATTGTAATTATCTTATTTGATTAAATAATCTCCAACCGAATTCCGACATTTCATATTCCAACAAGTCTAATCATATTTCAAAACCAGCTAACCATTATCACTATTCTCTTTTATTTCTACGTAATGTGGTAAACATAAATTGTGATTTCAGGGGTTAATTTATTGATTAAAGATTAAATTATTTTGTAATAACCATTTCTTCATATAAGACACGTTTTATTGAGACAATTACTTAGATTCAGGATCCATTATGCATGAAATGATTATGTAAAATCAAATTTGTTCTACGACCTATAAGTATTGTGTCAATATCTTTATAACAGAATTTAGAAAATTATTTTCTATTATTGCTAAAATAATATCAATAACACACTCTTATTTCCTAAACATGTATACATTTGCTTACTATGGAAATGTTAATCCAAATAAATGTCGTTGTAATTTTAAATAATGTACATTTCACAATTTTTATTTTTTTTTTAAATTAGTAAGGGTATAAAAATAAATAGGGTACTCTTATAGCTCCAATTTAGTTAAGAGTTCCACAGCGCCACCTTAGTAAAGAGCTGGTAGAAGGAGATATTAAATTAATTCAGAGTTGATTATATTTGCTTCACTTACAGTTTTTAATTTAAACTAAATTTTACCAAAATGTTTGGAATTTATTTACTTTATCGATTAACGTTTTGCGAGAAAAAATATACATGTAAAAATACTTCGATTAAATACAATGTTTTGTAAAATTTTATTATGTTTGGCTCTAACCAATGCTAATTATTATGATTTTTTTATATATATCTTTGAATCAGGAGAAATTACTTTTCCCGCGATACAATTGATTTATGGTGCAATATTGAATTAACATTATTTGGTTATTTGTTAATTTTCTGTAGCCGTGTAGTGTTACACTAGAATGGTTGTGGAGGACCATATCATGGAATATAAGGTAAATTGCAATAATTGACTCCAACCGTCATTATTGTGTATTTACACAAAACAACATGAACGTTTACTTGGAAAGTGGTTTTTAATTAACATTGTAATTTCTTTTTTCGGACTAAATGTCTTTGTAGAATGTCATATACTGTACTTCTGTGAAAAATAAAAGGAATAGACAAAAATATATTTTAGCTATTCGTTTAACGTTTTGTCAAGAAACATGCACCTGTGTTCTTAAGGTTTGTTGGAGTAACTATCGGTTCCAAGATAGTACATGTTAGAGATTATTTAATATTACTATTTTATTTTTATATTTAAAGAATTGTATGGTAAAATCGAAATGTAATCGCGATTGCATAAAAATGGAAAATAAATCAATACATTACATGAGTACACATTTTGTGTTTAAAGATTTGTATTGAATCAAAAAAATTACACTCAATAGTAATCAAATAATCACATAATTTTTATAAATATATTACAACTTATAACTTCCCATACATATTTTTATCGACTTTATTGTAGATCAAAGGTTTTCGATGACGTTAACGCCGAATTATTGTTACTCGTCCATATTAAAACAATTACTATATACTAAACAATTATGTATTTAACAAGGTATTTTATCTTTTTGATTGGCGTATTAATTTTATATGTAAGTATTTTGAGTGAGGCATTGGGTATATTAATATAATGAAATAATTACTAAGAAGGTAACGGAAATTAATCAATTCACTTATGGTTATGTTAATATTATTTTCATTTTAAAATCAGTGGTGAATTCTAGAGGAGAAAAAATTAAAGGAAGAGACGTTCATGCCTTATTAATATGATATCAATGTAATAACATTCTATAAATGATATTTAAAATTAGCAATCCATAAAATACTTATCTCTTTCTATTGTTATAGGTAACAGTCAATCTTAGTCTCTGTTATGGATGTTTTAGAGTATTGTACTTCTTTAAGTACGATTCAACATATTTCTTCATGCTACAAGAAATTTAACTACATTAAAGAACAATAAATGTTTTGCAATACACCAACATGTACTAAACATAAAATTGATATTGTGAATATAATTTAAATAGTTTTATATAATTTAAATGAACGAATTTACATTATTTTAGAGCTAAAAAAAAACGTAAATATATGAAACTATAAATTATTGTTATTTCACTCATGGGCTGATCGACCATCAAAAAGTCTATTCCATATATTAATCTTGTACCAACAGTTTCTTGACTAGAAACTTTGAGGAAAATATGTATAAACATACAATGATTCTATAAAGCTTTTTATTTAAACTTTTACACATAATTTTATGAATAAGGAAATGGTTGAGTTTTTGTTACAGAAAAGACCGATATGTAATGTAAAAAATATTACTGTTTGTCAGATATATAATATATATTATAATAACACTAATGTACGTAAAATTATTTGTATATTTAGATTAGTTTTAAGATAGGATAGGCAAACAGTCCCACTTGCACCTTATTAAAGAGCTCATTTATTTGGACATACGCATAAATAATGTATGTTAGCATTACATATTAGCTCTAATATATTTTAAAAAATGATGAGAAAATAATTACTTAATTTTACGTACATTCATCTACTAAATTTAAACATTTATTCTTCCCCACAATGTCAAAAAGTCTATATTATTTTTAAGTGAAGAAAAACATCATTTTAACAATGCTGTGATCTCTCTCCTCCCCCTCACTTCTTAAAATATTCGTTGTTGGGAGATAAGTTATTGTCGTGGAAATATTTTAGGTTGTCGCCTTGTTATGACTAAAAATATAAATATTTAGCAAGATAATGATATATTTCGATACAACTTGATATTTAGTTATGTAGTCATTAAGAGCGAACATTGTATAAAGTGGAGCTCTAACTTTATTTTAAAATGGTCGCCAATTAATCCTGAAACGTAATTTCTTTTTTCATTCAATTTAATTTCATATTTTCATCAAAATTATAATTATATTAGGGTAAACAATTATTATTTACATTTTTTATATATATATATATATATATATATATATATTTGTTCTAAGCTGGATTTTCTAATTTATACAATGTAAATATAAAATGTATAAAGTACCAAGTATATATTTATTATAAATATATAATTATATATATTATATATATATATATATATATATATATATATATATATATATATATATATTTAAAAATTATATTGTTATATAATATGCAGTTATAAATATTTTCAATCCGACTATCCAACGTTTTTCTGACATAATATAAACTAGTACAAACTTACCACTTCTTAAATAGTTTAAAAGTATAAGCGACGTCTTCCTTTATATACTGATTACTCTGAGGACGAACAACTACGACCACCTCCACAAAATGGACCATCTGATGATACTGGAGTAGGTATCCGTTTACTGTTCCCGGATTTAATTATCTTGGACCAGGTAATCCTTTAGATAACGGATCTCCAACAAATCGTGTAGACGAAGCTGCAAGACTTCACAATATTTGATATTCTGAAAATCTTAAGGTTTTCACATTATCAGGAGACACTAGTGAAGCTTTTGAAACACATTTAAGACGCTGACAAGAAGATTCTCGAAGAGGTAAGCAATAAGAACCCGTTTCGTATACAGAAGTATTTAGTAAATTTGTGTGTTCTACTGGATTAGCTATAAATAAAAATATGAAAAGTATATTACTTAGTACATTTAATCCAGAATGTTCTATAATGGATGTAGATAACATAGATAGAGGTTAATCATCTAATATTAATGTTATTCCTAATCTGCAGTTAGGCTCAGACATTATAAAATATGGCAAAGGGTTAAGAGCTCAAATGTAAGATGCGAAACTTCAAAAAAAATATTTGTAAACATCTTTAGAAAGTCATGTGTTTAGTTATTCTAAAACTACTTCAACCGCTTCGTTAACTAAATGTGAAAGAAAGTTTAAAGCTTATATTTATTCATTAACAAGGTTGAAATTATGTTTTATTTAACGGAAAGAGAGTATAACACATATTTTGAAACTGTAACAGTAAAAAATTAAATATGGTTGTTACTACGTCATTACTGGAAATAGCTACAATTATTTTTTTTAAACAATTTTAAGTAATCATTTTTTGGTTGTTTGGAGAGGTTTTAAAATACATGGGCCCGTCCATCTTAGTAGAAATATGACTCCTAAAGGATTTTGCCGTTCCAAACAAAGATTTAACTGCAGCAAGTACATTAACAGCAGTTCCAGAAGATAGTATTGGAACTGTTTCAAAACTTAAACTGGTAAATAATAGAATTACTTACAAAAATATTAAACTTAATTAAACATTTGTGGAAAAAATACTGTGAAATAATTAAGATTTACATATTGTAAAAATGTTTTATTTGAGATCATTTGTATATTGAAATATAATAGAATATAAAACATTCTAATAAATACATCGTTAAACCACGACTCTATTATGAAAATCTATTTTTAGCTTTGATTTGTATCTAATCAATAAATAACCCTTAAGGACAAAATAGTAAAAGTTTAGTATTGAATTTGGTTTAGTCGTTTAGTTTAATTAGCTTTTCACTGATGACAGATAGTACATTTCGACGTGAATAAAAAAAATTATTGTACAAAATAAATAGAATAATGATATGATATCGACATCAGTTTATCAATTTCGATGTAAAATAATATTGATTACTATGTTTATATAGGAAACAAATGTATAAGCTAAAACTAAAAAAATAAATTTTACCCCAAAAGTAATAATGCGTTAATATCCTGTAGTGATATTTAAAACAATAATATGCTTAAGTATTTAATAAACAAAAAAAGTTCCAGGTAAAAGTACACATCCCAAAAACTATTAAAATCTATCTCTCTACAATACTTATATAGGGACCAAAATATTCCGCTATTTTATAATAAACGGAACGTTATTACATGCATAAAATACCATACAGATATATACACATATAAAACTATATAGATACACGTTTATAATCAATAATAAACTTTGCAATGAATAAACAATGTAACTTCTACGTAGAAACACGCAACTGCTCTGATTATTGACTATTGAAGCCAAGTTACAATCAGTGGAATATTTAGATTGGCAGATAAGCTCTTTGGAATGACGTCCTTGTAACAACATTGATCTATAAGTCGGAATTGTGTCAGTTTAATCGTTCGTGAAACATTGGTTCATTACCTGTTCCTAATGGATCATTATGCTAATAAACGAAAAGCTTATTTTCTCACTTTTCATTGATACCGAGGCGTTCATTTCTGGTAAATTTAAATAAACATGACACAGGAGGGGGCTTCTGTACTCATTTATTTTATTTTAAATTTGTAGACAATGATCGGGTGGAGTTGTCTACTAAGTTACTTTTTTAATGTATGCATAAATTAACAAACTCTCTTCTTGCTCAATATTAGCATTTTACACTTTAAGAATTTAACGTGTGATATAAGTAATTCTGTAAGTTCAATTTATATATACGGTATGTCCTTTGAAGGTATTTACATTTTTGAACAACCACCAATTACATATACGTCAACGCAATTGTAAGATATTTTTCATACATGTTGGAAACGTATTCATAAGTGTAACAACTAATTTTTATGCTGATATCAGTAATAGAAATAAAATGATGGCTGTTGACAGCGATTTATGGTTTAACCAATATCGAGCATTAAAATAACGCTTATTAATTTAATTACCACTATATAACAAATATTAAAATTTTTGTGTAGGTTAAAACATGTTTCATAACGGAAAAAAAATCATTCAATATATATATGGAATCTCTTGAGGTGCTAAAGGAGAATACTGTTATTAATAATAAATAGAAATATGCACATTCACACAAGATTTTGATTCATGAGTAGTAAGGTTCGCCAAACCTAAATATCGGAGTTACATTTTATTATTTGGTCCATAATTTGGTTTGTAAAATTGAAAATATGACTACATATCTTTAACGGGAAAAGAGAGTAATACAATACATTAATATAGACTTAAATATAAAAATCAATTTCTGTGGAATTATACCGTAGGACAAAGACATATTATGTATTATTATATTTTCTTTCATCGATTTCCCTTGTAACAAAGATTCCGAATATCAGTTTTATATATTAATTTAAAATACAAAAATTTACATAGTCTTTTTCAAAAATCCATAAATATTCAGGAATCAAGTTACCATTCCGTTTATAATCGTTTCCTTAAGTGTAATATTTTGTTTTTCCTAATTTGTTCCCCAAGGATATGGCTTATTTAATTGCGCATTTCACCAACATTTCAATGCCAATGGTTGATACAATTTTGAATAAAAACTTATAACATCTATATAGCCAGCATATTGGGTGTCTTTATTTCCATTTCTGTCATACAGGATCTAAGCCTTTTTCCCTATACCATTGTATCTGTTTAAATTATTGTACAGGTATTTAAATTATATTGAATTGCCTTACGTCTCACCCATTCTCAACATGCAACAATTAAATTGCTTCGGAACTCTCACTACACTGATTTTAACACTCATAACCATAACCGGTAAAGCCGGAGAATTTATAGTATAATTCGTCTGTGAGTGTGGAATGATTTTAATTTTATCCTCATAAACCATATCATACTCATAGTCGACCTATACTAGCCTATGTGGTTGGCAGATTTTAACATTTTTTCTTAACAGATTATTTTTAAGTGTTTCCTGATTAAGTTCCTTAATGTGTTTTTTTAATTGAAACACAGTTTTGTAAAAATAATATAATATTGCTTTAAGCAGCCACTTCTACTACATTCAGTATAATGAATGAAGTTAACTATTTACTTCTTCTTCAGCCACAGAATTATTATATGTTTATATCTATGTAACTGAGACCACTGATCATGTCTTATTAATACAAAATTATGAAAATTTGTATTTATATTTAATGTACGAAGTTCAAATAACGTCGTCTGCCCTATATATGCACTGCCTACTTGAAACTACAATTTCGTAGTCAGGATAGTAAAAGTGTCAACTTACTGTTTCCATTCAAGGATTGCATTGCATAGATAAATATAAGTGTCAAGCACTTTTTATGTGAAACACCTGGTTCTCGTGCCCATTTGCTTTACTTATATGTCTTTTTGTGTTTACCTAAATTTGTATGCATTCAGTTCAATTGTAAGTCATTAGACACCATAATTTATTTTAGTAATCTCTATTTTATGCTTTCACATAGATAACGGAAAACATACTATGTAGCTTAAAACCTCCCTTCTTACTTCCATTGTTTCGTTTTAAATATCTTATCACTGTGTGATATATCCTTTTTAATTTCGAGGGCTCGTCGAGAAGAATTATTCGACAATATTACTGAGCAATATAATCAACACTCTCCTATATTTTGTAGGCAGTGTTACAAGTTGCTGTTTGAGAATTTGATTCTTTTCAAACATTCAAGACCTTTTGGAATATGTATTTTTATTAATAAAATTTCAATTATTATCGGGATAATTTCAGTTATTATTATAAAATAATAACGTGAATTATGGTTGTATTTTTAATGGAAACTTCAATAAATAATAATTAATTATATTTGTTTTCTTTTGGTATAAATATTTCAAAATAATTACAAATTGGAATAATTTGTAAATGTACTTTTAACAACTTGGTATTTGATTATTATGATAGGTTTTATCTTTATTTATATTATTACATGATTGCTACTTACTTGGAAACAAAGTTTACGATATACCATTTTGAATAAATATGTTTGGTTTTTATTTTACTTTAGTTATTGTGAAATTCTCCTTATATATTTTGTCGTTAGAAGCAAAATATGTGGTATTTTAATAAAAATTGTTTCATTATCTTATGTCTTTTTCGAATCAAACACTCTTTATTTGATGTTCTTAATTATGATCTTCAACTTAAATTGAAATACAAATCTGCTCGTTTAGCATCTTCCATTAATAATTTTATTCTTGTATGGGTGTTTAATATGGCGGGTACCCTTCCCCTCCCTTTCCCTTTCCACGGTCCCCTTCCACCGAAACGGAACTCTACTTATCACGATCGAAATTATATATATATATGTAAGAATATGACCATTGTAATATACTATGTTATTACAACGTTTATATATAAATAGTTCTAAATTGGAAATTCAAACTTATCACAAGTCAATAATCTAATTTCAATTGTTAATATATTTTCCATTGTGTTAACTAGAAATGATATTTTACAACCTCTGTTTAGAAATACACATGTTTTTTTTATTTTGTTTTGTGAGTTTTGATTAATAAAATTTGTTTAATGTTCACTTATTGTATGTAGTCTCTTGAAGATTCAAATACATGTAAATATTTAGGAAATGCAGTTCCTTTCTATTTCATGAGATTTATTATACAGTATGCGCCTAAACAATCAGTAGAGACTACTTAAATTGTAAGATTTTATTTGCATGGTTTTAAAAACATTATACTATTAAAGTAAAAGGAATAAAAATCTGTTAGACTCGTGTAATAACATGTCTATTGTTCCTTCCATTTAGTTTAAGGCATCAGACGTACAGTTTTTGAAGGTTTTGCAACATTTTGGTGTAGAGAGGTTGTTTCATACTCCTTATACACATAGTTATTTTTTCCCTGGAGTTGGATGATGGTAGCTGGTGGGACTTCACGTAAAATCTTCTCCTTCAACATTCCCCAGACATAGGGGTCAAGTGGTGTACGATCGGGGGAGTGAGCAGAGTAAGGAAAGTTTGTTCTAAAGGTGATTAGGTGGTTGCCAAAAGTTTTTTTGAAGGAAATAAATGTTGGTTAAGGCAGTGTGGCTGGTTACGTCATCTTGCTGGAATCATTGTGAACCAAAAGACAGGTTTCGAGCTCGACAAAATCTTCTAAACGTCTCCTGAAAAACGATCAAGAATTACCCTAGATCGGTCGTGATATACAGTAAAAGGATTTCCATTATTATTATGTCTTCAACAAATTATGTAACAATTATGCCTCTTCCTGACACAGCTCAACAAATGCTTACACGATTACTATGGTGTGAGCTCTATACAACAATGTCAGGACATTCTAACCCAAGCAAACGAGTTGTTGTCTACTTTTTTATGAAACCATTAAGGTCCACATGACATTCATTTGAAAACCATACCTCACTCAGAAACTCAGGTTCTCCGTAGCACATTGCTAACATTGAAGCGCAGTACAGGATTCCGACTGTTTTGGTTATCCAGCTCAAAGGTTGCCCAATTTGTTTCTAGTAGGGAAAAACACAATAATTGTTTTTAACATTCTTCTCAACGACGTATTGCTTATATTCAGTTTCAAAGATGTTCGGATTACACTTCTTTTCGGTGACTTTAACACTTGCTGCAACATTCTTCCCTGATTTTCATTTGTACAGAGAGTAGTTGGGCGACCTGAGTACCCCCAGGTCAAAACACTACTTGTTCTTCAAACTTTTTAACAACACTAATTATTACAGTATTACTCGGCGGGTTTTTGTGAAAATGTTATGCAGTGTGTAGAAAAATCTGGCCACCCATATGTCCAATTCCTTATGAGCGAAATGAATGCTCTACGATAAAAGCTTCTTCTGCAGTAGTTACCATGTCAGCAAAAACTATGCTTAAATAAGAAAGAAATTATAATCACTAAGACGTGGCAACAATCAAATGTTGACACAGCTAATTGAGAAGGCAGCTACATTTGATTCAGTTTCAATACTGTTAATTTTGGCGCATACCATATAAACTTACAAATATAATTTATAGATACCAAAATCTTCTGTATTTGACATTATTGCTTAATAAGAGAAAAGAAAGATAAAATAAAATAAACCAAAACCTTTATACTCGCATATCGGATTATAAATACATTTGTGAAACGTCCGAAAGAGCTTTCTTTTTTATCACTTTAACCGAATCATCGGTCTCTAAGACCAGACGGGCACTACAAAATTGGCATACTTGATAGTTCGATTGATTTCTCCCGCACAGTAGCTGTCAAGTAGCTTCTGGCTAATAGTTATTTTTTAGCATTCAGTTGGCCTTGAGATTTCGTTCCACGTGAAGCAGTGTTTGGTTTTTGTTACGGACTCCTGTACCGGACGATACGTTTAGTGTCTGGCGATTCCCGGCCTGCGATACCGGATGATACCCATTACGTTTGAAATTTTGTAGGTGTATCTACCAGTGTAAATATTATTGTACATAGTTTGGGGGGGGGGGGGTTCTCTATCTATCTTGTGTTTGACGTGGCTCATTCCCAGGATATAAGAGTGAATGACGCTGACTTCAATGATCATATTTTGCAACTCATTTACAACAACGTAGAGAAGGAAAGTGACGAAGACGTCGTGGATGATTCCGATCAAGATCCTGATTATTTGGTTTTTGATGCTGACAGGGAAACTAGTGACGGTAGTAGATTAAATGACGAACTATGAATAGAGGAAGAAAATTATACGCATTATAATGTTGAAAATTTTGTTCTTCCGGAGGAGGAGTCTGAATTCTTTTGGGGTAAAGATGACAGTATTTGATGCGAGAGAGAAGAAAACAAACAAAGACGAAGGTCAGAACACATCATTTTGAGATGACTTCCCAGCCCGACAAGAAGGGCCAGAAATTGTTTTGAAAATTAATAAACAAATAGTGTTTTAGTCGAAGACATTTTTCCCTCTCCATTTCCTTATTCATAAATACATATTATTTACAAAATGGTACAATTAAAAAATTTTAAAGCACTGTAATGCCAAATTTTAATTCATACATAGATGTATTGTGACCTAAATTGTAATGAATCTTGAGATTCAAGTAAACAAAATAAATAAACTTAAATGGAGAAAAAAATGCCCGGTCTGAGAGACCGGATGATACTGTTAGTGAATAAAAATTCATGATGCGGTTAAAGCGTTAAATAAAATATTTACTACATTTAGATAAATTTTTTTTTAATTTATTAACTTTTATTATATTAACAAATACATTTCGCACTTGTGCGTGCGAGCATTCGCGCGCGCGTTGTGTATGTTTGTGTATTATATTAATAAACATTTATACACATTACTGTATAATGTACTATATTGTAAATATGTGTATTGAATAAGATCTATTAGTTCCATTTACTATATACAAAGCCACCAATTTGTTAGTGTGCAATTATAAATAAACTTTGCTCAGACAAAACAAGACGTATAAAAACAAACTGAAATACTCTTACATTCAAGACAATGGTGAGAACTCGCATGTGCAAATGTGTTCTAGACTTTATGGCGATTTACAAACAAGACAATCAGATGTGAACATAAATATAGTTAAGATATTCTTACACTTTCACACTTGAACAAACAAAACTAATGGTCTTACGTTATTAGAAATATTTATTCCATAAAAATCATGATTGACTAATTTTAGACATACCTGAACTTTAACATAATTAAAAGATAATTCGTTAATGTTTTTTTGATATATTTTTAAGCCTTGACTTTAATCGGTTATGATAACTTGAACTTGTCAAAGGGCGATTGACAATTCCAATTAACTTAATTAAATTTGATAATTGGTTGGATAATATATTTATAATATTGAGGTATTGCTTATATAACACGTCGATCAAATATTTAAATCTAATATTCAGATAATATTTATTGCAATATCATATTATGTTATAATATTTTAGTCTTCTTTTATGTCATAGGAAGATCGATATCGATTATTGCTAAATATCTTTACAGCATTATATTTCAAATTTAAACTTAATCAATATACCATATCAATATACAACCAATTTACTTTTGGAAAACTTGTTCACTGTTTAAGCAATATATCAGCGGTGGGTTTTCGATGAGGTGAAATTATTACTCTTAAACCTTTTCTACATTTATCACGAGTCATTAAATCATAAGCTAAAAATTTATAATAAATTTCAGTGGTTGAGTTCTCCTGTTATTTTTTTAAATAAGTGTGTTTATAGAATGATGATAATTATGTATAATTTATTTGTTGGATATTGGTTTTATTACATTCAGTGTTTTGGAATAATATAGACGTTGGAGTAATTTTACCGCTTCAAAAATCCATCGCCGGCACACGGCTAAAACAGGGAACATTTTAAGTTTTCCAAAAGTAAATTTGTTAAAATTTGAACGTGTCATTACGTTAAGTCATGACATGAAGAGTTGTAAAATGTTTTTACATGATGGCTGTCCAATAAAACTTTCCGTCATTGTTCGTTCCTCTGATACATTTGTTATGAATAATGCCTTATTTTCCTTAGTTGAGACTAAACTTTCGAAAACTATAAAAACATATTACGGTAAACTAATGTTATATACATTTTTACAATATTATAATAACTGGATATTATGGTATATTGATAACGTACACATTTGACATATAATGCTGAAAAGATATATATATATATATATATATATATATATATATATATATATATATATATATATATATATAATCGATATCGATCTTGCTATGACATAATTTCAAAATTTCTAGGAATTTTACCAATATTTCCAAGGTAAATTCCTCTATCTGTATATATATATATATATATATATATATATATATATATATATATATATGTATATATATATATATATATATATATATATATATATATATATATCAGTCAGTAGTTTTATTCCCTTTCTATTATAGAGTCCACATCTCTGCAGTGGCAACGAGTGCGTATCTCCATGACTCCTTGTCCACTTCTTGCATTCCACTTTTATTTTCAATTTTATACTGCGATATTCTTGTTTGGGAATTATATTTCATATATTCAGTCGTTTAGATACAATTTTGCAACATAACCGAAGGTTTTGTAGTTTATTTCTTCAATGATATCTTTTCTACAACTTGACTACAATCCTTATCCTTATCCTAAACCCACAAATAAACAAAGTGAGTACATTGAGGATGCTCTGATGGATAAATTTCAATATTTAGAGCATGGAAACTTTCCATCATTTTCTGGGAGCTTCATAGAAAAAGGAGCTATAAAATTAAACTTTTCTGCATCAATAGAGGGAAAAAGCGTTCCTGGAGAAAATCATACCTACATTCCATTTTTATTCATTATTGAGGCTGAATAGAGGGCGTCTTAAACAAGTTATAGTGCTACTTACAGGACACTTCCGCTTCAGGAATCACTTAGGATCACCAATAGTGATACCGCTTGTAGGCTATGTATACTGGAATGCGAGAAGCTCGAGGCTAAAAGAAGAGCAATTTGAGCCTCTACAACCGGGTAATGAGTTCAATGCTAGCAAAGTACATAAGTTACCGAACCTATTTGTGGGCACAGGTATCGGCTTGCATTGCTAGGAGGTCCTTGGGTTGTACAATAAGTTTCGGTTTACGTACAAGGATTTTGAGTCTTCAGACCCCAATAATATAAACAAAACTATCTTGACTACATTTGATATTTCATTTATGTACGTAGCTTCTGGAATTCTTATATTACGTCATGGGTCGTTTACTAATTCTCCACATATATAAAGGTTGAGAACCTCTCCACATATACCTTTACTACGTTAACCGTTAGACAGCTGATTTTTATACGTTTCTGGGACTCTTATACTTCATATTCTGTCGTTGACTATTTCCAACATCTAGTATAACTACGTACTTTTTTGAACTCTCTTACTGTATATTGCGATGTTTACTAATTACTTATCCACCGAGATTTCATCCCAATAACTAGCTTGACGACGTTTTTTAGCTCATTTACAAACTTTTCTGAAAATCTTATATTACGGATTCAGTTTAAAGTCTATCGTACGAACAGGTAAATTGAATAAGTTTGATTGATAATTGATGTAATTTTCTGGAACTCTAATACTCCATATGGGGTCAGTCACTATTAATCCAATGACATCCTCTCAAAACATGTCCAATGACATACTTCCAAAACATACTAAAACAATGATATCCTTCCTTAACTAAGTTTTAGCTCGTTTAAAAACATTTTTCAATCTCTTAAATTGCATATTTTGTATAAAATGAGAAAATTCCAACAGCTACAGTATGATAATAAATATAACACGTTAAATCTAAAGGATAAAAATTTAAGTAAATATGTAACATGATTTAGGATTAGAATTATTTTATGCTAAACTAGAAGTAGATAAATTATTTTAATTATGTTATACGGGATTTAATGTTTTGCACACTTTGAGTAAATGCGGATATAATTTTATAAAGGCAAAATACACTATCGAGTGTGTTATGGGAAGTTATTGACACGGTTCAAACAATCAATTCATAATCGTTAGAGATATATTGTTTTATTGTACCTACTACAGTCCTGTGGAGTTCCAGTAGCTTTCTTGGCAAAATTTTTGTTCTGTTTGACTCCCCCATTCTGCAAGACAATACACTTTTAAAGTTTGATGAGCATGTTAGTTTTTATTATCTAATATTAAAGGTCTTTTCTGCAAGACAATACACTTTTAAAGTTGGATGAACATGCTAGTTTTTTTTATCTAACATTAAAGTGTCATGTATAAAAAAAATATTTATTTAATATTTACTGTAATTTATCAATCACAGATAATTTCGTTTCATTGAAATAAGTATCTACACCATACATAATATATAAATTTCCCATATAAATATTTGAGTAAATTTTATTTGTGTATAATATCAAGGAACACAATCAATATCTGATTTTCTGATAGTCTATTTTATCACATTTTCACGTTGATTTTGAATTATTTCATCAATGTAGTTTTTGGTACTATGAATTGTTTGTAAGTTGGTATAGTTTTGTTGAACGACTATTCTAGAAGATGAACTAAGGAATATAATAGCGTAAGAGCCAATTAATTGATTTTAGTAAATTAAATATTAAGTTTATTAAAACTTTTGTTACAGTATTCAGTGACAAATGAATTGATTATGGATTTTTTTGTTGTTTTCTCTAAAAATTGCAATTTTAATAACATATTTTTTCTGAGATCCATGACAGTTCTGATTTTGTCATGGACTGAGTATTTTTATCAATGAGTATGTGTCTCAAGGGTACAAGTCTAAGAGATTGTTGAGTGTTATGAATAATATATGATCTGAGTGCAGGGTATTTGCTCTTTTTATTCCCGAAGCTCTTTCCAGAGGTAGTTTTTGTCCATTACTTACTACGGTCTACCATCTCTTACGTATATAAATTGGAAATTTTAGAACAATATATTATAATACCGGAGAATGTAAATATATCTTTTGTTGTGTCGAAATACATATATTGTATTAGGAGTGGCGAGGTGAGGTTTTGATTAAGTGATCAGATATTCGACCATATTCGACCAACTCAACTTTATGAAACATATATTTAATTATTAATATCTTGAAATATAATGTAAAGTTAGGACCTATCATCTAATAATAATAAGTATCTTTTGTTCATTTTCAGGCATATATGTAATGTCAATTGACATAATAATCCATATGTTGTAGCATTTAAATTCAAAAAAACACTTCCGCAATATAACTTCATTAACTCTTCCACATCCAATTTCCGTCCCTTGACAGATGCTGGCACCTGGCGGCCCGCTCCAAAACCAAGCATCGCCTGATACCGAACACAAAGTCCATTCGCCGGTCAAGCTAGCTTCTCTAATACCCGGTCCACAGTCTAGATGTGATAACAACATGGTCTACATTCTGCATCACTCATCTAACAAAAGTTTTTTTTCTCTCTAACCTTACAAGTCTCATACAACATCATGTTAATTTACAGTTCGTGCGTTTTAGTTTAAATAACCTAGTTCAAAATGTTAAAATAACCATCATTTTTCTCGGTACATGCTCACGTGAACTGCGACAGGATTAACCAGGTACTTCAACCTTACAGATTTTGTCATATTATATATTTTGTTAATTTTTAAAATAATTTGTTAATTATCATGTATTCTTTAAAATATGTATTTCATGTTTTATTTAATATTCTATTTTCTTTTGAAACTAAATGATTATAAAAATTTTCTTTTCTTAAAACATCATTTACAAAACCTTGTAAAGGCACATTTTAAGTTTTGAACAATTTTGTGAAATAAGTGCAGACTAATGTTGAACATTAAATGATCAGAATATCCTATTGAACATGTCAAATATAAAACAATTAGAGAAATTTCTTCTAAATCAGAAAATTTCGTTTTATAGACTTTTGAAGAATCTTACAAGTCTTATACAAGCTTTCTTTTAAAACAAAACTATATATATAAATAAATTTATAATCATCTAAGAAGCTTTTAATTACAATCTTAACGAATTTCTGTGATGCAATTAATTTACTTTAATTTTGACAAATAACCAGATATTTTCTTCAATAAAGAACATTAATGCTACAACATGTCTGATCTTGCACAGACGCTAAAAGAAACGTGTTTTTTGTTTGCCACAGCCAATATGCTGGTAGGAGAAATAGAGAAATTCTTGTCTCATATTGCGCAAACCAGCGAATCATCCTAGCAAGTTTCGTCCTGTTGGCAAAACACGTTTTTGCATCACATAACTTCAGATTTTCAAGTGCATAAAAGTGATGTCCTTTTTTTTTTACAGCTGACTTTACTGAACTTTAACTAACTCATATGATTTATGTGCCTAAATTTACTTCCGCAAATATGTGTTCCTTCAAACTATTTTCTAGATGTAGACTTTTGTAATTATTTATAAATTATATAACAATTTATTGGGTGGAGCCTGCATGCAATTTTCGGTCCTAACAACCTCCAAGAGGTTAGTTTCTAAATTAAAATAATTGACGTCAATTAACAAAATTTCAAAATTCTAAATTATTTTTCCTTTTTTTTTTTTATTTAAATATAAATTTATTGGCCAATACAGTTTCTTTTTTTTTAAGAAATTTTCAAACCAATTATATTATGTTACTTTAGTTTAGTGATAAACATGTTAACTATAGATATGATCTTTCTTGAACTTAAAATATCAAGCTCTTTTATATTTTGTTAATTTCTGTTACTGTTTAAAAGGAAACTATCATCTTATAAACTAAACTAAAAAGGGGGGGGATAAGTTTTTTTTTTGAAAATCTTGATTAATTTTTTTTTTTTTTTTTTTTTTTTTTAATTATTATACTTTTACTTTAAGGGCGTATAATCTTTTTTTTTGATTAATTATAATTCTGTGAATTATTAAGCTGTGCTCATTGTCTTTTTTTTATTGTTAAATTTTTGTAACTATAAACATATATATATACTAAAAGGGGGGGATAAATGTTTAGAATCTGTTGATTAATTTTTTTTTTATCTAAATTATTATATGTTACAATTAAGGGCTTATAACTTTTACAATTTATGATCTTGTTAATCATAAGTTTTTTTTTTACTGATGATTTGTGTCAGGATGTCTTTTGTTGTAAATGACAAAGTCTGAACCGTCGAAATTTCTTTCTGTTTTCAATAAACTTGAGCCTTGTTAATTATTAAACTTGTCTTTGTCTTTTTTTTATTTTTCTTTTCAAACATCGTTACCATTTTAGTTCCGCCTTTATTAAATTTAAGTCCCCTGGTAACATGTTTTTGGTAGCAGAGCGTGGTTAATTTTAAATTCTGGAACCGTAGTTAATTTTCAAAATTTCGCATTGGAACTATCTAAATTTAAATTCAAAATTATTTTGTTAAACAAGGCTCATTTTTATGTTTTGCAGCTTTTCAAATACTGTACAACTGTTGCTGATGAAATTTTTTTTATTTAGTTTAAATATTTAAAGCTCTATAAATCTATAGTCTCTTTTTTTTTATTATTTATTTATTTTTATAAACACTTACACAAAAACTTCTAAACCAATTTTGATAAATTTTTTTTATTATTATTTTGTCTGCTTAAATTTTTTTTTTATATATATATATATATATATATATTTACATACACTGCACACGACTCATTCACTGAATTTGATCCAGACAGCGGGGTCATTCGGGAATCCAAAAAAAAATTTTAAATAAATAATAAAATCCAAAAATAGTTAAAAAACAAAAAAAAAAAAACAAAAAAATTTCAAAAACTCCTTCAAAAATTTTCTCGAGTTTTCTTCCGTTGTCTGTATTGATTCATACTTACACACACACATATACACAACATCTACACTACATATAATACTTGAGTCTTTCTCTGGCTCTTTAATTTTTTTTTTTTTTTTGGGCATCTTCTTAAAAGAAATTTTTTTTAAATTACTTGGTTTATTTTTTTTAATTTTTTATCTATTATTATCAGCAACAGTTAAAATGGCAGTGGATTTGCTGCGATTAGTGGACCCGTTAAAGAACACGGAGCTTGCTTTTGAATTTTTTTTGGTCATCTTGAAGGAAAATTATTTTTATTTATTTTTTTTTTAATTTTATCATCATGAGCAATAGGCAAGATGGCGGTGGACTGGTTGATGCAGATGGTGGCACTTTCGTAATAATTCATTGAAATGTTGAACACTCTTTAATAATATATCATTGTGTGCTAAATTTTTTTTTGTTCTTCTCTTTTCCAAATTATAGGGGCCCAGTTTCTTTTGTATATAGGACGACATGGTTGGCCTGTTTGTCTTCATTAAATTATTGTTGTTTGTTATTAGCAGGTCAACATGTTTGTTTCCTAATTTAGTTTTTTTATTAGGGTTGAGAAAACCGGAGTTAGGTTTTCTCACATTGTGGGTCACCTTTTTATACTGTCCTTTTGCCACACCTTTTTTGCTACACTTCTTTTACACCTTTTTTTTTATAATCACTTAAATATTTTGATGAAATTTTTTTTTTTTACACAATTTTTTTGATTAAATTAAATTCCTTTTTTTTTTTGGGGCACATGATACACATATAAGACCTTAAGTCAAACACCACAAGCCCTGCCTTGCGCAGCAGAAATTTTTTTTTGACTCACCAATGTTTCATACTGCTTCTTTGTTTATTTTTAGAAATGGATTATTTGTTTAGACCCTTCAAAATTCTTTTTTTTCTCACGGAAATTGTTAAGAGCCGTGAATAGTTTAAATTTCTCTTCGTATGGGAGAAGAGGAATTTAAAAATAACGACGCTGAGCATGATCTGACCTAATTGGCTTCAGGAGTTTTTTTTATTTTTATTTATTTTGTAATTTAATGTAAAGGTCGGCTCAGAGGATACTCCCCCCCGTCTGAGTCCGACCTTTCCTGTAAGCCTAAAGTGTTATGCACTTTCCCTCCCCAGTCCCCGGAGTGGTCACCTCCACTTGGTATTCCCGAGGTGCCACTCCACCCCTTTTCCCCACGTACCTTAGTGTACAAAGTCAGTTCATGCACAGCAATGTCGACCTTTGCGTCACCCTTCAGCTCTTTCTGTCGGGGGCTTGACCCAATGATAGGTGGGAAGAGCTGAGACGCTATAGAAATTTCAAAATTTAATAAGTAAGTGCCAAAGGAGGCTACACCCTAGAGTGGTGATTATAAAAGCATTATGAAGCGTTGTTTCTATCAGGTGCCCCGTTGCTAAATTTTGTAGGAGGCCCTTCAGGCCCCTTTCCTCTGAAGCTTGTAGGAGGCCCTTCTGGCCCCTTTGCTTCAATCTTTTGGAGGCCCTTCTGGCCCTTTGTCCCTTTTTCTAAATTTTGTGGGAGGCCCTTCTGGCCTCTTTTCTGACTCCACCCTAACTCCGTCTTTCGGGGGGGGAGAGCTGTAGCATTTAAATTCAAAAAAACACTTCCGCAATATAACTTCATTAACTCTTCCACATCCAATTTCCGTCCCTTGACAGATGCTGGCACCTGGCGGCCCGCTCCAAAACCAAGCATCGCCTGATACCGAACACAAAGTCCATTCGCCGGTCAAGCTAGCTTCTCTAATACCCGGTCCACAGTCTAGATGTGATAACAACATGGTCTACATTCTGCATCACTCATCTAACAAAAGTTTTTTTTCTCTCTAACCTTACAAGTCTCATACAACATCATGTTAATTTACAGTTCGTGCGTTTTAGTTTAAATAACCTAGTTCAAAATGTTAAAATAACCATCATTTTTCTCGGTACATGCTCACGTGAACTGCGACAGGATTAACCAGGTACTTCAACCTTACAGATTTTGTCATATTATATATTTTGTTAATTTTTAAAATAATTTGTTAATTATCATGTATTCTTTAAAATATGTATTTCATGTTTTATTTAATATTCTATTTTCTTTTGAAACTAAATGATTATAAAAATTTTCTTTTCTTAAAACATCATTTACAAAACCTTGTAAAGGCACATTTTAAGTTTTGAACAATTTTGTGAAATAAGTGCAGACTAATGTTGAACATTAAATGATCAGAATATCCTATTGAACATGTCAAATATAAAACAATTAGAGAAATTTCTTCTAAATCAGAAAATTTCGTTTTATAGACTTTTGAAGAATCTTACAAGTCTTATACAAGCTTTCTTTTAAAACAAAACTATATATATAAATAAATTTATAATCATCTAAGAAGCTTTTAATTACAATCTTAACGAATTTCTGTGATGCAATTAATTTACTTTAATTTTGACAAATAACCAGATATTTTCTTCAATAAAGAACATTAATGCTACAACATGTCTGATCTTGCACAGACGCTAAAAGAAACGTGTTTTTTGTTTGCCACAGCCAATATGCTGGTAGGAGAAATAGAGAAATTCTTGTCTCATATTGCGCAAACCAGCGAATCATCCTAGCAAGTTTCGTCCTGTTGGCAAAACACGTTTTTGCATCACATAACTTCAGATTTTCAAGTGCATAAAAGTGATGTCCTTTTTTTTTTACAGCTGACTTTACTGAACTTTAACTAACTCATATGATTTATGTGCCTAAATTTACTTCCGCAAATATGTGTTCCTTCAAACTATTTTCTAGATGTAGACTTTTGTAATTATTTATAAATTATATAACAATTTATTGGGTGGAGCCTGCATGCAATTTTCGGTCCTAACAACCTCCAAGAGGTTAGTTTCTAAATTAAAATAATTGACGTCAATTAACAAAATTTCAAAATTCTAAATTATTTTTCCTTTTTTTTTTTTATTTAAATATAAATTTATTGGCCAATACAGTTTCTTTTTTTTTAAGAAATTTTCAAACCAATTATATTATGTTACTTTAGTTTAGTGATAAACATGTTAACTATAGATATGATCTTTCTTGAACTTAAAATATCAAGCTCTTTTATATTTTGTTAATTTCTGTTACTGTTTAAAAGGAAACTATCATCTTATAAACTAAACTAAAAAGGGGGGGGATAAGTTTTTTTTTTGAAAATCTTGATTAATTTTTTTTTTTTTTTTTTTTTTTTTTAAATTATTATACTTTTACTTTAAGGGCGTATAATCTTTTTTTTTGATTAATTATAATTCTGTGAATTATTAAGCTGTGCTCATTGTCTTTTTTTTATTGTTAAATTTTTGTAACTATAAACATATATATATACTAAAAGGGGGGGATAAATGTTTAGAATCTGTTGATTAATTTTTTTTTTATCTAAATTATTATATGTTACAATTAAGGGCTTATAACTTTTACAATTTATGATCTTGTTAATCATAAGTTTTTTTTTTACTGATGATTTGTGTCAGGATGTCTTTTGTTGTAAATGACAAAGTCTGAACCGTCGAAATTTCTTTCTGTTTTCAATAAACTTGAGCCTTGTTAATTATTAAACTTGTCTTTGTCTTTTTTTTATTTTTCTTTTCAAACATCGTTACCATTTTAGTTCCGCCTTTATTAAATTTAAGTCCCCTGGTAACAATGTAATAAAAAATGATTTTGACTGTTTTTATTTAGTTTAACCATTGTAAAAATATGTAATATAACGAAATTCTTTATTACTACGACTTCTGTAATGAATAATATCATGTAATCTATAAATTGAATTGATGATTTCATAGGTCTAATATGGTCAAATTTCTACGAGATGTTTGATTTAAAAAGCATAATTAAATGTGGATATTATGTCAGATGTTTAACCTAATTCGTTTTATCGAATGGAAAATATTCTCCGTAATAACATGATATCATTTTATCGTATTGTATTACAAACAAAAGAAAGCGAGGCTGACTTTTAGTAAAATATTATATATTAGTATAATACATCTTAGGAAGTATAACAATCCTAGTAAATAATTAAGAAACAGAGGAAAAAATGTATCAGACGCTTTCACTGTCTCTCTGAGTCCATGAATCATAATCTGTGATATTAAATGAAAAAAATAGTTTTTTCCACACATTACTGTATTTTAAGGCATATTATTGAAGGTCGAAAACCAAATATTCTAAAACAAATTAACAGTTTTGTTGTTATAGTATATGCCCTTTTAATTAAAATGTACTCACAAAATGCATACAATAAAGTATAGCTTAAAATATCGAAATATATTTCACAACATAATTGAATACAATTATTTGACTTAAGGAAAACTTACATATACAGTATATAATCTGAACTTCCAATAGTTATTTCATAGACGGGGACATTGCGCATAATTACTTCTTAATCCAATAAATGAAAATATTTCATTAAATGTAACAAATATTGTAAGTTATTTGAAGGATTTTCACTGAAATCAATATGACAAAATTAATCTAAATTAATAATATTGTTCACGATATAAGTATTTGAGTTTTACATCTACTCATTTATTTATACGACATATATGTCTCTATATATTATTATTGATTAAAATTATAAATTAGAGGTTTTGTTTAGTTTGCGAGTATTTCATACGTCTATTTTATACGGGTTTGTTGTAATATATGTAGTGAATAGCGGGTAAGCCTTTTCTTCAATTAAAAAGCAAATAAAATAGAAGCCCGGACAATCTGAAAAGATTTACCATTAATGTTTTTGTATGTTTTTCTTTATTATTTTATTTTGAATTGCAGACACGTAATAAGATCTGGTATATGAAACACCAGAGAGTATAATGAAAGAAGGTAAACCATTTTTTTTCAAAATAAAAATTTCCTGTTTTTCTAATTTTCTTGTTGTTAAATTTGTTGTCATTTGTAAAGTTGTAGTTAAATTTGTTGTGGTTCTTACTGTGAGTATACTTATAATTAAAAATGCATAGAATAAATTACAGAGTAATATGTAGAGGCAAATTTGTTACTTTATATTTCTTAAACAACACAAAAAGACTTTAAATGGGCACAAAAATGTTTTTATGAGATCATCAAATCTGTAAATTGGGATTTGAATGGTTTTAAATATTATCTAGCCCATCGTGATATACGTCTGTCTTGTATACAGAGCCCTGATGAATTCATTTTATGTATAAAATAAGGTTACGATTAGTGAATGAAATCGACATGTGGACCATATTTCGTCACAACTACAAACACTTATTAATTTTTTGATAACTCAATATTTGGCAGTAGCTACCATAACAAAATAAAGTAGTCTGAACATTAACTTCAAATTTTAATTCAGCCTTCTCTTAAGTGGTAAATTTACAATATAACTTTAACAAGTTAAATTTGTATAAACCTAAACATGATATTTAATCTCCAATGATCGACTTTGTTTTCTAGTTCTAATTCCTAATAATGTAAAACGGAAGGTGCTTCTTTAACTTGAGACTAGTAGTTTTAAGCTATATTATGAAACCTAACATCATCCAAACTAACTTAACTAATGGAAGCATTATGATGACTATTTCAAGACATTTTATCACACTTCACAACTTGGATAGTTGTCTTGCATATGTTACTAGAAATATATTCCGTAAATAATAATACATCAAATAGAACAAAATTACAAGTTCTGTGGGATTCTAAAATAAGATAAAAATGTAACTTTGTTGTACTTACCGGTGAATAAAGAAATGTCTCCTAATTGTAGGTTCAAATTTGACTCAATAATTTATATTGCATGTGTATATTGAAGTCTCAGATATTGAAGTCCCCGATTTTTTAAAATAAAATAAAATAATACTAAAATTAAATATTGATTTATATTTTAATAGGATTTAAATGTATCATTCCCTTATTATGGACTTATTAACAAAGATATGGAGGTTAGTTTCATGCAAATAAATAAGATACTCTAAGTAAATGATTCTATTTTATTGTTTTTAAGTTATGATTATGTCCGGGAAAGATTAAAACATTAATGTGACTTACTCCCACAATACTTCCTCATTTATGAAGTTATTACGAGTCGTAGATGTCGGTTTTTACTGTTTGTTGTTTACGGTCATCACATACTTTTAATATTAGATAGATTTTGACAATGGGCATCCCAGGAGTTCTTTCAGGGTATAAATTAATATTATAATATTCTTATAAAAATATTATTTGCTTGATTTTGGTTTAAAATATAATAACTAAAGAAAGAAAATGTCATAAAATTGTTGAAAAAGATCTGTTTAGTTTCTGTTTTAGGCAATTTTATTATATGAATGTACGTAAATATTTCCATTTTACATATGTGCTAAAATATTACTAAATTTGATGAAAAACAAAAACATCAATAATTTTGAACGCCAAATTATAGTTCAATTATTTATTAAGTTTTGGCCCACATAATTTTCGTAGAAATTATACTCTGTGATCATCATAGCTACACTACCTTTTAGATATCAGGTAAACTCAGGTAAAACTAACGTAACATAAACAGAAGATATATTATAAAATACATTATCTAATTATTTCAAGTGAAAAATATAATGCGTAAAATCATAAATAAATATCATGAAGTATATACGTAGTCACGTTTAAAAATATCGAAAACAATAGGTACATCCAAAAAATTATAAAATTCCTTAATAAAAGTAGGAAGCAAATGCATTTACTAAAATAGAACCTCTAAATATGTGGGTATACATATCTCACTTGAGTATTGAGAAGTGTAATGACAAGAGCGTAACAGATATCATTACACCACACATTAATAATATGTATTGTAAGGTTTTAAATGAGTAGCCAAAGAAGAGATAAAATATTTTCTTATTTAAAACTTACTATTCACATGTAATTACAATTTACTTTAAATACAATTATTAATGAAATTTTACAAAAAATAAATTACCATTGTTATATGAATCTAACTTTTGGTTAATTATATATATATATATATATATATATATATATATAATATATATATTATATATATATATAATATAATATATATATATATATATCTAAAGTTCGTGTTAAAAAATATAAAAAAAATAAATGATTGAAAATAGCTAAAACAGTTCAGTCGTATTTGCATAAACATCAGATTTACAACAACAAATAATTTGTTTTAAGTGCAAATATAAATAAATAACTTCATATCGCACAGATTGGGCACTCAAAGAAAAGATTAATGAATCAGATTTGTATAATACACCACATACTCTAACCTAATCTAACCTATTTATATAATTATAGAGAGGTATATATCATGTTTTTTTTTTTTTTTTTTTTTTAATAATGGTTTTTAATAGCCTGATGAATTTAATGACATTATGATTGGATAGGTTAAACATTGAGGTATAGTTGGTATATTTTTGAAAGGTATGTTTTATTATTATTCTAACTTTATGAAATGCTTCATAGTTTAATTTAAAACATTCCTTTTAATAAGATTTTTAGATAACTAAACAAAGTTCACGCATACGAAGGATCAAAATTACAAACTATATTCATTATTTTATTTATGAATATAAGTATTTACGTAAATCGAAAGTAACGCTGGAATTAATAATCATGTACGCTTAGTTTAATATATTAACGGTACATTGAGAAACTTAGTAAAACAAAACAAAACAAAAGAAAACCTTAACACCTTTTATTGAAAGATCACTTCATGAATGGAGCAATAAGTACAAGGTGTATTAGTGATTGTCTTTTACATTTCTTGAATTGTAACTGTAATGCAATTTATGTTTGGTTGGTTTAGTAGTGTTATAGTGGAAACGTTATATCATGTTACGTTCATAAAAAACCATAAATCCTTCTTGTCGTATAGTATATCTTGTTTTTCAGTCACCTGTAGTATTAATCCTATTTAATATTCTGGTACTGTGTAAATAATTTAAATTAGTTATGTCATATGTATATAATGACTTGTCAATTTTAAAATGATTATTAGTAATTAAATGATTATTTTTATTTACACAATTTCAAATAGAAAATATTTTTTACGCATGTTTCTCCAATATTTCAAAAGATATGTTATTTGTTTTAAATTTAATAAATGTGCTACCTTTTTTCTCCCTGAATAATAGATACATTTATAGGAAAATTGATTTTATTTATGAAACTAGTGTTTCAGAATCACATGATACCTTATACAAGTTCCATGGATTGCTTACAAAGTTTATATAATTGGATTATATAAAAATCCAATTAATTAGTAAAAAAGAAAGATAATAATACTCGAGAACACAAGATTACTTAGATATAAAATTCAGTAGTTAGCAAAACGTGAATTGCTGAAGACACTTTGAAGCAATAAATTGTATCGCGGTAAAATTTTGTGACCTAGGTATTGCCTTATTTACTAAGCATTACAAAAAAAATGTCGTTCACAAGCTGTGAACGTTAGTCACTGTTTCCAATATTATACCGTATCGCTTCTTCCTTGTAGAGCTGCATCTTAATTGAATGTCTGTTGCAGAGACAGGAAGCTACCTTGTTGAAACACTCTCCTCCTCCTTCGCTCACCCCTATCACTATCTTCCATCTATCACACGTTACATATGTTATGATCTAAATACCCTTCAGCTATTAGACCAAAATAATATCATTGCAATAGTCATACTAATTGTTTTATATGTCAAATACTACACTACTTTCAATAGCACGAAAACACCCATTACGTTTTCAATACCTTGAAAATTTAAAAATATGAATAATAAACTTAATTAAGTTTAAAACATATTATTTATTCCTCAATTTATAATGACGTGTATCAATATTTTATATATTTTTTTAATTGACAACTGCACCGCAACTTTCATTTACCTAAGTTTTACTTTTAATCTTAATAATCAATTAAAATCTTTAGATACCATGTAAAGTCAGTTTTGGATCCATAGTAAACAATTTAAAGTTATCGTTGAAACAATCATAACTAAAATAAGCAAGGTAGAAAACTTGGAAAAAAATTTACACGAATCTTCAGTATTCTACTTGCTATTTTATATTAAACTTTACAATTGGTCCTTTAATAATAAATGCATGTTAATATTTCGAGCCAGAAAGACGTAACTAAACAATCTCTTGTTTATTTATTAAATAACAGTATAGTAATAACTTATATAATGTAGCAAAATATTTTGAACAAACAGCAATTCAAATAAATATTACATTAACACCTGTGTTAGTTTAAATTACGTCTCCAATTTCTTCTTAATAAACAATGTTTTTGAAGTTTTATCCCCACAAGAAGAAATCACAAGGTGCCAGGTTTGGACTCCTTCGAAGCCAGCGTATAGGTCAGCCTATTCATAGATGTCCAAATTTTTCATTTAAACTGTCTGTGACAAATGAACTAAATTGCGGGGTGCGCCATAATATTGGAATACCTAAATCTAGGCTTCGTCGAAACTTCTTAGGACTTCTGATTGCAGATTGTCTAATAAGTTCAACTTTTTCGTTGCCTGTCAGATGATTTCTGCTGTTGAACTGATCCAGTTTCTTCGATTCTTCGAATTGTTTGAACCAACGTCGTATGTTATTTTAAAATTTACGTTGCACTGAAATTACACACTTGAATTCAGCCAACATTGAAACACACTTTGCTTTTTCTTTATTAGAGAACATAATAACACTCCGCACAGAACACACCAAAAAATACAAAAAAACACTTCAACAACAATCCAAGAACTAATTTTGAGGTTACAAAAGTTGTTATTCAAACTTTTGGGTTATAGGCTATAAGCAATACCAATTCAATACCTCGAATTTTCTTTACTGTCTTCGTATGAATTAATGATACCCCACCATACTTTTATGATAACCCTGTAAATAATATTGTTCAACGGTACCTTTTTCTGTGTTTTTCAATTGGCGCCCAATTCATCAAAGGGTTCTTCTTACCCACGGTGACAGCGCCAATTTCTTAACCGGTATGTTGAGAATAAGTTGATATCACCTACTGGAAGATTTAGGCTTTCACTTTGATGAGTAGTGAGTACACTGAAATTACCCTTGTAAATGAATTTATCTGTGCTTGATATATTTTATAAATGAACACTGTGATAATGCTTTTAAGCTATAATGGACTAAAAGAATGGGATATTCTAATACTAGGTAAGTTTTCAAATAAAAGATTTTTATAATTTTAAAATAACAAGTAATTATTTATGGAACTCAAACAAAATTAAATATCATTTTTGGTTGGACTCCTCCCAACAGCTACAAATTATGATATTCAACACAATTTCTTTAAAACCATAAAGCCAAACAAATACTGACTTTTCTTTAATTTATTCTGATGTTTTTAAATTCCCAATTATTACAATAATATTGCTTTTTATTTAAATTGTTCCAAGTTATTATGAAGTTAATTTATTTTAAATTTAAAATGATTTTAATTAATAAAATTTAATAAATAACTTATTTAACATCCTATCTAAACCCAGTATGATAATCAATTTAAATGAATTTAATCAGGCAAATTTTTACTTGGGACTAAAGTATGTACGCTTTTTACCGACCTTTTTACCACTTGACTTTGCTGTCGCTACTGTTTTGATGACGTCAGCAGTTGTAGTAGGTAGACGGCTAATTTTACTCTCTGGAGAGATGTCTGGAGCCTGATGTAGTTCCCTTTGTCGTGTTGGCAGTTGTAGTGTTGCTGTGTACTAATGCTGGCATTAGATTTATAGATGTCGGATGCTGCAATTAAAGTTGTCCACTAATGATGACTAAAGATGATTTGTGAATTTCCCGGGTTGGTTCGTTCCTTTCCCTGTTGTTTAGAAGCTCATGTTATTGAAGATCGGCAGTGGAAATCCAGAATGAAGTTGCTTTGCTACTTTAAAATAAAATATTTTGAAATATGTACGCTGACATATTTACTAAAACTTTTCTAAGTCCCTTTTCGATGTTAGAACATTTTACTGTTTAAAATTAATACTGGAGCTGAGCAGCGTAAAGACTATCCGTCGATATTTTAATGAAGACCTCGCTCCCTTGAAGCGGTGGGTTTGTAGAAACCCCTGTTTGTAACTAAATTCATTGCCAACCTTACTTGCTAGGCACTATGAATTTTCTTTGTTAGAAATATCATCTTTCCAGGATTTTCCGACTCTAGTTACTTTTCCTTGTTATTTACTTTTTAATTTGAGATTTTTTGAAAATTTTTATTCTCTTAATTTGTAATTAGTTCAATTGTTTGCACCGTGTTACCTCGTTTCTGCACTTGGTAGCGTAGTCGGCTGATCTGTGATTTGTCCGCCTCTTCCCTCTACTTCTTATCTTAGCTCGCTACTTTCCTCTATTGTCTTCCTTGTTTTTCGCTGTAACTTCTCGCGGCGTCTTTCCCCGTCTGATTTTTCGCGTCTGATTTTCCCGTTAGTCTAGTCGACTTTCCTGGATGTACACGTTTTTTCTATCCTGTCGATTTTGAATGGTTGCCCTACTCCTTTGCGTTCGCGAGTTTTTTATGCGTTAGCTGTTCACGTCTCGTGTTCCGGAAAAAAGACTGTGGATTTTAGTTTTTTGCGGATTATCTTTTTGACACTTTCTAGTCCTGTTAGTTAACACACTGGCCGACATTTCTTGAATTTTGTTTGGTTTTTTCCTGGTTTTTTTGCGTTAGGGACTTCTACGGCTTTTCGCTTTTCTTTGGGCTATATAATATCCCGAAATTTAATAATCATACTTAGTATTTCTTACATTTCTAATAAGATAATAACCTACTCTATATTACCATGTATTAAAATGTGAATTTAATGTTTTAAATTACTTTAAATGTGTGAATGTTATCACCCTTTCATTTTAATTATTTTTCAAAATTTTATTTTATTTTATAATAAAACTTTTCACTATTTATAACTTCTTTTACTTGGATTTTCCAAAACTTTATTTTTTCTAACCTTTAGTCTAAAGTTAAATATTTTAACTAATTTTTAAATATGCAATTTTTGCATATACCTTATTTGACGTTTATTTTAGGCCTTTCTTTGTAGGACCTAAAAACCTTTTTCCTTTTTCATTTCGAGCAAATTTGAATTTTCCCCTTACCTTTGTTTTTTGCTTACGTAAGAACTAATTTATATTGTGAATAATTTGGAATATTATTAGCCCACACTTGCGTGTTTAGTGCAATATGTTTTCCTGAACCAAACCCAAATACACAATATTCCCGGATTCTGTTATCCCCCCAGGAAATCAGATTGAAAAGGTTTAAGTTAGTTTTCCAGAATGTGCACGCATAGGTACAGGATCCCCTGGACAATACATAACGCTGATTCGCCTTAACCTGTCTTGTGACCTACAACGTTTCAAAACATCTGATACCTTAGAAAAATCGAATTTTGCAAAATTAATTGCAAATCCTGAAGTTCCAAGAATTACAACGGGTTTTTACTGTTGAAAATATATATATATATATATATATATATATATATATATATATATATATATATATATATATATGTGTGTGTGTGTGTGTGTGTGTGTGTGTGTGTGTGTGTGTGTGTGTGTGTGTGTGTGTGTGTTTTGTTTGAGAAAATAATTGTATATTTTCTTACAACATTGTATCGGTATTATTAAAAACCTATATATATTTTCTATCATCTGCTTTAAAAACAGTATTTTGTGGGTTATGAATATATAAGTGATAATTCCGTAATTGTAAAGATTTCCAGAGCTAGAGAGATAATAAATGAATAATGACTTAATTTTTAGTAGAAATTAAAACCATCATGTTTGTTCTTCCACTTGTCCCCTTATAAAATAAATACATAAATAAAAAATATTTATAAAGCAACATAAGGTAAAAAATATTTGAAAATATCCTTAAAAACACATACGACGTATTTTGACATAATTAAAAAAAATAATTATAATAATCAAAATGTTAATAATTTAAAAGTAAAAATATTTAATTAAAAATAATAAACAATTAGAGAGGAACAGAGAGAAAGAGATAGGTTGAGAGAGATATATGGTGAGAGGATCCATTTAGAGGTTGTTAAATTTTGTGATGGACTGGGATGTAAATTTAATAAATGCAACAATGAATTATTTAAAAAAAAAAGCAAAAATAAACGATTTAATTCTGTTGTTTAACGTATTGGCTACACTTGTATAGTAAGAGATAATGCTGGTGGTAATTAACTATTTAAATATTCGTAATACGTTTCTTATTGAAGCGTGATTTATGTTTCACTTTAATAAAAGTATAAATTTCATTTAAATGAAATAAATGGTTGTATAGAGTTACTATGCTTTATTAATAATTATAAGATGAAAAGAAAACAAATATTTTCTTGGTCTATAAAGCTACTTTCTAATAAGCGTTGCAAACTCAACCTTTCAATTTGTGGTTCTGTATTAATATGCTTCCGACTTATTTAATAAATAAGGGGAAGTAGAGAAGCTGAATTTAATTTAAGAAGACTTAGCAGTTTTAAGAAAATGTGGTTGAACTATATATACTATGTTATTTCAAATCTATCACCTAAACTAAGTAAATGAAATTATTCAGAATTGTTATAAATGACTACGTTTGGTGCGTTTTTTTGCAATATATATATTTAATATGGTAATTCCATCCGTTCTCTGAATATTTATTTGTAATACCCAATCTCAAATTTACTCGTTCATTTAACGAAGGTAAATACTACGTTAATAAAACAATTGATTCGATATGACTAATCTAGAAAAGTGTAAAAAATAGCAACCCAATGTGCTTCCATTTTTTCTTATTTATAATTTTCACATAATGATGTATTGATTTTGTTAGGTCTCTAATAATTCATAAATGATACATCACATAATTCAGTCAAGTAATATATCTTAATAATAAAATGCAAAGTGCTCCCAGTGGAACATAATTTCCTCTCTTTTTATAAACATTGACTTCTTTCTTTAAGACTCACTTAGTCAATAAAAAAGCGATAATTATAGTTTACAAACAAAATCGTTAGACGCAGTAAACGCGGAGTTCTATTCAATTTTTATAACCCCCGAAGTTCTACAGTATTGAAATGTGTTTCGTTTGAAACACATTCATCAGAATTAACATCAGTAATTTACATCTAAATTACAAAATGCTACCTGATAATCTCTTCATCCCTTTTTAAACTGTTTGTTTTATTTGCTACAACCATCCAATCGTACTATGGTAATCGGTAGTGACAGTCTGTGTCAAAACCCCGGTTTAACAAGAATTTCTGCCTGGACAATATGTGTTTACGTTTAACTAGTAAATCAAATTGTAAACTAGTAAATCAGTTTACACACTGATTTAATAAAATACTTGTAAAAGTTTGAACAATAATTTCAGTTCTCGTACTTCGGTGAGGTATTTGAAAAATACATTAAAGATGTTACTAAATTAAATATGGTAAATATACATTATGAATAAGGGTGTACCATTAACTTTATTACAAAGAGATAAAACCAGGAACAGAATCCTAGACATCCTTGGCAAAAAAAAACAATAAAAAACCGAAATCATTAAAACGGTCGTGTTGTCTGACCAGTGTTTTATTCGTTCCAAATTTTTAAATTAAATAAATACTTAGCCTGTATTAATTCTACATATTAATATTACATAGGGATATTACCAGAATATCATATTTTAAAATGTAGGCAATATCTTCAAATAAACCAAACTTCTAAATTACAATTTTAAACAATAACTTCATATACAATTACAAGTAGACAATTATTGCCGAAATAAATACCAACATCTATAACTCAAATATTTATATTCTAAAGAAATTACCATTTTAGATGAACTCGTTATTTTCGATTAAGTAAAAATACTTATAATTTCTTATTTTTTTACCTTAAAAAATATCTAATTGTTGGTAATGAAATAACTGGTGATACGCAATTGTTAGTTAAGTCGATTATATTAATTCAGTTTGTTTGCTAATTATAATATATAATTTGTTTAACCAAATCTAGTATTCCAAAGAGCATTAAATTCATAAAAATAGAGTTTTATATATTATCTCGTAATAATATAAAAATATAAAACCACTCCAAAAAAATATAGTCTTGCATATCTTAATTTTGATCACACTAAAATTGATAGCGACTTTAATGTAATTCCATTAATTTTACGTGAAATAATAGTATAGATATTAAATACAAAATCTTTACAAAATGGTCGAAACACCCACTTATCTTATACATGAATTATTCAATGCGAATGTTATTTTTCTATGTCCGTTTTACACGATATGACAGATCAAATCTATGTAATGACATGTAAGCTCTACAAATGTGGGATTAAAAGTTTGAAATAATAGCCTAAATTGACTTCAATAGTTGAAATACTTATCTTTTATCTTTGTTTTACTTTTATTCAATAATTAAAAATAAAACAAAGGCGATGAATTTATTTTCACTTTTATATTAAAGACTGTATTAAATACATACTATGTAAATGAATGGGCTCAAATATACAAACCTGATTAACTATGTTAGGTTATAAAACTAACTTTTAAATTATATTTTTTTAAATAAACTATAACCGTTGAGAGGTTGTTGAATATTATGGTAGTGAAAATTCTAAAAAAAAAATTAGGCGTTCCAAATCTCACCTAAACGTTTTAGTTGTTGTTATTTTTTTTTTAAAAAGGCCTCACCAAGAACTATTATTATGCTTAGGCTAAACGCTACAACTAGATAACATAAAATATGATATGTGGCAGCAGCAACAAAGGAATTAGGGAATAATGTAATGAAAGATATTAAAATATTTGGATTAATAATTTGTTTCAAAAATGTATTACCAAAGGCATAAATAGTTCATTAAATAAAATTAATAATGTTATTCAGTTCCATCCCAATACGCCAGCATATAAAAACACACTTTACATATCTTTATCTAAAAATTACAGTTTTAAAATTACCTTTTATTTACTTAAACTATTCAGAAAGATGTCTTCATAAATTTTAAAACCATTCTGTTTGAATAACAACTTTTATATAATATTTATTATTCATAAATTTATTTTTATTGACGTATAAGTTTAAATTCAGATAATCGTTTCGTTTTACATTTTTCAAAGTTATGAAATTAACACTTCTCATATTTAGATTTACTTTGTAAAAGGAATGTCTATCACGTCAAGCTGAGGTTACGTTTCCCCCGTTGTCAGACCGTAACTCTAACCTGTCTCCTAGATTTCAAAAAGTTTCCCACGTTATTGTACTAACATAACACAATAGAAATACATGTTAGGTTACATTTATTTAATAAATTTAGATTTCTCCATACTAATATAATATATACGATTTCCATATAAGGGCCTAAATTATGGAGTTTACTATTTCTTCTCGATTTCCCCCTCTCCTCTTCAGTTTTAAATATAAAAATATCTAATCATTTAAGTAGTTACGTAAATTATTTACGTTGAAAGAATCAAAGGTTTCGTTCTAGCAGTAATGATAATTTTACGGTGTATTTAGATTTTAATGTCTCACTACCATTGTAAATTGTGTAAGACCGATATCTTGATATCTGATAGGTTTAGCCTTGATTTTCCCGGAAATGTCAATCTGGGAGGTACCATTTAAATTTACATAGTAAGGCTATTTTTACAATGACCAACTGTATTTATACAAACAGCACTTCTGACGTTTACTATGGCGAAACTAAAACTGTACATTGTCATTTACTTGCTGTAATGAAATATGTAAAATACATAATATTAGGTGAAAAATAAGAAAGAAGCAAATTGTGTTTATCAAATAAATATATCATACTTATATCAAAATATTTTCTTACGTAAAATTCCTACAAAGCCTTAAACAATCAACGCATGGCCGTAGTATTTTTCCAGTTTGAACGGTGATTGTTATTTCTTTTCTGGTAATTGATTATTGTTTAATTTCTTTCTGACTTAAAACTGAAAAAAAAATTCCGTGCAAACAATTTATTTCCATTATTAGTTTTATACGTTTATATATAAACGACGTAACCGCTTGTTCCAAAGTATATATAAATACTCGTATATACACCTTGGAACAAGCAGTTACGGCGTTTAGCTGCTAATATTGACTGCATAACGAGATGAGAAGACGTATATTGATGTTACTGAAGGAATTTAAAAAATCTAAATATTTTATGTCTTGAAATATTACGACTCTTGTGAATCTGACTATAATAAACATGTGCTTTTTTTTCTTCCAGAACATTGTTTCACTCATTTATTATTACATTTATGACATATTGTATTACTCACTTAAGTCCTACTATTTATTAATTTTTTTAAATAATAACATTATTTCCACCGTAATAATTACAATTTTAACAAATTAATATATCGGAACACAAGCTCTACTGCTAGTCGGATGATCGTGAGCTACCTACGGTTCGTAACTGTGTAGTGACAGTTAATATTTTCTTTAAATAAAAGCAAAAGTTACATTTTTAAAACCTCGTACTCCTTCAATGGGCACATTTGTAAAGACCTCATTTCCAAATTTCATAAACATGAGGAAAGACATTTGGCCCAAACTATAAATGCATAATCAAGTATAAATACCAAATAGTAATTTGTCGAGTTAAAACAAGACCCCACTTCCCTCGAAGACCAGAAACAAAACTTCAATTTTTGATGTGGTCTACTTTCCAAACACGTTTTCATCAAGTTATCAGGAGCTAATAGTTCAGCTAACTTGCACAAAAATTTGATAGTTCTTTCAGAAGAAAGTTAAGAGATACAATTCCGTCTTCTAATGTAACTCTCTATTGAGGTAAAAAGAGTGGCAGCCAATTTAAAACTTTGTAGGGAGGAATTGCAATATACGTGAAATTATGTCTTACAAAATGATGTTTTATATTCCATACAAGCAGCCATCTGAATAATGTATTCTGTTCAATATCCAGCAAAGATATTTCTGGTTATGTAATGGACTACAAATGAGAGTCTTTTGAATGTGTCTAGAGTAAAAGTAAAAGTGATTTTCTGATGTAATATGTTTAATGGTTACTCCGTCTTTCGCGAGGGTAAAATACGTATACAATTTGTGTCCTCAGGTATTAATTATTTATCATTAGTAATTACTTACACCCCGATCTGACTTTTATAATTAAACATTTTATTATATATATATATATATATATATATATATATATATATATATATATATATATATTGTGATTTATAAAATGTACTTTTTCAATTAACAGCTACTATATTAGTTGTTTTGCGAAAAATTAACCATAATATTGGTTGTAAAATACATTGGATTTGAGTTAAATTAAATATAAATCCAATAAGTTATATATATCCAATCCATAAAATATGGATAGTGAATATAAAAATGAAATTGTTAAAAAAAGTTTAGATAATCAAATGAAAATTAAACAGTTTTACAATGTATGCAAATATTTATATTTCTTAAATATAGTACAAGGTGTTACGCAGGTATAAATGTTAAGAATAAAAATTATCTATATATCTGTTTTGTGATATCGAATATTAAATAAGTAGATTTGGTATGTTTGAAACTAATCTAAAAAAGTCAACTTTCTGATGGTTTTACTTCTAAATTTTACGCAGAATGTAAACAATGTAAGGTTGTATTGCTCAATATATTTTTTGAAAATTACATGGAGAATGATTTATTATGTATTTATTTTATCTGTTAATATTAATCCTGTGTCAATATATTTTGTCATTTTATTCATTAAAGTTTTACTGTTAAAATTAGACTTGCACTACTTGTTGTTAAATTTGTTTTCTTATAATAAATTAATTGGTAAATTATTAAATAATACTTGGAAAACAAATTTAACATGAAACAACAAAAACCGCATGTGCACAGGACACGGAAGGTTTTTTTAAAGCATAGGGTGTTCGTAATCCTGTTGAATAATTTCAAATAATTTTCTGATTACGCTAAAAAAAAGTGAAAATAAAATAGAAAAGTAATATTAGAATTATAACTTTACACGGAAACGTGATGTTTAATAGAGAAAGGAATTCATGACTGATTATTAATTAGAAGAAAAATTAATTTTAACTTTTTCTTGACGCAGTAATATTTAAAGTTATATGGACACTTTTAAGTAAATGGGTGTAAAACCCCATCAAATTGAGAAATAGCCCTTCAAGAAACGAAATCTAAATTAACTTAAGCTCTAAGTTGTAAATATGATTTGATCTGATTAATTATTAATATAATTTTATTCGTGAGGATATTTACGATTGGTTACATAATATTGTATAAGTTGATATATTGCATTAAATTAGCTCACTCTACCTGAATATTGAATCAACTACTGAGACTAAAATGTTGCTTACAAAAAATACCCTCACAAGTTTAGCTAGCTCTTTCGCACACAAATTTGAGTTGATTATGTAATTATTATACGTGGAATTGATTATTCTATTCTTGTTTGTACCTAGTAAAAGAGATTACACTTTGTATACGCATGATATTATGTAGTTTAGACATTTACGATTGCAACAAAGAGACGAGAACACAATATAAAGGATTATAACGGATTGAGATAAACGTATATTGATAAATAAGTGAGGTTTGTGGACTAGTGCAAGGAAATTGAATTTTACGACAGAATGATTCGTAACAAGAAAACTGAGGTATACGGAGTAGTTCTTAATTACATAAAAAATAATATTTACTACTAAAAAAACTGATCCATGCTTAATGGACATTGAGATTGAACAAACTACGGAAGAGTGCTGGGTTTACTTTCTCTTGATATCCAATAGATTCCAATTGAATTGGCTTAGGGTTATATTGGTGCTACTCAACATGATGGAATTCAAACTTCGCATGCTGTACTGAACAGTCAACCTATTATTAGTTTGAACAGATGTAGCCAAATTAAACAGTTTAAAACGGAACTCTACCAGTTTATATTTTCATCCTAATTACCACCACAAAAAATTAAGTTATTTATGTTTCGGATTGTATGCCTTAAATTAGATTACAGCGAGGTTAGGTTTTGATGTTACATTAAAATAAATGCTGTTTTAGGTTTCAACTAAACAACTGCTCTTAAAGAAGTGTCATCGGCAAACAATAATCCTTTTCCAAGACCAACATATAAATTAAAAACTACAATGGGGGCAACATTTATCAATAAGGAAATTCAATGAGGGTTACTTCTCACGTGGAATGATGAGAGTTTATTCTGAGAACACAATCAAGATCATTACAAGTTATAAATTAGTTCAAGCTTATGAGTGATTTAGAAAATTTTTGAGGTTGCTAAATAAGTCACAAAACTTGTGATCTACAATCACACACGTAAGAAACTAAAGGACTAAAATTTTGAGATAATTTCCAAATGTCTGAATAAATGACTTTAATAATAAAACAATATCATCGGACTTATATTTAAATTCAAATGGTCAGTTGCTGAATAAAGTTTTTTACTGTTTAGCTTCTCTCAGAGCACAGAACTGTGACCCTATAAGTATCTCATTTCCTGATCAATACAAATCCATAACACGAGCTCAAAAGTCTGAAGTAACTTCAGAGTCTTGTACAAAGTAATCCTTATGTTTACATCTTGTTTCCTTCCTTCAAGGATTCAGTTTAATAATTGAATATCTAAAGCTAAGACTGGAATAACTTACAATTTGTGTAAAATTTTGCTCCCCCCCCCCACCTCTTCACCAGCCAACTTGGGTGTATAATATGTACCTTCCATTCATCCCTAAGTTATAATGTGATTGATTAACATCCGAAGGCTATAAACCAAACATCGATTACATTTAGTTACACTAATTTGCTTCTATCAACGATTTTATAGGTCTTTTACGTAATATGTAACTTAGTAATGATTATACATATAGGCAAATTATTACTTTAGTTATTTTAACATTTTTTAGAATCAAATAACCATTCTGTCTACAGGCCTCACGTTTGTTATTTTAAAATGTCTTCGATGTTCATATAATTCCTTTTTGTTGAATCCTACTTGTAATTTAAAATTTCAGAGATAATAACTATCTTAAATAACAGAAATATATCTCAAACCAGACACAATATAATAAGGTAATAAGATATAATTCTCTTATAAGGTAAGGAATTAGACTATCAGACGGTTTTTATACTTTGGATCAACTTCCGTTATCGACTCACTAAGATCCATGATCTATAAATAGATATATTATTTAATACGTTGATATAATCCTTTAAATGTTTTTGTAGTTCTAGTGTAAGTGTCTTCATACTGATATTAACAATTTTAGTCATCTATTAAACTATAATACCTACAAATACTATTAGAGGCTGGAGTTATGTGTTTAGGACTTCTACGTTTGGATTTTTTCGTTTAAAATATTTTGAAGATTTTCCTCAAAGAATGTATAATATACTTATTATTACTTATCACATATTATTAATAATTTGATAGGAAAGAAGCGAACAACAACACATAGTTGTAAAGAGACTTCCAATTTTTGTTTTGAAGAAATATATTCCCGTGAGTAACAGGAATATATTAAATTAACTGAAACCATACGTTCATAAATGTTAAGTTTATTTATGGAAATAACTGATATACGACATTGTTGTAGAAAGAAAATTTATTATGGTAACAAGTTTAGTTATAGGAAAATATTCATTATGAATCTTCTCTTTAAAATAATAAGCACGTTTTTAAAAATCAATCGTGACGTTTTATATATTAAACACCTTTCAGAGAATTAATTAAAAGTTTATTAAGTTATATTTTTAAAAATTTAAAAATTTTTAAAAAATTTTAAAAAATTTAAAAAAAGTTATATTTTTTAAAAAAATTTCCAAAATTATTCACATACCGAGATTAATTACATTCAGAATGATGCTGCAGTAATGTAAATATGGTTGCAATAATGTCTTCATTGTTATCTAGAGGAGTGTTAGAAAGAGATGTTCTTAACATTACCATTTTTTATGTAAATTATTATTTTTCTTAATAAGGTGAAAGTCGTTATGCCCTTATTTTACATGTAAGTTTTAAAACTCGTTATTGTTACGAAATTTACACTGTATATTATGTCATACACAAATTAATAAAAGATTAATTCCTTATTTACATAGTCTTTAAGTACACATATTAATAAAAAATAAAGGGGAGAAAGAGAGTTAACATTAAAAAAAAAGTCATGTAATCAATAAACACATAAATTTCACAATATTATACGAAATGAAAATTTTTATTATTTAATTTTATATGTTTTGAATTGTATGTTAATCCATTACTTATTTTATTAAAGCAACAATTTTCCTTACAAACACTTACTCCACATGATATAAATTAATTGAAATAATTTAATTGAAAAATGTCCACCAATACAATATATTCTATGTTCGGAATTCACACAGATATACTGTTCTTGATTTTACAGTGGTTACCAAACAACCCACAAATGTGAACACTCGTTGCGTTTTGTTTATATCTCAGTTGGACACTTCAAAACATACAAAACACACAATTTTCCATTTAAAATAAATATTTAGTCTGAATGATATTAATAAAGTATTCTAATTCGTCTTGATGAACCAAATAAACAATTTAATATAGAACCAACAATTAAAAAGTAATTGACAATTTATGTATAATTCATGTATTTGGACCTATGTAAAACTACATTGACTATCTAAAATGAGGTCTTGCACCTAGAGAAATTCATAAGCTTAAACTTATATTATCTATGTTATTATGTTAAAAAACTGATGAAATTATATACACAGGACATAATTGATATAAATAATTACGTCGACTTTAATTATAATTATTTGAATAAATTTAATTTGTTTATTAAAAAAAAAATACAGTTCCAATGCAATATATTATTGAATTTATCGATATTTGCACTATAATCGGTAAGCGGAGAGTTATAACTAAGTCGACGTGTTTGTCAGTTGTTACATTAATTTGGACGGTGTGTAAAATAAGCTGTGATTTATAAGCGGGCCCATTCCTTAGTGTATCAAAATGGGCGATTATAGCACCGCAAATGATGCTTGATTTATACAATGTACTAGATGAAAGCGACGAGAGCAAATGTATATCTTTCATCCAGCGATATCAGTACGTGCATAAAGAACGACAGTAGCTTCTTTCGAAGTTGTAGCATCGTGTCCCTTAAGTAGACAAATAAGAAGGTAATTTGGTATTAACGGCCGGAATCGAAGAGATATTTTCTTTTGAATGTTTTCCTTTAAGAGTTCGAACATGAAGATGTAGAATAGTTAGTAAATCAGCTGGTCCATACAAAAGTGACTGTACCATGCCACCAAGAGTGATCATGAATATAAAGAACTTTAGTTGTCTTGAGAATGATTATCCACTGGGGGTATAAATAAATATTGTTTGATTTGTTAAAACTTGATTTGAGTTTGATTTATTCAAATTTAACTAACCTGGAAACGACGTGATGACATTTGCAGTTTTTTAGAATTTTCTTTTAACGGAAAACCTTTTGGTACCATTCTTTTTAAAATATAATTTTATATATGCTTTCCCAAACTAAGTTGTTTTAGTAGGTTTATTGTTTTTCATAGATCAATCTTTCTTAAAAAGTAAAACCTATGTAAATTGACATCGGTGACGTTGAAAGTTGCCAAAAATATTACCATTTTTATATCATAGATAGACCTAAAGAACTTTTTTGTAGTGATTAACCATATTCATTTAAGTTGCTTCCCGTGTTCCAGTTTGGGTAAATTCCATTAGAAAACGAAATGTCGATGTATTAACTTTGACAATATTACAGGTGTTTTGCCCGGTGTCTACAACTAAGTAATTGAGTCTCATCCTTTTAATGGTTCAACTAAGCTAATGAGTTCACTACCCTACGTCTGCCTCTACAAAACATTCATTATACCTTATGCATCCTAACATACCCTTTAAGGTGAATTATTAAAGTCTGTCAAACAAAAATATTACTACAATTCAAGAGTCTTCAGAGACTGGCTTATCTATAGCTAATCGTGGTTTCAGAAGTTGTTGGCCAGAAGTACTTGAAGTTATTTTCTGAATTTTTATTATTAATATGTTTGCTAAAAGCGGTGGCACTAAGATGTGTATAAAGAATAAAAATTATAAACAGTTGGAGAAAGACCCCATTAATCTGATATAACGTCAACAAACTTATATCAAGAATCACATTTCGTCATAAAATCATATGTCGTGCTGATGGAATCTATATTTAAAACGACCTACGGTTTTCGAAAAGACTAGAAAATACCAAAACATCCTCGGATATGTCAATTGTGATTGTAACATTTAAACAATGATAATGCTTTAAAAAAATATTGGTAGTAAAAAACAAACACAAGAAAATTATTCAATTGAACAATATATAAGATGGAATCTCGGATACAGTGAAACCTACGTTATCCTTGAAAGAATCAAATAAATGGCAAACCTAAAGTCTATTAAGAGGGAGGACATATTTATAGTGTTGTAAAAAGGGATACATATAATGAAAGCCGTCTCTTATAAGATGAACTATACCAAGGTGTAAAAAGAGACAGGATACATGCATGGATATTGACAAATATAATGTATAAAAGATGTATATGGTTGGTAACTAGATGGAAGTATACATACTCTCATGTAGTTAGACTCATTAATATACTTTATAAAGTGTCAGATATAATTAACCGTAAGTATCAAAAGCAGTCGCAGTAAACGGTAAATATTGAATATATATGACACGTTTCATGGCATATAACTTGTATTGAAATAATTTTAAAAATCCTAAACTGGACAATTTGAGTTAATGAAAAAGATAATTGTTACATTGTTCCCAACAAATGGAGAAAAATAAGATAGATATGGAATTGAAAAAATGTTTACTTTGGTAGAGTTAAATAAGATGGGAAGAGTCTACAAATTAGAAAGTCCTTATCAATGGAAATATAAACTATAAAGTAGTAAAGATAGTGCTGGAACTTACTCAAGAACTTCAGGAACTTTATAACTCATGTATGCTGAAGGAAATGTTGTTAAAAGGTAGAAACTTAAAGTTTGGAGGAAGAGAGAAAAGGTATCGAACAAAGAATAACAGTTTACGCCAGTTTAATTGGATTAATAGTGCAAAGACTTATGGAATACCTAGAAGTTGGAAAATAAATGTATAAAACATTAAAATAGTACTTTATTTATTAAATAATTATTATTAATGCAAACAAAATTATTACATTTTATAAATTTCTTTTGTATATGTTTGTTATTAATTATTTGAAGTTATCAAAAAATGTTGAATTTCAATACACATATATTGTTATTTATTACTACAACATTGTATGTGTTCTTTAAAATGATTTAAAGTGTAATAATAATAATTTAAAAAATATGTTTCCGATTAGTGGTTATGTGTATATTGAGTTATATACTCCATAGTGGTATAGTGGATATTATCTACTATAAAGGAAACTCTATCTGGAGTTTTGTGACATTATTTATTAAGGATAATAATATAACCTATTTTTGATTTTTTTTTAAATCTAACTAACCATGCAGTTGGCTAGGATTGGTTTTTGCAAACAATAAGTTCTTTCAAACGCTGTATATTAAAAACTGAGTTTCTATTGTGAATATAAATTAAATAACTATATTTTAATTTAAACAAAGTAATTACAAAATACTTGGTAGTGGATGAGAGTATATGAGTTTATGAACATGAGCCTGAAAGTTTGGGAATATATATTTAAAAAAAAAATTAAAAATAATTTTGTTTGTGTAAGATATTGTATTTTATTATTTGTGTAAGAATATTATTAGTCGCAAATTTTATTATTTTTTTTTAATAATTGGTTTTCGTTATAACTGAGTTATTGAAGTAATTTTAACTTATCTTTGTTTTGAGTTATAACGTTGTATTCCCATCTTTATATATTGAAGTGGACAAAAACCTTTAAAACTTAAAACATCGTGGCTAATTACTGCTATAAAATTTTGTTAAGTGTCTATTTAGAAAGTTATCCTGTAAAGACAAACGATGCAACCTCAACTTTACAACAGCTGGTTCTGTGCAAGCTTCAAACTTATTTCATAAATAAGGGGAAAGGGTGGGCAAAATTTAATTAAGGATGAGTTACTAGTTTTGAGACGAAAAGATATATTGATAATCTATGAGTATATAAATCCAGAAGGTTTTAGCCATTATAATGAATTCATAAATGAAATAATACACAAAATATATTTGTACATATATTTATGTAGTAAATATTTCTAAAGTTTTGACGTGAATTAATTAATGAAAAAAATTAGATATTAGACTAAAAATGTGTTAAATAATTTGCCTCTTCTTTTGATGATATTTTAAAAATTCTACCTCAATTTTACACAAAAATAGATAAAAAGTCAAATGGAATTTCCGTCTTGAGTTTTAAATTTTTCTTTCATTTTTAAACATGATTAAATTCATATCATTTCCGTAATTATTCACACTTTGATTCGTAAGTTAGTAATAAAACGGCTTTACATGTTTCTATAAAATAGTACACTTCACATTAATGAAATATAAATTTGTTTACCATCAAATGCCAATATGGAATATATATATAAGTACAATTATGGTGCTCCATTAAAAGTTTTAAAACATAGCTTTTAATTTTTCTCACTTGTTGAAAATTGTGCACTAAAACTTAACATGATGCCTATTTCAGGTTTATTTACACTTTGTTTATATTTACATCTTAGAGAATAGTTAAAATATATCACATTTTCTTCTAAGTAATTATTAAAAAAGAGAAAAACTTATTTAAAGCCATGGAAAATGTAATTTTTAGTAGTTTACCAAATGTGTTAAACAAAGGAAAGTTATAAATATGACCATATAAATAAAACTCTTATATAGCTAAAACAATTATTTTTATAAGCTTGTATGATGCAAACGAAGTTTTTTCGCCTGAATCTGCAATGGATGCAATTATAATTTTCTTAGTGGATAATTATGTCTGATAAATGTATTTAAGTTAAACCATTCGCTATGTTATAAGATTTTATGCGATGATACCTAAAAAGATAAAATATATCTGATGTCGGTATTTAATACTAACCCCATAATGCAGAAGTAATACATAATATTACTCATTAATTAAACTTAATACAAATATATCAATACTATTACATCCGATTTTAATATTCGACCATAGAGGTATTTCATATCATATAACTTCTTTATATAGGCTACATTAAGACTAAAACAACCCTAACTGTGTGTTAAATAGGCTTTAGCTCTAGCACCGAGTTAATGTATAACAGAACAGTTCTGATTATTTAAAACAAATTTAATTTCATTCAGGTACAATATTGACTATATTTTTGAACTAATAAGTTACAACGCTTAAGCAGATCCGAATTTAACTCTTTAATTGACTTAAAAGCTCAAGTTAGATCGTGGCTTAATTCAAATGAAGATTATTACAAATAATTATTACCTAATATAATTTTGAATAAATGATCGTATATTATTAAAGTCTGCAGTCAGAAAACATAATGTATACCATGTAGTAATGAAGTAGTTCTATTAATAAATAACTGATAAGATTTAATGTTCGGTTCAATTTAAAAGTTTACACAAAATGTTCTTAAATGTATTCACGTTTAGGTTCATTCTTTAGGACAAAAAAAGTTCTTGTTAATTTATTATTTCTATAATCTTTCGTTGAAAGTCACTCAAGTTAAACAGTATATTATAAAAATTTAGTGGTTTAGACACATAAACAATATATCACAAATCAAAATTAATTATTTCAAAGAAGCGAATAAGACGATTTGTTTACAGGATCATACGATGAAATTAAATTAACATATCCAAAATATTTACGTAGTTGTTTTTTACATAATATTATTATATTCTGATTTAGCCAACAAGTTTTACAGTACCATTTTAAAAGAGCATAAATATAAAAATGTGCTTTGTATATTTGTTTCGCCAAAATTTTATATTGTGCTTGTTGTGATATATAGGTTTATACACATAAATTATAGATTTATCAAATGTTTCAGATTTGCATGATGTATTTTACGAAAAGAATAAATATAATCTATTTATTCGCTAATGCAGCACACCATTAGAAGTTAATATTTATAACACTTTGATCTCTGACTGAGAAGTAAATGAGGCCTGCTTATATAAAGGGCAAGTTCTAATGACCATACTTGTTGTTTAAGGAACTCTTGAAGCGGTAACAAGGAACATGGGGTGAGGTTGGGAAATTCAAGATTACTTCGTCTAAGTAATTGAATTCACATCTATTATCAAAGTTTACAATTAATTTATGTTTTTAACGTCGTTTAGTCTTGTTTTCTCTTTTTAAAATTTTAATTTATTATAACAAAAATATACACTTGAAAGAAGATAATTTGACACTTATTAATGAAATGATTGAATTTTTAAAATTAAATGCTTTGCAATAAAATTTAAGTGATAAGGAGTAATGATATTGGTAACACAGATGAACATTTTGTTTTAGGAAACATATAAAAAAATCTCCTAATGTAACAGCCCAGTGCCTTCCATAGAATAATTCATGTATCTCATATTTATTTGTGTTGTACGATTTTCTGTTGGTTTCTATATTTTGTTTGCAAATGTTTCCTGTTATAGTATTCCATGTAAATAATTCCTAGAAACTGAAAATTGTTTCTTTGATGGGCACTTTTTTCCTCAATTACCAACTATATTGTAAAAAGTTTACTTTAGGGAAATTGTATTAATTATTATAGAATTTCTTTTTAAATACATTTTTTAAACGATGAAGTTCTAATTGAGATTATAAAATAAAAAATGCCAGAAAATCATAAAATGTCGTATTATATTAATTTGGTGTTAGGTCAAATAACATATATTTTATTTGTGTTATTGTTCCGTTATATTAAAAAAATAATTAAAGCTTCATAGGGTACTATTAAAATAGCAGTTTAAGAATATCAGCTGTTCATGTTAGATATAGCGGCCATCCTATCCAATTGGACCCAAACCAGTTACAAATGGAAAAAAAACAAATTTTGGATACGGATCTTAAAATATATTCCTGAAATTCTAATAGAAGTAATATATATGACGAGTTAAGCAATTCCTTGGTAAGCAACTGAGGAAAGCGAGAAACGAATGTCTTGATCTCGATTTTTCATAAGGGGTCTAAATGTGAGAAAATAACTTCTTGGAGGCGGTGCTGCACGATAAGTTAGTTTTATAGTAGTATTTTATGTACCAAGAGACTTTAAATTCGATGAAATAGTTTCTCTGTCATGATGGTTCTGACGGAACAGGAGTCCATAAGGCCAAGTATTTTCAATTTCCCTACAACCACTTCTAAAGAAGGAAGAATTTTATTGGTTATGGGGGTCGCTTAAGAACTATATTTGGTTTAGGTAATAACTTTATAGGTGCTGTTCCCATTAATTTATATATATATATATATATATATATATATATATATATATATAAATTATATTTGCATAGTGTAATGGCAAATTTTATGAGAGATATAAAAATCTCAAAATGTCACCATGGTTTTGTTAATTTTTATTTTTTCATGAATAATCGTTTCGTTAAAAATATTTAAAATCTTGAGTTATTCATACAATTAATATATCATTTAAAAAACAATAACTATGAAATAAAAAATAGTTTCAACAAAAAGTTACGTTATGCTCCTTATATTTTCCTTTTTTCTAGAATAGAAGTAATAGCATCAGTAGTGATGATTAAATTCAGTAAATATAATAAATCTCTTGGAGATGAAATTATTCTGTAGAGAATGAATCTTTATTTTAAGCACTGATGATTTATATAATTTTACAATAAAATTGCACAATACAAGTTGTATTTCATGTGTATCATATATATATATATATATATATATATATATATATATATATATATATAGAGAGAGAGAGAGAGAGAGAGAGAGAGCATATATTTGAATGAGATTGTTTAATTATTTTTTTTACAATTGAATTCATACAATTTGAAATATAATGGTGATTTTAAATGTATGTTATGGAATGAATAGAAAGGCGATTACGACTTAAAGGTTTTTTCCCCTTTAAACAATAAATATAAATAAATAACATATTAAGCTCTTTGCGTGTTGTCATTAATAGTTAATAATGTCAAGAATAATGAAACAAATCGTGAGTATAACTAAATTTCAATATAAAGATTGAAACATTAACTTTTTAAGCTAGATTAAATATAAATATACAGTAAACATTTAAATATTAATGTGACATATATAACATGAGGTAGGAAGTGTCGGCTGAACTTGTACAACCCAAACAACATTGGACTTTAAAATTATGATTCTGGAGTTTAAATCTACTTTTTCATTCCTGTTTGAAAACTGAAGAACATCTACCTTTTGTTTTGGTACATTAAACATATATAAAATTTAATTTTTTACAATTAATACCAAGTGTAATTCTAAGCAATTCATTATATGTGCATTACTGTACAAATTTGTGAATTTATTACAGTTGCCATATTTTTTTCAAATTGATATTTATCGGTTTTAGATAAACTTAAAATGTTGTTATTTTGTTAATGGTTAGTAGAGTTTAACCGAAATGGCATTAGTCCAAATTAATTAAGTTATAGGTTCGGCTATCGAAAACCACACAATCTACGATACTGGTGAATCTATGAAATTTAACGGAGATGTAAACAATTATATTTACTTATTTTCAAATTTTGTTTGAACTACATGTAAAATATACAGAAAACAATATAAAAAAAAGTTTCATCTGGAGATTTACATTTTTCAGATGAGAAAACCTAAAGAGGAGTTTAGAGGGGGCAGTTCGAAGTTGGTGGAAAGTTTGTAACGTCATTCACAATTCAAAAAAACTAATCTGTACTTGCTTATCAACAATTCACTTGCCGTTCCTTTATATCTCATCCGGAACAGGCCTCTAGCGTGTGGTGAAACCTGGCGGCGAATATCAAAACCCAACCTCACCTTAGATTCCGGAACTCGTCAGACTGCCTAGCAATCAGGTCAGTCGTTCCAAGGTCACATCAACGTACAGAAGCTCTTTCTTTGATCATGAAATCTAAATTTTATTAAGTCTTCATCAAGTTATTCACAACAGTTCTTCTTTTTTTAAAGTTTAAAATGAGTTACATTTCAGTGAGTATAGTTTTGGTGATTCTGGTTTTCTAAACATTAATTATCAACAGCAACGACCAACACGCACATGTCATTCTTCCAGGCATTTTTTTTTATTTATTATTTTTTTTATTATTTTTTTTTTTTTACAATTACCAGGTATGTCTACTTTAGATTTGACCATACAGTAAAATTGTTAATATTTTGAAGCTTTGTTTACTGAAATATGTGTTTCATATTTTCCTTTTGATTATTCAATGATTCTTATTGAAGGTTAACAACTTGTAAAAAGCCTTCTTTCATTTAAAGGACAATTTACAAAATCTAACTGTAAACTTAAACAGTCAAAGTAATAGGTATTAAACAGTCAAAGTATTAAGTATTAAATAGTACCAAAATACTAAGTAGACAAATGTTTTTTCTGAACTAGAATCTTTGCTTTTAGAATTTTTCTAACTGTTGTTGCAAGTCTTTTATTTCAAACAAAGATCAAGATATTTATATACGATTCTTTATTAATATCAAAGAAAAACTTAATTATAATCTTTTCTGGACTTCTGTAATTCTGATAATTTTCCTTTCATTTTGATGAAACAACAAAACATTTTTAATAAGAAAAACTTGTGCAATAACATGTATAAGATTGTATAAATCTCTATTCGACGTGTCTTTTTTGCTTAGCAAAAAAAAGCTGGTTGAAGATTGTCGGAGTTTGTTCAGCAATAATTGGATCTGCTCTACCTGGCAATTGCAGACATGTTTAAAAACAAAAAAAAACTATTTTCAATCTTCACTAAGTGCACTCTAAAATAATAGTTGTTTAAACGAAAGGAACTTGAATTGTGAATTTATTCTTCAAAAATATTTAGAACTGAACTCTGTACGATAATATGTCCTTTATTATATATATGTAATAATGTGTACCAATTTATAAAATAATTAATATTTGGTGGTGATGCATGCAAACATTTCGGCCTTCTCGACCCCAAAGGGGTTATTTTTCAAAATTAATAAAATAAAAAACATTGACGTCAATATTTAAAAATTTCAATATTTCAAAATTCCAACATTTCACCTTTTTAAATTTAAATTTTTCTATATATAAATACTTTTTTTTACAAATCTAAATTAATTTCTATATATTATATATATATATATATATATATATATATATATATATATATATATATATATATATATAATATGAATTTGTTCTTTTAAAATGGAAAATGGTATAACATTCATTTATTTGTAAAATGTGCTTCTATATATGTATATGTATATATTTATGTGTATGTTTAGACTAAGTATTGGATAACACAAAACTTGTTCACTAATCTACCATTTTCACCTTTTTTTATACATGCATATATATGTATCCGAAAACTTAAATTCTTTTTCAACAAAAAAACTCTGTAATTTTCTTAAAAAAAAATTAATTGTGAATTGTCAAATCTGATCCTTAAATTCAAATTTAAATTAAATATATTTGTTTTTGTTAATGAAATTTGTCTTTTTTTTTTTTTTTAAATTGTTACCAGTTGGTTCCACTTTAATAATTTCAGTCGCCTGGTAACAAGTTCACATAATTAAATTAAAGAAGTTCACTTTCTTCAATCCAATTAGAGAGAGAGAGGTAGACAGCAGAGGTATTTATTTCCTTTTGCAGATCTGAGGCTCCTGAAAGACAGAGTGGAAAAGCTACAGCAGCTAGAAAAGAGAGTGTGTTAACTCTCATTGTAAGAAAATCCGATTTGTTTCTTGTTCATATCAGTTTACAATATTTTAAATAAACTCCCATTAATATCAATAAATTACAAATGCTATAATTAAAAAAAAAAAAAAAAAATCGATAAAAATATTAGAATTCAATCTTCAAATAAGGAACTAAAACGTGCAATATATAAGTGGAAGAGGAAAGACTATAATTAGTATATAAATAACATTTTATTTCTGCGTTTTACGGGTATTAATAAATATAACAGGTTATAACAGTGGTGATTATAATTATGTTGCAAATAAAAGCTATGTTAATCTCTGTTTTGGTAGCAACGTGATCATATTTTATAAATATTTAATATATCATAAACCATCAGAAAGTAATTAAAAGTGTTGTTTGTGAGGAAACCAAACTTTGTAATATATATTGCTATACGATAAAACTAATGAAAAAACGTTAAATATTGTTTCGCAAAGAAAACTTGCTGTTTATTACTAATAATTGATTTCAATATCAAATGCGATCAAGATTGAGTGTTTGAATTACAGATGTAAATGGAGTAAAATATGACATCATTTTATATATTATATATCCTTTAAGTTTGACCGATTTAGCTGTTATTTAATTCATTGTGATTATCGGTGTTTGGTTTATTAAAATAATATCTGAAATTGAACATCCAGTTATGTAAAATTTAGAAAAAAGATAATTTTATGGATCAATGTGTGAATTATTTAGTTATTTGTGTAATACAAATAGTTAAATAAAGATTAGAAGATAAGATAATCTATTATTATATTATGAAATAAACACCCGTTCAATTTCAAAGTATTCATTGCAAAATTGTACAAGACTTGATAATCGATAAGACGTATTAATTTTTTTATTACACCCTATATAATGCAATTGAGATTTAAAAATGAATAAATAAGTCATTATCACCATATAACAAATTATTTATTATGTTATGAACTAGTTTTGAAATATTTATTAATTCTTTATGGTTTTAGAAAAAATCACACTCATTACATATTCTTTAATTGCATTTTATTTATTTATTTATTATTATTTTTTTTTTACAAAATAAACTGAGATTAAAGTTAAACTGTAAGCAAAATATAATCGTTGTAAAAGAAAGACTGAGAATCGTAATTTTTAAATATCAAAACTCTATAATTTCAATCTTTACAATATCTTTCAATATTTAAAGGTAATTGGTTCCTATCGCCTGTAATGGAAAAGTGTAAAATATTTATCTTTTGCAAAATGTTTATAAAATTTATTAATTCTTTGATTTGATTTTTGCAACTTTTAATGGTTAATTTAAATATATATATATATATATATATATATATATAATAATAATAATAAACGGCCTTAGTCGGGTAGCTAAGTAGCTAAATTTGATAGATATACTAAAAAGTCAAATAGGATTGTGAAAACATATTAAGTGAGTTTTTAGTACAGTTAAAATATGAAGAAAACAATATGACGTGGAATTATTTCCACCAAGTGTTCATTCTACCGAATCTCTTTGTGTTATTTAATTCCAACATTAAACTTGTTGCTTCAATTGGTTTGCATTACAATACTATAAGTTATTTAATAAGAGTTTTTAATGCGTAATATTAACCAGTTAGTTGTTGAAGGTAATAGTACTCGTTTCGTTAACTTTTCGTACTGTTTACGCGAAATTTTCAAATAATAGGAAATGAGGGAATAATGGTATGTACCAATTTTTAAAGGTATTGAACAATTTTATATTTATCTCCTATTTGAGATATAAACAAAGTTATCGCTGAGGTAAAATACCCAGTCGAGTTTTATACGAAATTGCAATTTTGTGGTTCTTAGAGTAAAATAGAGTTAAGTTATTTTATGTCTGTTTGACGTATGTGTAGTAATATACAGAACCTGTTTGTCGTATGTGTAGTAATATGCAGCACCTGTTTGTCGTATGTGTAGTGATATGCAGCACCTGTTTGTCGTATGTGTAGTGATATGCAGCACCTGTTTGTCGTATGTGTAGTAATATGCAGCACCTGTTTGTCGTATGTGTAGTGATATGCGGTACCTGTTTGTCGTATGTGTAGTAATATGCAGCACCTGTTTGTCGTATGTGTAGTGATATGCGGTACCTGTTTGTCGTATGTGTAGTAATATGCAGCACCTGTTTGTCGTATGTGTAGTAATATGCAGCACCTGTTTGTCGTATGTGTAGTGATATGCAGCACCTTTTTGTCGTATTTGTAGTGATATGCAGCACCTGATTGTCGTATGTGTAGTGATATGCAGCACCTGTTTGTCGTATGTGTAGTGATATGCAGCACCTTTTTGTCGTATAGTGATATGCAGTACCTGTCTGTCGTAAATGTAGTATTATGCAGCACTTTTTTGTCGTATGTGTAGTAATATGCAGCTACTATTTGTCGTATGTGTAGTAATATGCAGCACATGTTTGTCGTATGTGTAGTGATATGCAGCACCTGTTTGTCGTATGTGTAGTAATATGCAGCATTTGTTTGTCATATGTGTAGTAATATGCAGCACCTGTTTGTCGTATGTGTAGTGATATGCGGTACCTGTTTGTCGTATGTGTAGTAATATGCAGCACCTGTTTGTCGTATGTGTAGTAATATGCAGCACCTGTTTGTCGTATGTGTAGTGATATGCAGCACCTTTTTGTCGTATTTGTAGTGATATGCAGCACCTGTTTGTCGTATGTGTAGTAATATGCAGCACCTGTTTGTCGTATGTGTAGTAATATGCAGCACCTGTTTGTCGTATGTGTAGTGATATGCAGCACCTTTTTGTCGTATTTGTAGTGATATGCAGCACCTGTTTGTCGTATGTGTGGTGATATGCAGCACCTGTTTGACGTATGTGTAGTGATATGCAGCACCTGTTTGTCGTATGTGTAGTGATATGCAGCACCATAGCCGTGACCAAGTTATATCATTATTGATATGTTAGCATATTCACCGACATCATGGGTATTTTGTCATTTTTGTGATAACACAAATTGTAATGATGTGGTAACCATAACTAAATAAGAACACTACGACTTTCTCTAACTTTGCTAAAAACATTATTTTCATAAAATATTCTTTAAGTGAAACGTCCAAAAAATCTAATAAAACGAATTGGTTCTCGTATAACACAAAATTCCAGTTCGTTAATATCAAATTATTTTCTCTACAAATTCAATTGGTAAAATGTGAAATAGTGTGATTACGTACCAAAAATCTTATGAATTACCACAAGTAAGATATATTACGGTTTAATTATAAATTTACTTATGTGGTTTGATTACATTTTTACGTCAAAATCCTTAATCAAAGTTATAACTAACTTTTGGACAATTTAAATTTTCTTCTCTAATTTATTCTAATTTTAATTCGCAGTTCTAATTTACATAAATAGAGTAGTAGTATAGGGAATTGGGTTTCTGTGTCAGTCTTAACATGGGAGAGTTAGTGATATAAAACTACGAGTTCAATAACTTCAAGGTAATGTTGTCTAACAACATTTTTCACGACTCAATGATAATTGTTTTTTGTAAGAAGACTGTAATAATTATTATGATAATAATTTTGTAAAATACTATGAAATCAAAGAGATTTAATCTTCTTTTTTAGAAAAATTTAAAAGAAAAAACTTATGGTTTTTAAACTCGTCGTTTTATTTCCGTATCTCTCCCATGTTATGACTGCACCAGAAACCCCATTTCCTATATTAGTTATAGCTTTACAAATTTGAACTCAGAATATGGTGGTAACAACACAAGTTTATACTATGTAGCGCCGGCGCGGTGACACCAGTATAAAATAAAATATCGTGTTTCTTGTGCGTGAGTGTTTGTAGATATTTGTATTTTGTGTTGAATGTTTTAATTAGGTATTTTTGCCCGACGATGGACGATAATGTCCGAAACACGTGTAGTGTAATGAGATATATGACAATATAAACTGATAAAAGAACTAATCAAGGATTGCTGGCTGTAAGTCAGAGATAATAAATAGTAACACAAGTTTGTTTACCAGTTAGTGTTATATCACTGATTGTGTATTTAAGAAAAAACCGCTTCAAATAGAGTGAGCACCATGCCCTCCACAATTTACTACTTATAGTCAGCTTACGAACGTTACACGTTTTTGAGAAGAGCAGGTGGCACCGGATCATGGTTTTTTAAGAAAACAGGCCCATTTCATATTTATTTATTTATTTACCTTCCTCTTACAAATATTTTCCCTCGACAATTTCCCTGGAGTTCATCTTATATCTAAAATTTTCCTATATTCATTATAAAAATTAAACAATTATTCTATAAGTTAAGCATGCGTCATAACTTTAATGATTAATCCTAACATGTATAACCCTACCCTTCATAATCTAAGGTTTTCAATTTCAGGGTTATATTCTATGACTAATACATACTATATATTAACCAATGCTTTATCTTGGAATAACATTCCAATTTTAGGGGTATTTATACGTAACTATCATTAGTGCAAGGCAAGGTGTTGTCCGATTCAACGATGATTTTTTTTTTGTAGTTCCTCCTGCCCTGGATGTCGTCCCCTGGTTTCCGCCCCCTCGACCTTCTGAATTTTGACACACAACATGTTGTGTAAAAAAATAAAATAACACCTATACATACAGTATAAAAGACAATTTGCATTAGGGTAAATTCTATATTAGTTGTTTATCTGATATGTAAAAGTGGCAAATACCTTTTCCCGGAAATTAAATCTCCCATGTTTGTATATTTAAAATAAATATAATTTAGTGTTATGATTTACATGTTAATTTAAACCATACGTTTGCGGATCTTGTTTTCTACCTTAGTTGCTATAAGATAAATTATACATTCATGCAATATTTAATCTAATTTTCAAAATTAGGCCTTCACTATTAACTGATACATTATAGATTTCTATGTAGTTGTTTTTTGAAAGTGTACTTCAATCGCTATAGACCAATGATTATAACTATTTTTTATACCTGGTGGTATATTTATGTAGACTAATCTTTGCCTTGAAACTATTAAAGTTATATTTGTATAAATAAAGAGTTTCAAATTTAATTCCCTATATATGGCAGTTAACAATGCAGGTTATAACGTAATAATTGTTAAAGTTTGTATTTTTCAAGTTGCTTGACTACGTGTAAGTAATTTATCGTTTTTCTGTATTAATAAAAAGCTTATATTCTAAGAAAAGTATTAAACAATAATTGAAATCTCTAATTAATTATAGTTTGCAAGTTTTATAAAATTCACATCATATAACAAACACACGAATCACAGAAAGTGTTTTAAGGATTGAAACATGACGTCTAAATAATAGAGAACATAATATAGATTGCGAATGATATATGATTAGGTCAACAAAACACAATGTGATGTGTTAACTACATAATATATGTAATGTACCGTAAGTGAGAGAAATTATATTTATTAGGTTCTGTTTACATTTTATTTCTCATATTTCGATTTTACTATTATGGAGACACTAATGTTGAATATCTAAATTTAATATTCTATGATCTAATCAGATACAATAAAGAAACGCCTTTTGGAAAAAAAAAAAAAAAATAAAAATCAGGTTACGTTTAAAACCGCATTTGAATCTATTACTTTTAATTAACTTTTGTATATTCAGCTAGGAATGGGGTTGAAGTTGACTTGTTTTAGATGGGACTTGTTGGTTTTGTGTAGGATTGCCAGCAGAACGTTGTAGTTACGTTTCGATGTTGGTTGGCGTTAAAGTAATAAATTGTATTTCAACGGAGAAAATAAAAACCCATTAATCCACCACACTTCCACTCTGGCTTCCAACGATGTGTAATTGCGTGGAATTTAAAATATGAAAAAAATATATTTTGGTCGACAATAAAAGTCGGATTTTATTTTGTAACCTTTAGATAACGTAAGTAAATTGTCATACTTTATGCTTCACAAATTTAGTAGAATAATTATGTTTTGGTAACATATCTAAATATATATTTCGTTATTTTAAGGGGTTTTCATTAGGGGTCAAGACTATAAAACTAAACTAATATATAATTGAGATCTCAGCTAAGTGATTATTACAATGTTCATAAAATGTAAGTTACTTCACAGTTTAAATTTTTAAAAATCAATAATTATTATTGTTTAAAAGTTAACAAAATTATAGTTATAATATACATAGGGTATAGCGAACTTTAAGATCCTTTTCACAACATCTTATATTTTATTGCTTACATACAAATCCCGTATAAAATATTAACTAAAAATAAAATTATTTGACTCTAAAAATGTATTACACAGTCCAATATACTGCGCAGTAAGTATTCTAAAATTTCAGTTGGTAAAATAATTTAAAAAAATACATTATAAACCTATCAGAAATATTGTAGTATTTTTCAATAAAGATAAGGTAAGATATAGTAAGTACTTTCAGGCATCATTATGATCTTGTTTTTCGGGGTTCGACCGCGTCAATATTGTCTGCACGTTGAGTACAGCCGACGTTTCGGGCACTTTACAGATGTCCATTCTCAAGTCTTTTTTCCATTTGTTAAAAGTCTTGACATTTGTAAGGCCTTGAGAATAGACATCTGAAAGTGCCCGAAACGTCGGCTGTACTCAACGTGCAGACAATATTGACGCGGTCGAACCCCGAAGAACAAGATCATAATGATGTTTGTAACCGTGGAAGTCTATACTTCACATTAAGGCATGTTTTATTTATTTAAGGTATGGTTTAGGTATGGGTGTGGGAGAATTTTTTTATAATAGTTTACACAATCTATTGGAAATCATCTCTGGATATCATCCTACACAGTTCCTTGATAACGTCTCAAAACTATTATAATATTACTGTTAATTAAATGAAAACTTATTAATATTATCCCTTAGGTGCAGTTGTTAAGTTCTACTTCGATAACATGTTATCATGTTTAGATTAATTTGTAATTTCCGAAAATTATATATATATATATATATATATATATAATCTATCACAAGGTAAAACCTATTTGAGGTAGTCATGTGAATGATTAAATGTTTCTTATAAATGAGTTACTAACGAATTTTTAAGTTTATAGCTACTAAATTATATTCACGGTTTGCAAATTGAAAAAAACTTTAAAAAATTAAAAAAATCAACAGCATGATGTTGAAACCATACTTACCATGTTTTCTAATTTTCCTGCTCTGGAATAGCAATGAAGGAATATATGAAACAGAGTACTAATTATATTACAATGGCTATCGTGCATGGGTGGCATGTGTGGTGGATCCTAGGTAGCTATTGGAGCCTCAGGATCGTCCACAACATAATGGATCACCGTACCAGAACGATTCACATTTCTTTCTCGTCCTCAACCGCAGCCCTTTCAACACGTTACTCCTCCGGCCCCACGGAGGGGCAGACGTCGAGGGGGCGGCGACCAGGGGATGACTTCCAGAACAGGAGGAACTACAAAAAAAAGTCATCCTACATTCGGACAACACCTTGCCTTGAACTAATGACAGTTAAGTATAAATACTCCTAAAATTGGAATGTTATTCCAAGAATAAGCATTGGTTAATACATAGTATGTATTAGTCATAGAATACAACCCTGAAATTGAAAACCTTACATTATGAAGTGTAGCGTTATACATGTTAGGTTATGTTAACTCTCCCATGTTCAGAATTAGACAGAAGCTCAATTCCCTATACTACTACTCTATTTATGGTTATTAGAGCTGCGACTTATAACTAGAATAAATTAGAGAAGAAAATTTAAATTTTCCAAAAGTTAATTAAATTTAATTAAGGATTTTGACAAATAATATAATCAAACCACATAAGTAAATTTAAAATAAATCGTAATATAACTTACTTGTGGTGATTCTTAAGATCTTTGGTCAGTAATCACCTTATGTCACATTTTACTAATTAATTTTGTAGAGTAAATAATGTGCTATTAACGAGGAATTCACGAACTGGAATTTTGTGTTATACGAGAACCAATTCGTTTTGTTAGATATTTTGGAGGTTTCACTTAAAGAATATTTTATGAAAATATTTTTTTTATCAAAGTTAGAGAAAATTGCAGTGTTCTTATTTTGTTATGGTTACCACATGATCAGAATTAGCGTTATTGCAAAAATGAAATAATTCCCGAGATGTCGCTGAATATGCTAACATATAAATATTGATTAAAATTGGTCTTTTGTCTTTTGATAAAAAATAACAAATTTTTTCAATACCTTTAAAAATTGGTACATACCATTATTCCCTCATTTCCTATTATTTGAAAATTTCGCGTAAACAGTACGAAAAGTTAACGAAACGAGTACTATTACCTTCAACAACTAACTGGTTAATATTACGCATTAAAAACTCTTATTAAATAACTTATAGTATTGTAATGCAAACCAATTGAAGCGACAAGTTTAATGTTGGAATTAAAATAACACAAAGAGATACGGGTAGAAATAACACTTCATGGAAATAATTCTACGTCATATTGTTTTCTTCATATTTTAACTGTACTAAAAACTCACTTAATATGTTTTCATAATCCCGTTTGACTTTTTACGTATATTTATCAAATTTACCTCCCCGACTAAGGCCTTTTAATATATATATATATATATATATATATATATATATATATATATATATATATATATATATGTATTATATTAACCATTAAAAGTTGTAAAAATCAAATCAAAGAAATAATTAATCTTATAAACATTTTGCAAAAGATAAATATTTTACATTTTTTCCATTACAGGCGATAGGAACCAATTTCTTTTAAATATGGCAATAAAGATAGAAATTATAGAGGTTTGATATTTAAAAATTACGATTCTAGTCTTTATTCTACAACGATTATATTTTGCTTACAGTTTAACTTTAATCTCAGTTCATTTTGTAAAATAAAATAAAAATACATTTAAATAAAATGAAATGAATATGCATTTTTTCTAAACCCATAAAGAATTAAGTATTAAATATGTCAAAACTAGTTCATAACATAATAAATAATTTGTTATATGGTGATAATGACTTATTTAATCAATTTTAAATCTCAATTGCATTATATAGGGTGTGATAAAAAAATCAATACGTCTTATCGATTATCAAGTCTTGTACAATTATTTTGCAATGAATAATTTAAAATTGAACGGGTGTTTATTTCATAATATAAAAATAGATTATTTTATCTTATAATCTTTATTTAACTATTTGTGTTACAAATATAACTTAATAATTATTCATACATTGATCCATAAATAATCTGTTTCTAAATTTTACATACTGGATGTTCAATTTTAGATATTATTTTAATAAACCAAACACCAATGATCACAATGAATTATTTAACAGCTAGGTTAATATAATCGTCAAACTTAAAGGATATATATATATATATATATATATATATATATATATATATATATATATATATATATAATTATGTCACTAACTATCGTCACCACGACGATTTACTCCATTAACATCTGTAATTCAATCATTCAATCCTGATCGCATTTGATATTGAAATCAATAATTATTAGTATTAAAAGTTTTTTTCATTACTTTCAACTTATAGCACTATATATTACAACGTGTGGTTTCCTCACAAACAACACTTTTAATTACCGTCTGATGGTTTATGATATATTAAATATTTACAAAATATGATCACATTGCTACCAAAAGAGAGATTAATATAGCTTCTATTTGCAACATACAATCAGCACTATTAATACCTGCTTTATAATAATACCCGTAACACGCAGAAATAAAATATTATTTATATATCAATTATACTCTTTGCTCTTCCACTTATATATTGTAAGTTTTAGTTCCTTATTTGAAGATTGAATTCTAATATTTTTCGATTTTTTTTTATGTTGAAATTATAGCATTTTTAATTTATTGATATTAATGGGAGTTTATTGAAAATATTGTAAAATGATATGTACAAGATACAAATCGGAATTTATTTCACTGAGGTATCACACTCTCTTTTCTAGCTTCTGTAGCTTTTACACTCTGTCTTTCAGGAGCCTCAGATCTGCAATAAAAGAAAATAAATACCTCTGCTGTCTACCTCTTTTGATGAAAGAAAGTATACTTATTTAATTTATTTATGTGAACTTTCCACTAACTTCGAACAGTCCCCTCTAAACTCCTCTTTAGGTTTTCTCGTCTGTAAAATGTAAATCTCCTAATGAACCGTAATTTTATATTGTTTTCTATATATTTTACAGGAAGTTCAACCATAAATTTAAAAAAAGTAAATAAAATTGTTTACATCTCCGTTAAATTTTATAAATTCTTCAGTATCGTAGATTGTGTGGCTCTCGATAGCCGAACCTATAACTTAACTAATTTGGACTAATGCCAATTAGGTTAAACTCTACTAACCATTAACAAATGAACAATATTTTAGGCTTTTCCATAACCGATAAATATCAATTTGAAAAAATATGGCCACTGTAATAAATTCACAAATTTGTACATTAACGCACATTTATTGAATTGCTTAGAATTACACTTGGTATTAATTGTAGGAATTTTAATTTTATATAAGTTTAATGTACCAAAACAAAAGGTAGATGTTCTTCAGTTTTCAAACAGGAATGAAAAAGTAGATTTAAACGCCAGAATCATAATTTTAATGTCCAATGTTGTTTGCGTTGTACAAATTCAGCCGACACGTCCTATCTCATGTTATTGTATTATGTCACATTAATATTTAAATGTTTACTGTATATTTAGATTTAATCTAGCTTTAAAAGTTAATGTTTCAATCTTTATTTTGAAATTTAGTTATACTCACGATCTGTTTCATTATTCTTGACATTATTAACTATTAATGACAACACGCAAAGAGCTTAATATTTTATTTATTTATATTTATTGTCTAAAGGGGAAAAAACCTTTAAGTCGTAATCGCCTTTCTATTCATTCCATAACATACATTCTAAATGACCATTATATTTCAAATTGTCTATATTAAATTGTAAAAAATATATTAAACAATCTCATTAAAAAAATATGCTTTTCATATATATGTACAAGTTGAATATATATATATATATATATATATATATATATATATATATATATATATATATATGTTACGAATGAAATTCAACTTGTATTGTATTATTGAATAAATCATCAGTGCTTAAAATAAAGATTCATTCTATACAGAATAATTTCGTCTCCAAGAGATTTGTTATATTTACTGAATTTAATCATCACTACCGATGGTATTACTTCCATTCTGGAAAAAAAGGAAAATATAAGGAGCATAACGTAACCTTTTGTTGTAACTATTTTTTATATATTAGTTATTATTATAAGCTATTTAAATGAAATATTAATTATATCAATAACTCGAGAGTGTAAATATTTTAATCGAAACGATTTTTCATGAAAAAGTAGAAATTAACAAAAACCATGGTGACATTTTGAGATTGGTATATCTCTCATAAAATTTGTCATTACACTATGCAAATTTCATTTAAAAAAATCTATATAAGTATATATATTTTTTCTATGGACTCTACTTGAAAAAAAAAACTTGATACCGGTTATATAATCAAAAGTATTACATTCCATTTTAGTTATTGCACACTTTATGGTTTTGCTAGAGGGTTTTTTCACAAACATTATCATATTTATACAAAATATGAAATTTCAATAACTTTGAAAATATAAACCTAATAGTGTATTTTATGTAGTAAAAAATGTAATTGTTATTATAATAATAAAAAGCATACTGACAATATTTATCTGTATTTAACTTTAAACAATATATTTATTTTATCACACTGATAAATAAGTCCTTCGGGAAAAATTGAGAACACAAATAATGTATGTCTTAGATTATAGCAACATGTTTTTATACTTGAACAATCTACTAAGCTTATAGTATTCAGTGATTGGAATTACATCAGTTTACGGCATTATGGCTTTCGCATATCATAACTTACTCGATTTGTAGAGAAAATATTCTTTAATATATCAGAAATTGGTAGTTTGTGAAAATATGCGTTTAAGTTAAACTGAATTTAGATTTAATTGGCCCATATTTGTTTTTCCCGTCATATTAAAAATTGTTATCTAATGAAGTCAATCACTGAAATGTTTATACAAAATGATTGATCGGTAACAACAATTTAAGTAATATCTGCTTTATTGTAAAGTTATAGCTATACATTTTTACAAAATGAGGAAAACTACAACCATATACATTACAGCAGCTATTATGTTTGTTTCCGGTCTACTTGTAACTTTTCATAAATCGTTTCACTGATTTAGTTTAAAATTATTTCCTTACATTACAAGTAAAATATACTCATTAAAAGTAAAAATTTCTATAATTCTGACGTAAATCAATAATAATTTTTAATATTAAAATAATTATTTCTATAGGTTTTATTTCGAACTTGCAGGGCTTAGGTAATTAGTAAAATCTCTTCGTCATGATGTTTCCAAAATTCTTAATTCGGATAGTCCCTAGAAAATCAACAATAGTAGTATCTCAATACTAGAAAGAAAAAATATTGTGATATGAATAACTTAAAACTTATTATCAATGTAAAAAAAAAAAAAAAAAAAAAAAAAAAAAAAATTACAACTAAATTTACCACGCATTTATTAAATAGGAAAATACATGTAATGCCATTACAGTTCTGTACTCACCAAATTATAAAGGAAGGCGATCTGAAAAGAAAATTGAAACTCAAATATATATGTAAAATTTTATAGTTCATATTCTGTAACGTAAATATTGTATGTAGAAAATAATAATTACACTTCACAGGTATTAAGTGAAGAGAGATATAATAAGAATTTATATATACTTACATATTGCTTCTGTTACTTATTGATATAATAATTATTTACAAACATGGGTTTTTACATACAAAAAAATCTTTAAAAATATTTACTTAACAATTAATTATTAAATTACTCTATTTATATTATTTTTGTAGATTAATAGGTTATTTGAAAATAAAGTAGTAATTAGGAGTATTATTAATTAGTAGTTAGGTCGACCTCCTAAAGTGTTGTTTGTATTAACTTAGTTAATTTTCTTTGTAATACTTATAATATTAATTTATTGAAAATTAAGGGTTCTTATTGTTTTTTGATCATACAAAAAGGTATATAGACGGAAAATACGAAGAATTCATTTTAATGTTTCATTTGTAACTTTATTTAGCTGTTGATCAAGATTATTGATTAAGTTAAAGTAAAATATCATTTTTTCTATAACCGAGCACTATTAAAAAAATAATAAATCATACTATATATATTTTATTAAATATACCACGTTATGTTACTCCTGAAAACCTTTATTTTATTCTTGCAGTAAGTGATATTACATAATTTAAATAATATCAAGCAAAAACCAGATGGAATGATGTCGATGTACAATTTGGATGTATTAGTAGATGTATATTTATGGATATTTAGTTATATATATATATATATATATATATATATATATATATATATATATATATATATATATATATTCTCATTTTCCAAAAATCTGTACTTAGCATTTCACAATTTTAAAAGTTTATTCTTATATCGCTTGTATAAAAGCTAATAATTGATATTTTGTTTCAGTCATTTATAATTTCATTTCACATTTTATAACTACAGTATATAAAGGATCATAAATATGCTATTTATATTTGTATAATCAAAACTTTGTTGATAAAAATATGCGAAAATTAAATGATTCATCGATATTTTGTGAGAAACAATATAATTTAGCACCATTTACGCATAAATTAAATGCATATACTGTTTTAAACATATTTATATTTATAAAACCATTAAACTTTAACAGATAAACCAGAGAAATAATTTTAATCCATTGGGTGACTTGTTCGATTCATAGAATAGGGTGCAGGGGGGTAATGATAAATTAATACTTAACTAAGAATGATGTCCTTACACAGGATAAATAGCTTGTTTACTTCGTCACCAACACTGTCATGATTCATCGCTTGCAAGGATCCTGTTATGTAAACCGTAAGACACAATAATTTTTATATCTACAAAGTATTATTATTTAAGTTTTAAGCCACTTGTTTGTCAATTTAAAATAAAGACTAGAGTTCATCTTCTAAAGCTTCCTGTTCTAGCATCTTTGTATGGTAATCCTTAGAGCTGAAGTTAAGTTTGTGGAAAGAAGCAATAAATTATTATTTTACGAAACTGATTTTTCACATTTTGTTTGAGTACCATTAGATACTAGGGTTACTACAATTGTATACGTGTTTATTATTTATTTACAAAGTTGAATTTGAACTTGCAATTAGGAAATTGGGTCCAGAGCATATGATTTTTCGACTTATGGTACATTGCATAATTTTAAATGATAATTATCAAAATAAATATTTATTCATTATTTTCTTGATTGGTATACATAAATATTATCATTCTATAAATCATTAAAAAAATTTCCTTTTCAAAATAGAGCTAACTTATAAGAAATATAACACAAGTAGCACAGATACTTAAATAAGGAAGCATACAAAACAGCAGGAAAACATTTCAAAATATAATCTACTGGTTTAGGTACTAATTCGTCGAGTAGAATGTCAGATTAGTGAGGCATTTTTGTAAGTTCTTCTCAAACTTATAAGAAGAATTAATATCATTCAAATACTCAAGCAGTCTGTTGTACAACTTCATACCCGAGAAGCACAATGTTCATATATTTTTAGCCTATGAAATGGGTATTGGAGTATTAACTGCCGTAAGTATACATGGTTTTGACTGATACTGTAGAAATAGCAAAACACTCAGAGTAAGGTATAATCAGGAAAGTTAAACTATGTAAATAGAATGAAAGACTTAAAAAATAATTATCTGTCGGCCTGCATGAATCGATATATTTTAAATTACAAATTATTCTAACTATTATATTATTTAAAAAAAAAATTTTTTTTAGGTAATGGTTTTAAAGATTCATGAAAATTACCCCATAATATGGCTATACCGTAGCTGATATAATAGTAAATGTAAACATAATACGCCGTCTTAATTGTGCTAAAATAAAAAATTTTTGATATCGGATAAAGCACAAATAATTTCTTATCAATAACCACTCCCAGCAGTTTCTTAGAGTCTGTATTTCCAGTAGTATTTTCTAAAAAAGGCAAAATATCTCCTTCATATTTTGGACTAAGATGAATCAATTGCGTTTTATTTGTCTTTAATTATAAACCGTTAATTGAAATCCAATCTTAAGCCTTTGTTATTTCCAAAGACGGAAATATCTATAAATCTCTAATATTTTTTCCACAAATTATTGAATTTTTTGCTACTGTAAATGGTAAAGACTCAGTTTCACCTACGTCGTATGGAAATTATTTATATAGACCAAAAATCGTGGAAGTCAAAATATTGAACCCTGGGGAACACCTAGGGAATTAATTTCCCATGACGAACAGTAAGAATGTATACTTAACACTTTTTCTCCTGTCTACTAAATAACACTGAAACAAGCAATTTGCTATTGCACGTATGCCATAATAACTCATTTAACTTGAAAGAATAGCATTGTCAAAGGTCACACAGCACACGTGCAAAATGACCTCTTAAACCAGTTTTCGTTTCTTAAACGTACTATTGTTTCGAATAGTTCATAAAAAACTAATTCTGGAGAGTGTCCTTTTGTGAATTCTAACTAGTATTATGTTAAAAATTTGGAACAGGTTAAACATTACGGGTGTAAGGGCTGTGGGTGGTAATTTAAAATGTCGGGCTTTTTGCATTAAAAAAAAATAGGTTTTGTCAGAGTATATTTTAGTTTTTAATGATTTTTCCATTAGAAAGAATAGTGGTTTAGTAATGATATTTAAAGAAGCTTGTACTATTAATTTTAGGGATACTACTCCAAGCTATATCTTTACTATTATTTAACCTATTTATAACTTTATAGACTTCCTTGGGGGTGGAGAGATTAAGAAACATTGAATTTAGATTTACTTTCAGGTTTAAATCAGATTAAGAGTACATACGTCATATTGACGTGATTTCTGACAGTTTGTTTCTATTCATATTGAGATCAACAATTAGATTAAAAAGACATAGTGCAAGTACCATTTAAAAAGAAACCAGCAGAAACCCATTTAAATCGTCAACCATTATATAGTGAAATTATCTAATTACTTAGTGAAAATTGATTGTAATAAATAATCGCTTCATATCACTCGTGTAAATTGCACACTATAATTGACGAATTTATAACATTATCATGTAACATTATATGAATTAAAGTTTTGTTTCCAAATTTATAAGATATTTCATTTTACAAAATGTATTATTTATTGAAAAAACCGATTATGTCTTAAATATAATCGTATCATGTAAATATCATATAAAAGGCTAAATGATATAGTTATTAAATCAATAAAAAAAGCTTTTGAGGTTTTTTATTAAACAATTTGTATTATTTGTTGAAAACAACCGTAATATTATATCTTTGATATCACTAATGTAGTCCAATGATAAAAATATATATAAGACGAAGTATTGTAGAATGGTAAATAAGTTATTTAGTTAATTTTAAAATTATGTACAGTTTAAATACTGCATTTTCGGTGTTGTCTTTACCAAATAGAGGATTAATTCATTTCTATAATAATGACTTTATAATATGTTTTGGGGTTCTCCTTAATACGTTGAACATATTGTCTTGCAATACAAGCACTATACAATTTACTCCGGATTTAAGGTATATAACATCTCCGCATAATGTTTTAAATTTTACGTAATTTTAGGTTTGAGGATAGTGAAGAACGGATGCTCGTTCTTTATGGCCCTGCTACGGCGTGTAGATACACATTAGCCAGAACAGAGAAATGCAATTTTATTTTTTATATTAAGTAAAATTAGTTCTTCTTTTAGTGTTATAGTTAAAAACAATCAGATTAGGACATGATTGTACCGACCTACGTATTTTTATTTCTTGTAGTCCATAAAACTAATTTTCCCTTTTCAAATTATTTGGACTTACAGCCGGGAAGTGCTGTAGTCTAGCGTACAACTCTAAAAGCAGCGTCAGGTGACTTGGCCCAATGCCGGTTAACGGGATAGAGGCAGATAACCAGTCAGTCCGAATCTAAATTTTGTCATGTTGACCTATTCTCAAATCGTTCTGTAAAAAAATATACTTCGTCTTAGCGGTCATCATGTTGATCTGCCGTTGTAATAAAACAAAATAAAAACTACTCATTTAATACGTTTTAAAAAAATGTGGGCTGATTCTTGTGTTTTCTTCAAAAAATTCTAAAACACCGTTTGCATTCTTCATGCTTCGTCTTCAAGTTTGCGATAACTCTTGAACAGGTAAAAAAAAGATTTACCGTGTTATTTTATTGAGTTAACTATGTTAAATTATGTATTCTATTTATAATTGTAAGATTTTGAAATCTGTTTTCAATTATAACTAAACTTTAACTTGTCTGTAAATTTTAAGAGTATAAATTTAAATAACCTTTTGAATGAAAAACGAATAGCAATTCCTTTTATTTCTAGTTATTATAAAGTCAAATCATTAATTGAAAATCAATAAATTTTTTTACAACTAAATTTTAATTTGTCTGAAAATTATAAGAGTATAAATTCAAAAAGTCTTTTAAAACAAATAGCAATTCTTTTCAATTCTAGTTATTATAAAGTGAAATCATGAATCAACTTATTTAACATATATAACATTTTATTTTTTAAGTAATTGGAGTATTCAGAGCTTAGTTACAGTGAAATATTTTACTTATTAACCTAGAACATAAGTGTTTAATTTTGTAAAAGGTCTCTGTTCATTTACTAATTTAAACATGTATATTTCTAAAGCTTGTGTGCTGGTTCAAGCAGTAATTAGAATTACAGCTTGATTTCATGCTATAACTGCAAGTCCAGACACAAAAAAGAAGCATATTTCAGCTTGTTCAATAATGCAAAAGTGAAAATAAAAACTAGAACTTTAAGTATGTATTTCATCTAACTGAGGACTTGTAGTGAATTTTGTTTAAATGATGCTTTAATTAATCTTTTTTTTTTTTAAAAAAACAAAACTATATTTTATTATTAAAATGCAAAACCAAAAATACATTCTAATTTGGAAGGGATAAGCATGCGTTTTCGGACCTCACGACCCCAAAGGGGTTAATTTTTGTAAATTATATTGACGTCAAATTTCTATTATATATATATTTAATGGTTCTCTTTTATAGTTGGCCAACTTAGAAATATATATATATATATATATATATATATATATATATATATATATATATGTGTGTGTGTGTGTGTGTGTGTGTGTGTGTGTGTGTGTGTGTGTGTGTGTGTGTGTGTGTGCAATAATTATTAATTTTTTTTTTAATTTTCTAATAATATAAACTCAGAATCTCTTGTAAGTTAAGAACCATTAACAAATTGTTATCATTATCTGTGGTCATCAAAATATTATTGTAATTTAAAATATATGGGGGGGGATTTAATTAATGTTATATACTTTTGTTTTAAGGGCGTATAATATATATATATATATATATATATATATATATATATATATATATATATATATATATGTGTGTGTGTGTGTATGTGTGTGTGTGTGTTTCTTGTTAACAGCAAACTAATGTTATGTGTTTTTTTTTGTAAATGGTTAACTCAAATACTACTAAATTTAAATAAAGTTAAATAAATTATCGAGCAATCTAAATTACTAAATCTCTTCACTTGACATTACCATTCCTTTGGTTCCAAAAGCGTTTGTTAAAGATTTTCCCCTACGAATGGTACATGATTTATTGAAAACACGTAATGTGTAATATCCCAAGTAAAATTAGAAAAGAATATATTATACATATTACCTAATATCACTATGGATTCTCTAAAATCTCAAGAAATGTTTTTTGTAAATATTATTTTAAGGTAGTAGTAGTTTTAACGGGCTTAAATATCTAAACTAACTATAATTAATTATGATTATTATTCCCAAACAATATTATAATGGAGATATGGTCAAAATAATTTTATCATGGTATAATATGTGAAATGCCAACGTAATTATTGTTCAAAACACTTTTCATCCAGGTAAAAAACACTCACACATTAATTTTATTATTATTATTAAACAAAAAGAAATTATATTTGTTCTCAAATTCAATATACTTTAAAATTAAAATGTCATTTTTAGTCAACGTAAAATTTTTCTAATTGGTCTTGTGGTTTTGTAGTTTAAGATAAATTTATTAAATTGAAGTCAAATTCGGTCAACATCTACTCTCTTTATTTCATGTACTTAGCACAGTAAAACAAACATTTTAAACCATATACATTTAATTCTCTTATGTATTTTAACCATCTAATTTCCAACTATATCATTCAAAACTAATATAGAATCCAAAATAATCAACCAATTTATCTAATTTTATAATAATTTTTATTATGATATGGTATCATTCCTAGTGTATTATAAAGAAAAACTATTGTAAAACTATCCATTCGACTGCATCGAAATTTATTTTACATATTTAAAAAACACTAGCTTGTTTCCCCTTCATAACCTAGAATTTGCAATAACAAAATATCTACCATTCCCCAAGTATGTTATGTTAAGGACCGTTTATTTTTAACACTAAATCTAATTAAAAATGCAATTAAATAAGATCTTGTTTTTGTAACAAATAAATTTATCAAAACGTAAATTGATATGAAAATGTGTAGACAATTGGATAACTTTCGATTATTATAAATGGGTAATAGTATTATATGATATTGTTAGTATATAATACCAACATAAATATAAACATTAATTTGTTCATATTTTATATGCTTTTTAAAAATCACAATTAGTAATACCAACCCTGTTTTATGTTAAACCTGTCCGGTTTCCTATTTAATTATATACACTACTCCATTGTGACTTACTTAGAGGATAACATATTGTTTCTAAGCCACAAGCATTAGTTAACGACTATACAAACATCCGTTCAGCTTAGTAAGTGATTTATCCCTGCCTGACCTCATTAGACATGAAGTATTGCAACCTGTTAATATCAGTCCATACCTCAACAACAAAGATGGAATTCTGTAATTATTAAGGAAATCTGTTGTTTTGATTATTTAATATAAACTGAAACAATAATATTGGAAATAAAGGATTGTCTTTTTTACTGGGATTGATGTTGCAGTTCCTCAATTTACCCCAAAACTATAAATATCCATTCAGAAATTATCTATGCAGATTGAGAAGTTCTCACTTATAAAGAAAGTGTGAGATATGAGAAACCTTAAAATTATAACAATATCTCATTGAAACTGAAAAGGTTGTTTTTACATTCCTGTTGATGTTTCAGTGGTTACTTCTTATTTAATACTACAAATCATAATCAATGTTGGTTATAGAGATGTAAGTCCTGGAAACGGTTAATCGTCATCTAGAAGCTGGCGGGTAATAACAAAGAAGGTCTTTTATTGATTTTAAATTTTTTATTATTCCATTGTGAATTACCTCAAGTGTAGCAGATGGTTTATAACTTACATCTTCAGTCAAGAACTATTTAGACGTCATAATGACAGCCCCATTCAAAGCTTTTTATAACAAAATTTCCCTCATTAGACAAGATGTTATTGGCTCACTGCAACATGTTAATAAATCTCCATATATCACAAATATAGGTGAAAGTTAAACATCATTATCAACTTACATTTTGACTAAAAAAAATGTGTTTAAAAATCTATTTATTAGTATGGCTGTTGCAACATTTAAAATTCATTCTTCATGTTATCATGTGTTCGCATACTTCTTTTTAGTAAGAAACCTTATTCTTAGCTAAACGTCAAAGGTTTTAATTAGATATATGACATTACATGGCGTCACGCTGGCGTCAAGAGTGGGGGATGATTTTACGTTAAATTCCCTTTGGGATTCAAAATATATTTAAGGAGTTGACACAACTTCGTAAGAAAACCGAGAAGCTACAATTTTATTATTAGCCAACTCTAGGTGAGATGTCTAGAACAACGGCGACCAATAACCCGCTTTGTACTTACTCACAAAATTTGCATATAAACTCTTGGCGACGAAACAAATTCATAATTATTAATATAGTTAAAATTCAAACCACCATCTCTAGAATAACTATTTATATCATCAAGTTAGATTTTTAGTTCTAAGCGTAAAGTCCGATCTACTTTTTAAACGACTTCATAACTATTTTACTTCTTACATTAAATTCTGGTCCACCATGAATATCATCACTATTCTTCCAGGTTATATTATTGCATTTTGTTTCCACTCATCTTGTAAAATATCATCTTCCTCATAAAATCCTTCATAGATATATTTTTTTAATATTTAATCTTTTATATCTAATGTTGGAACATATATTTACATTAGACTTAGGTTTATTCAGATTTGGAACGCCAAATAGTCCGCTTCAGAGAAAATAGGCTACATCTGTTCGACCTTGAAATTTCCTCAGCACTCTTGAATAAATCTACAAACACTAAATACAAAAAATCGGGTGTAATACGAAACAAAATTTCATCAATTAGGTCACATAAAATTTTATATACGAAAAAATATCACTTGCAAAGTTTCAATTCAGTACGAACTAAATATCTCACTGTATTAGGTAAACAAACTGAAGCGGTAAAACACTGGTCAAATAAAATCTAATCGCATCTCAAATTTAGTATTATGATATGAAAATATCCATACATCTGTTGCACAACAGAACTGTGTTTAGATTTTTGTTGCTTTGCTTGTTTTTTACACCGATAGAAATAACTAATAATATAAGTAACGAATTTTAATGTGAACTCATCATTTTGTATTCATAATATTCCATTTTGTTGTTCATCATGAATAGAGTGTGTTGAATATTTTTACATTGTAATAATATATTTCCTAGCAGAGTCATATTTTAACTTATTATTTCATCGTTGAAAAAGGAAGGGGAATTTTGCAATAATTATGGCAATTACTTGGAATTTGATACTAAACCTGTAACCATTTATAGCTATAATTAAAATATTTTAATGACTATCAAATTATGAAAGTTTTACATCCATTTGGAACCAACACAAAATCAAAAAGCCAATTAGAGAATCAACAAACGAAAAGATTATCAATAATTAAATTACATTAAAGTGAAACAGGTCACAAGCATTAACATTTGACAAGAAATTATCATGAGACTAACCTAAAATATATCTGTTTAACTAACTATTTCGGCGACAGGTCTACCCGGCACCAAATCTGACCACCGCTATAAGGTTAATCAGGCGTTACTAATTTCACAACTTAACCCGGCACCGAGGTAGTTTAAAGGTAGGCGAGCGATGTTCACCTCCACAACACCAACCATACACCCTTCATTCTAACCTAACCTAACCTATTCCTATAATAAATGTTAAAGTATTTATAATCGTAATAAAAACACGGGCACACTTTTGTTATTGTCTATCTCTTCATCTAGTAAAGCACGTCCCCTAATTTCTTAAAATTTGCAGCAAGAGAAGTTACCTTCATTTTACAAAGCTCGTCCCCATTCATTTTTAAAACCATCTCACACCTTCGTTTAGTAAAGCTCGGCGCCCAATTATTTTAAGGGAGGTATCCGGAGGACACGGACAGCGCGAACCCACGGCACCTTACGGAAAGGGGAGGTGATTAAGAGATAAAAAAAGAGAAAGGAGGGGTTGAGGGGGAGTAGTGTAGGTGGAATGTGTAAGAGTGGTGGCTGGTGCCGGGTTGACATACTGTCATGGTGGCCGGTGAAGGGACCAGTGCCGAGTCGACGTGTTTTTTAAAAATAATATATAATGGTTGGTGCCGGGTATTTCAGTAAAATGCATCGACTCGTTCTTTAATATTATTAACAATATTCCACTATAACAAGAACATATTCAACATATGATTATAGAAGGAGATCATTTTGTTTCCGAATATGTATCTAACTTGACAATTGATGTTTGTGGTATTTTATGAACTCTAGATATTAGATAGTTGCAATAACATGCAAAATGACACCAAATAAAGAACAGTAAACCACGAAAATTATAAAGGTATGAAGTCATTCCTGTACCTAAATAACATAATATCGATTAAGTAGCTGGTTTATTATTTTTTCCTAGTATAGGTTTATGTAGATTTTGTACTACTTTATAATTTCATTACACGAAATCCTAAAAGAAATTCACAATTTAGTCTAGGTATACATTGAAATATATTCATCAATTTAATTCAGTTTACAATACGGCTTCAAGTAAAAAGTACATTATATATATATATATATATATATATATATATATATATATATAAACTGTTTTCTGTCTATGTGAATTTACACTAAAAGGAAAAGTAATCTTTATTAAAAGTGTTAATTTGTTGTTATTTAATTAAAAACCTAAAAAATTAACTCAATTTGATAATATTCCATTGTAAATATTCAAAACAAAATATAAGTGAAAGTATTATAAAATATTATTTAAATAGTTTAAGCACCATAAAACAATGACTGAGTTGAGTTTTCTAATAATTAAGAACAAATGAAAAACAAAGAGGCATATTCTGATAAGCTGTGTGAAAATAATTACTTGTATTAAAAAAAAAATAATAATAATAACAATCCAAGAAGTAAAAAATTGACCATTTAATTATCACATACATATATACTTATACAAACAACCATACCATACATGAATATTTAAACATACAGTTACGTTACCGTGAATTCAAATATTAAAAAGGAATGTCAGACTTGACATGCACAAATATAAAACTAAGTTATAGAAAACTCCACTTTGGTATACTAACAGGACATATCCATTGCAGGTACCACTTAAGTAAGATGGGCCTGGTGGACGATGATATTTGCAGGTACTGTGGTGAAGAGGTGGAACGCATGGAACACATCATCATGGAGTGCCCGGCCTTATGCCAAAAAAGACATAAATTTCTAGAATTTATCTTCATTTCGGAAGAAGAATTACTAAACCTCCCGACCAGGGGTTTGATCAATTTTGTCAAAGACATAGATCTCTCCTGAGTCCAACAAGAGGGGGGGGGGCACAAAAGATCTATTTAGGTCGCAGTGCAGGAGGCGCTTTTAAAACACTCTCCCCAGTCTTAATAATAAAAAAAAAATATAATAAAGTTAAAGAATATCAGTTGCAAATTTGTATGGTAAAAGCTAATGTTTTTACACTGTATTTTTCCCACCATAATAATTACCTAGAATTATGTTTCACTTTATTGAAAAAAAAAATTAGATACTTTAGAAAATTTCATCATAGATCATGATATTCGATCATTATCAGGAATGTAGGATATTCAATTTTCATCTCCAATGTTTGAAATTATTGTATATTATAGTATTGTGGGCATTCTTTTGATACATATAACGTTATAACAATCCAACCTAATATATTCAGTATTTATTTATACCCATCATTTAATACTAGTGTAAAATATTATTTTACGTCTCAAATTTCTTATATATATATATATATATATATATATATATATATATATATATATAATTTTCTTAACTTTTAGGTCATCAATGAGACCCAACAGATATGAATCTGCTGAAATCAACAAAAATGGAATTATGAAATATGTTTAGTTTAGAAATGTACATTTTTAATTATAGCGAGACGAATTTGAAAGCTTTCCGTAGCGGCAATTCTTCCAGAGAGAAATACCTATGGTCTCTCATTTTAATTAACAACTTTTTGCTTGGAGCAAATATATAAAATAATAACATTGAACAATTCATTTGCATTGACTACGGTAGACCAATTATGTATCATTCTAATGGAAATTTATTTTTAATATGAAATAAAACAGACAATTACTTTACAAAAAAATACATTTTGTATAAAAAATAATCGCAATTATGACGTTTTCCATAATTTGTAAAAACTTAGGGCCCGTGCGCGACCAGAAGATGTAAACCGATTTTGATATATATAAATGATTTTGATATATATATATATATATATATATATATATATATATATATATATATTTCATTTGTTTGTATTCCTAATTCGCAATTTCTCCGCGCTATTACAACTTCGAAAAAAAAAATTAGGCCCACCCTAATATACAACCTATCTTAAAGATTTTAATTAGATGAACGACTTCATTCATTTCTGAGTTTCTTCACCTAAGGTTTTCATTTTCGTTCTTTTTTAAAACCCTCCATTATAAATATGTAACAGAATACTTCATAAGTCCACCGTTAAATTATACATGTTGTGGTTAAGAAATTATGTTGAACTTTGATCATCTGCTGTAAATTATTTTCATTAGAGTTGCATGTAATCATTATTTATAAGATGTCTAACTGAGTACATTCTCGAGGATATTTAAACATATTTTCTCAGGGATACAGATGTTACTTGTGTAATGTAGTCGCTTTTTAAAGAATATGATTGTCGAAAAAACAATTTGTTAGGTCAAAAAGTTTTTGTTGTTTAATCTCAAATTAAATTAGACTACACATATTCCCAAATACCTTTTCCAATATATATATATATATATATATATATATATATATATATATATATATATATATATATATATAAACAAATTAAAATTTTAGTAGTGAAATTTGATAATATTCAAATGTGCGTTAACAATTTCATAAATTTTGGTCAAGTAATTCACCCGGCATTTTATAATTAGTACTTTTAAATTTTCAGGCACGCTCTAGAAGATGAAAAATCGACCAGTTGTTTTATCACTGGAAATTTCAATTTGCATTGTCTAATCAAGTATCTGTTCATGTTATTAAAAGAAAATATTTTTAAGTTTCAAGTCAATTTTTGATTACGTAATTTCTAGGCCATAAAAGTTAAAAATTTACTAGATAAATATAGTATTAATCATGGATCCAATTTTTTTGATAAATTGCAAGTATTGTTTATATAACGTTTAAATAGAAAGAATAAAGAAAGGATGTGGATCTATTTTAGTGCTCAAGGTATTTACAATTTTTTGAATATATCACCAATTATAATAACGGTATAAAAATTCTATAGATCATTCGACTATTAATTGGTCTCAAACCTATACAAGTTAATAAAATTAATAAATTAGCGGTGATGAAATCAATTATTAATCATAGAAAAATTTTGCACTATAAAAAATTTAGTTTTAAAATTGTGGATAGCGTTAGAAATAGTTGATTTAAAAAAAAAAAAAATACTAAAGGTTCTTGCCCAATTGGAGTAAGGAAATATTTACAGTGTGGTAGATTCATCCAACTAATCCAATACCGTATATATTAAAAGATAATTTAGGATATGCTATAAAAAGCGGTTTATATCAAGAGGTAATTATTTAACATATTACCTCTTTATATACATAATTTATTATAATTCATGTTTACAACAAATAAATACAAAATCAAATTTTCTACATTAGGTTTTATTAGTAGTTTTTTTAACATATCAAATTTATTCTTCTTTAAACGTATATAAACAAAATATTTTATACGATTTATACTACTGATCGACTGTACTTGGTCGAACTTACTTTTCAGGAAAGAAAACCAAAATCACAATCTTTAGTAAAATTCTACAACTTTTTATTGAGTCTTGTCAACCATGATTTTGTTAGTGACGGCATTTACGAGGCAGCTTAACACAGACTTAATTTCAGACTACGTATTCAGATATTGTTATTCCATCATATTCTAACCACCCCATTAATCATTAACATTCATGATTCACGGACTTATAAGTATAACCTTATCCCCTACAGATTTCCAGACTGAAGTCAAACAAATTGCAGTCAATAACGATGTACATTTCGGTAAGTAGCTACCATCCTCAGAGGAATATAAACCAATAGTGGTTTAAACGCTATTAAAATTGGTTTAACAGGAATCTTCGTTGGTTTAAAACAATCATAATTGGTTTATATCCCTCTGAGAATCATAGTTCTGTTAACGGTATTAAAGTTTCTGACGTTATTTGTGTCAGTGTTTTATTTGCGGTTTGGGGATTATTTCATTGATATTTTGATTAACTACAATCCTCATTGGATATTGTACTTAAATGCGCTAAAATATTGAAAATATATTATTACTATAAAGTATTTTGTAATACATATATGTACAATGTATGGTAATTCTTGTTTAAAAGTTAATTAATAATATAACATTATTCACATTATTGCATAGCTTTAGTCGGAATTTTGCTACCATTTATGTTTAAAATATATACACGATGATTCGAGAATATAACTCAACACTTGTTATCGACTGCTGAGGTCTTATTTTAGCTTTGGGTGTTTTTTCTATGGTTACGGTTTATTTTTATTTTATAGCATGGCTCTACGATACTAGAGTACTAGATTATGACGTGTTTTAATATTTTATGCTCAAGTTTTAACAATTGATATACAGATTTTCTTTAAGCTGTGGATTCGATGTAAATTAGCTGTCACATAAACAATATCGTCTAATATCCGAATGAACTATATTAATATTATGCATGTTGTAATTAAGTATAATATTTCATGATAACTATAACTAGAGCACTGATTAAAATAAAGGGACAATAAATAATAACGTACAGTATAACAAACACACAGAACAAAATTCTCACAAAAAAACGCCCAACTATCAGACGCGTTTCAACGACCAGGTCGTCCTCTTCAGTGATACACGAGCTACACCAATCAAACAGTTATAGTTATTTTATGTATATTATTATCAGTTATAGATTTTGAAATATATATTTTAGCAAAAATATTATTTAGTTAGTTATTGACGTCAATTAGAAAAATTAGAAAATTAACCCCTTTGGGATCGTGAGGTTGAAAAGTGCATGCATATTTCTTCCAAAGCAAAATAATAATTTTTTTTTTTTTTAAAAGACATTCAAAATATCATTCCACAATTTCACTTTCAAGTTTTCCACTAAATGAAAGTCACAGGTTGAATTGTTCTTTTGTTTTTCACTTTTGCCTTTTTTTTAAGTTTTGTGAAAAATTCCATAGGTCTTATCCTGGACTTGGAATTCACAGCAAGATCTTAAAATTTTATAGCATTCTTACCAACTTATAGATGTACAAAAAAACATGTCGAATTACACAAAGAACAAACATTTCTTGACAGGTTAAAACATTTCTTTTGTAGCTTTATGAGCAACATATTTCTCTGTAACTAATTTTAATAAAAGCAATTTCTTTGAAAACAAAATGTTATATATGTTGAAATAAATTACTGAATGACTTTATTTTATTAAAAAAAAAAAAAAGGAAACGAGAAGAGAGGCTTTTCGTTTCAAAAGATCGTTTGAACTTAAGCTCGTATGATTTATAGACAATTTAAAATTTAGTTGAAATTAAATTTAAAGATTTCTTTAATTGGTGATTTGACTTTACAATAGCTAAAATAAAAGGAAAACTTATTGGTTTTTCTTTCAAAAGATTATATCAAGTTATATTCTCAAAAAAATACAGATAATAGCAAGCCAGATTTGAACATACACTCATTGCATGGTTATGTCTAATGATACAAGTAATGATGTTTTCTTAGTTTCAGATCTAATTCCATTTTCATTATTAGGAAATAAATAAAAATATACAAATCAATTAATAATAAAACTTGATACAATTTGATATATAATAAGGAAATTTAATAAAGTGTATAATTTGTAAATACTTTTTAAACTTCTAAAAATAAAAAAATAAAATAATAAAAAAGAAATTCATTTATAAACAATTAATTAAATATGATACGTCATGATACATATTATACGATATAAATTATATTATTCATGTTTTCATATCATCGACGGTCGCAAAAGCTAACCATTATTTTTTTAAATTATAAATATTATCTAAAGAATTTACATGAGAACATTGACAACCTGTTATGTTTGTAAGAAAACAAATGTCGTTGCAATATGTTAATTGTTTGTTAAGTTAGGTTTTGGCCAAATGGTTTCAATACAAACGGTACATGATATTAGAACAATTTGGTAGTATATTACGTGTAGATCTAATATGATATTAGTGGGTGGATATTCTATGAAGAATTTAATTATTTTACAGCTATATGTGTTTATGTGTAGGTAAGGTGAATAATGTGACAAAAGGGAAATAATTTAGTTTGAAAATAAAAATGGAAATAAATGACTTTTTACCAGATTATCGCAGCAAATAAATGAAATTTCCCAAAGACAACACGTGAGCAAACAATTATATGTATACATTACTTAGGGGTAAGAGCAGAAAGACTCCCTTGATGTCCTACCAAAAATTACAAAAATAATAACAAAAATCCTATTAAATTTAAAAAAAGTAAATATCGTAAAATAATATTTCACAAATTGTTTCTCGTTTTTTTGGCCCCCCACAAACGTCTGCACAAAATTTATTTAAAAAAATATTATTAATAAAGTCTTTAACCACGACTGCAGATTTCTTACTACACTATGTATGATTTAATCGAATTACATATTATAATATTATTACACAAAATTATAAATCTTGTCATGAAACAAATTATGGAAAATGTTAACTCCAATGGTTACCATTGCATTTCAATTATTTAAAACAATTAAAATTATTAAACGTCTTAAAAATTTATAAACTACACGAAATGGTTATATAACACAAATAACGATATTTTAGTGTTTCTTAAAACATATGAATTTATAGGCACAAGTTTTCCTTCCACTTTTAATACTAAGTAGGATACACGGTTGGATGTTTGTAGACATTTAGATAAATGTGATTAATTATTTGCTATTAAATTGTATTGACACCTTTTCTTTGATCACAAATGATTTTATTAAAAGAATTACAAAGTTTTGTAACATTTGAAATAATACACGGTTCATGTTTAAAAATTTTATATTCAATTACATTTTTGTATTTACATTATTGATTATCACACAGCTCAGGTTGTTAAAAAGGTATAGGACTAAAATTAAATACAGAAATAATGGTTTGGTTCAATACCCATGATTATTCTCATAATCAAAAACATTTTTTATATTACAAGAAACATTGTTCTGTAAATAATTAAAGCAGAAGTGAGATAATGAATTTAACTAAATATTGCAAAATTACTTAAAAAATTTAACCTAGAGATAACACTTTAAATTATAAACATTTTTACATTTCAAATTTAACATTGTAGCCAACGGATTAGTAAATTTATGAATAAGTAAATGAATTACCTTATCGGTACGTCAACTAATCCTTCCGTTGATTTACAGATAACTGCAGTTTCGGGCTACGTGAATCCATCTTCAGATCGTATAAAGTATTTAGTAGAGAATAAAAATTTTACTTGAAACTTTAGTGTATGTATCAAATTCAAAATAATAATAAATATTAAATTCTAACGTGCAACGTTAAAGCTGCGAGTAACTCGAGTCTTAAGTTGGACAGGAAGGTACCAGTCTTGTATAGGCTATAATAACTGGGTAGGTATATAATCATTTTATCAAGCGACGTCGTTAAAATAAGTTATAGTTCTTATATCGAGAAAACCCTATTATATAATGAAAAGAAAACCCGATTGTCAGTTAGTTAAAAAGAAAATTTATGAGCGAGCATAGTAAAATTAGGACTTGGCTAATGTACACCAATGGTCTCCCCCACAAAACTAGTGCTTGGGGTAACCCGAGATCAAAAGTATTTTTTGATTGCCGTAGAACAAACAAAATACAAATGGACACACACAAATAAAACACAGAATTTAATCCAAGAGATTATTTTCCACATGCAGTTTAAGTTGCTTTACATAAGCTTTATTGATGAAAGTTTTACTGCTGGGATGACGTAGAGCTGCATAAACAGATCAACAATTTTAAACAAATAGATAAATAATAATAATAATAATAATAATAATAAGGGCGGTTTCAGTGAGGTATGAACTTAAGCGTTGTCTTGTCGACAGCGGAACTCAAAAGATGCTTATTGCTCCTGTGTCTGTGCAGCTCACATATAAAAGTAAGATGTGGACTGTGGCTAGCGTACACCACAGTTCTAAGATTTACTTCAAAAAGATTCGAGTACAGGAAACTTTTTTTTAATAACATTAGCTCAATTATAATAACAAAATGTATATCATTTTATATGTGTCACGTTTCCAACTATTTTAACAATTAAAGTCCTAAACATCAAATTTAGTTATTCTTGGATTTAAACAACAAAATAAATATATTAGTGAAACTGTATAACTAATTAAATATTTTGAAACGGTTAGGTCTACACGTGCATTTTGATATTATACATTTTTGGGAATATAGGCCTAATAACAATAACTTCAATAGGAATATATTTTATTTTGTTCGTTTCATAATGTACATCTATTTTTTTTCTTTTTTTTTTTTTGTAAAATCATAATTAGTAATGTGATTCATATTTATACAGCCCTGTGATTCTTCAATTATGATTAATTGAAATGACTACATAAGGTAAATAAACCACAAACATAATTTAAGATCCGTTTCGACAGTACCCGCATTCTTTCTGCTAATAAAGTGATATAAGAAGTGGGCTGACAAGAAGTGTTGTAACATGTGAATATTCGGGCATACTTCAACAAAAAAAAATTTAATATTATGTCTGTTATAAATTAATATTTATTCAACCTAGTAATAAAAAAGTACAACTTTATTACTATCTGAACTCATGCTACGACAGATGACTTGTGTTGTATTATACGGCCTCGAGATAATTTTACGGTTCAGCTGAAAAAGAGGCTTTTTGAAATAAACTTTACTTGTTGAAAGTAAAATGGGAACTCTAAAATCAATAAATAATTCCCATTATATTTACAGGCATATGAATAGTATCGCAGTTTGCATAAGAAAGTTTTATTGTAAGTTCTATATTCACTATTACTAGTTTTTTTAATCACATATATTTAACTTTTAAAAAATCACTTTTACTGAAGGTTATTTATAAATCAGAAATTAGAGAACAAACAATCATTATAATTTCGTGGCTTTTGTAGTTGAATCGCCCATTTCAGTACTTTCCACCTAAAATTGGTCACATAATGATATCATTACCCACTTCGTTAAATATTTTGTGTTTATTCTCTAACGTTGAATCATTTAGTTACATTAACTTCGGTTTATACTAACTATGCATGGCTAATAAAATGCTATAGTGATGATAACTTGAAACTTTCTCAGCAAGCGTGCATATCTAATCATATTAAAGATGAAATTTCGGAAGAAATAACTTACAAAACCTTACGAATTATTTAACATACTTCATTAAATTATAACAATTTCACACGTAAATTTTATATTTACTTGACCATAACTAAAAACCTAAATTGGCTTAAACCAACTTTTGGGATTAAACAGCATCCCGGTGGCCTACTTATATGTCATAAAATATTAACCTTCTATAATATGATAATAAAAAATTCGTTATTTGTGGTAGACAACTAAAATTTATTTTCTTTTGTGTTCATTCATAGAAACAAATAATATTATTCAGTAATAAATTAAAATGTACTAACATTATTTTGTATGCAAATAATTCACATTTGGTATAAATCATAATTTTAGTAGGTAACATTCATATAGTGTAAATATTTGTTTTCACCCTCGCGCAACGATCTTCCTTCTTTTAAAAAAATAATAATTAGTACATCACAAATGTTGATAACCACAACACTTAGTTCTAATCTGTAAGAGAGCCTAGTCAATCTTAAGCTTACTTTATATCTTGTCACAAAATTTGCAGGCAAAAACTCATGTTTTGTTAGAGAATGAATAAGGAAGCAGCCACCTGGCTTTATAGACAGGAATTTTGAACATCTAACAAGAAGCATGTTCTGAAATATATGTTAATGATAGTGAAAAATAATGTGTTAGGAATTAGAAATATTCTACAACTCGAAATGAAACAACTAGTTAATCAAGTTGGTGACGACAAGGTATCCGTACACCTAATGTAAATAGACTTTTTACAATATAGTTTTAAAAAAATAGAATATTTTACCTATTTTTCTTCTTTGGAATCCAGATACGATAAATTAAGATCTGAGCAACATAACTATTTGTAAGAGATAATCCATATTCAGACGGTGTAAACGTTTGCTCATTTCCAGAATAAAACTATATGTTCATATTAAGTATCTATTTGAAAAACAGTTAATTTCGTTGTAATATCAATAATTTATGTCTTTTTGCTCATTGGAATACGTTAATTTTTCTTAGTTATAAATAGGGCGGTGATAGTCCCATGATCCTCAAAGAATATTATACTAAATTTGTAAATTAAGTCACTTTTATGATAATTTTTAAATGAATAATTCCTTTAACGAATTAATTTTTTTTTTAAATTTATGTATATGTTTTAGTACTTTAAATTTTTAGATTGTCAAACCATTTAAAAGGGTGTTGTTCTAACTAAAACTTGTTCACCAAATTATCTTTTGAAAATTAAATTTTCAGTTTATGTAATTTTTTGTTATATTTTTGAAATTTTTTGATAGATTTTATAATTTTCTTTAAAGTATATTTTGAAACTAATTACTTAGTGTTTTTTGTTACTAAAATTGTTGGACAATTGTGTATTTTTAATTTATGTAAACTTTGTTTCATTAATTTTTTTGTTATATTTATTTACAAAAAGGACGGTAAGGAAATTATTATTACAATAAAAGGTAAAAATTTCTTGACTAAAACAACGAAACAATAGTTTCCTTTTCTAAAAAATCCACCACAGTTGGTTTAGTCTACATCTATATACCAAATGAGACTTTATGGGAAAACAACAAATTCAGCAGTTTTGTAAATAAAACCAATATATATATATATATATATATATATATATATATATATATATATATATATATATATATATATATATAAAGAATGAGACAAAAACATTAATGTCCTTACAAATTCCACATATGCGGCATCTCATAGATTTTTCGTTCTAAAATTACTGCTACAAGTTAAAAGTGTTTATTAAAATTAGAGTAATCACTCTGTGAACAGGAAATACCAAGCCTTTGTTCTTTATCAATATTATAGTCAATAGGCATTAATATATTATACATATTTAAATGGTGTTGTTTACTTTTTAGCAGACTGAACTAAGATAACGATTAATGGTCATCAAAAAAAAATAATAATAAAAATAAAAATATGAGTATACTAGATCTTATTGGAGACATTTTAGTAATTTACTTCTCCGATAATTCATTTAGAAAAAAACCGAACGATTCCTATTTTTACGAGATGAAATAAAATCTGCTCAGGGAGTAATAACCAAAGGTTGTTACTGTTTATTATCTTTACCAAAGGTTATTATTGACCAATTTATATTTTATCAAATACATTAAATAATATTTGACCAGATAACTAAAGACATCTTTGGTAGATAAGCTACTATTATTCTAAGTTATTGAAGTTGAAATAAACTCTGTTCAAAAACAATGTTATTTAAACCAAATTTAAATAAAGCGTAATAATTCTCACATTTCTTAAAAATAATTTAAATTATTAAAGATAAATTCAATTTTATGAGTAATTGATAAGTTTTGCTATAGTTGTGAAACTACTCTTAACGGATCCTAATAATAATATGAAGGAGTAATGAATAAATTCCTTAATAAAAATAAAGCGATTCATCTTGTTTGGCTACAAGGACTTTAAAGGCGTAGCTTTATTTAGGATGTATTTAGGCGTAGCTTAGGACCTATGAGAGCATTATTTAATAAATTGTCTCATTACTATTATCTTCAAGATTACAAGTTCCTGAAATGTAAAATAAATAACCTATTATTCTTTTATTGAAGTTTTTTTGGCGAAATGATTTCCTAGATACTTAAAATTGTTGCATAAATAATTAAAAACTTTAAATGTGCATTTCATTTATAGCAAAGCTTTCTGAAAATATAAACTAAAATACAGTTATAAAATTGTATATAATTTTACCGTATTAAAACAATGTTGGAGTATGTGTTGTGAGATGATATTACTTCAAACAAAATGTGTAAATACGACGACCAACTTTGTAATGCACATACCTTTCGAAAACAAAAATAACAATTTCTTTTGTAGAAAATTTAGGTCAAAACTTTTATTGAAATATATTTAATATCTTTCTATTATTTATTAACGATTTATATTTTTTAGACTAAACTTTGTACGTAATTTCAACGATTTATTACTAACGATAGACAAAACTATTTTTAAGGTTATGTTTTTTAGACTTTATTCAATGCAAAATCCCATAATTAAATTTGTAATGTGACTCATTAAAAATAATAATACTAATATAAAGGTATTTCAAAATAATAATTTTAGTTCATTGCTTAGCAAATATACCATTTCTGTGTTTTAAAGTTACATAAACTAAACATTTCAAATAACAATCTTTCTCCTCAATCTCTTTGCGATATCTTATTCTGTGCAGTTTATTCAAAACCGGTGATACATTGCATTATGTGGTGGCATGTCTGTCGCTATTGTGGATTCTTACAGAAGCATTTTTTTCTCAAAATTATAATATGATACGATAGTATCGCCAAACTTTATTAAATATGTTTTCTAAATTTATAGCATGGATCTCATTATTCTTATAGTGTTTCTTGACCAGTGTTTTAATAGAGCTACCTATATTTTAAGTTAAATTAAATGACAAGTCAACATATGTTATGAAATACAAATCTTTACACAAAACAAAACGTATTTAGGTGATTTAGTTTAGGCTAGTGAAAGGTGTTTGCTACTTTTATTATGTGATAACACATATAATAATACAGAAGTAATATAATATTGTTAAAATTAAAAAATATCCTTAACTAAAACAAGGTTTCAGTTATTTAACAATTTGTATTTTGGTATTAGCGAATAAAATGTTTGTCGTGTCGTGAAAAGGGAAAATGTATGATAATTGTGTTTAACTATGGTAAAATACAATATAATATCCAACAATTATTTTAAGCACTATTTTTTCTACAAATTTCGTGAGATAACCACTCGGAATTATAACGATATTGAATTTAAGCTATGTAAATGACTTATGAAAACACCTCAGTACTCATATCTTCGATTTCAAACACTAATCTCCCTCAAATTCGTCATGATCAAAATAATTCCATTGCATGTAACTATTGCATAACACCTGCCATTTCAATACCTTAGTAAAGAAAACAATAATAGTGATGTGAAGAGAAAGTTAAATTAACAATAGAAAAGAATAACAGGACTTAAGCTAGCAGGGGAACCTCAACAATGAACGACCTTTTGGACTCAGGGCATCATTAAACGCAAGGAACAAACTTTGTGCTCATTAGAATTAAGAAACAGAGATTTAAAAATAAAAGTAACAGACTTTAATATATTGTATTCATATATACAGAAGAAACCAATTGGTGAGTGAACTCTTTAATAATTAATTAATAGTCATAAAGCTGGATACCTTAGTACGTCCTCTAAAAAATAATTTCTTATAAACTTTTAATATCTAATAATATTGTGTAAATCAGAAGCAAATAACTAATTTAAAAAACCTTTGACAACAATTACGTACTTTCACCATATAATCACCAATATAGCAATAAGTATCATAATTATATAATTTTGTTTTATTTAATTTACATCTGAGAACGATTGTAATAATTTCAATACATTTTTAATTGGATAACTTATTTCAAACAGATAATAAATCCGACTGTTGTACTCATATACATTGCCTACTTTAAACTTTTGAATTATATAACACAATTTAATTATGATATTTATTATCAGCCGATAAACTACATATTTCTAATGCATTTTATTGTATTAGAAAGAGTGTATCTACAAATGATTCATAAAATATAAATTTTAATTTCATATAAAATCACAATAGCTCATATTTTATACTAAATTTTTATTTTTAAAGTCTTAAATTATTAATTATAATTTTACACAGAACAAAGAACCTGTATGATCTATATTTACATTTTGTTGAACAAAATTATGGTTAAATAAAAAATATCGCTACAATTACAAGACAATTGCTTGTTAATTATATTCCATTATTAGATACAGCATCATGGTCCTTTAATTAAAGTACGTACATTGTGAAAAGCATCAAATGAAAATATTGCCAGTTTATCACTTTTTGCTTTCTATTTGTTATATTTTAACCAATAGTAATGGAATATTTTTAGTAACAACTCCAGATTCTGTTCTCCTAAACACTATATTTGTTTTATTTAGGCAATAGATTTGTTAAGTATATTATCTTAAACGTAACTTCTGATTTTACAATAATTTAAATAATTTAGGGAAAAAAAATTAAGGATATTTGGTGAGATGAGATATAATAAGAGTATATAGCAACTTTCAAACTGATTGAATATGTACGTCATATGTTTTCAGTTTTTTTTTTAAACAAACAAATAATTAATTGTTTTTTCATGTTACTAAAATGTTTGTATTTTAATACTTTGAGATTGAATATTCGGCCCGGAGGCGAGATTCAAGTTCGAAACCCCAATGGACTGAGAGTAGAGAGAGAACAAGGAATGTAGATTTAACGCTACTGCAGTGGGTTTTCTGTCAAGAAAAATGAAGTTACATTACTATATGTAACATAATCTAGACATTCTACAGTTGATGTAGTAATAATGCACGTATATATGCGTTATTTTAGACACATGCAATTTATAACCTTTTTATTAAAATGAAAATATTAAATATTTGTTAATATTTTAGTTAACATTCCACAGATTAAATAATCAAATCCGTAATATGTAGTATACTATGTAAAAGTAACGCAACAAAGTGTTTATAAATCAATTCAATTATTTAACATCAAAAATAAAGATAATAATATCCATATGATGTCATATAATGTTTTTTGTGTTGGTATTTTGTTATTACAACCGTATTTTGTGAAGATACATTTGTCCTTAGATTCACAGTTATGGAAGTTTGGAAGTTACATTATACTCGTACATTATCAAATAATTCTGTCATATGTATTCTGTGTCAAAAAGGAGAAATATATTATTATTTTTTAATTAAAAGTGTAGGTTCTCTATAAATATATATTATTAATTCAGCAAAATACATAACGATTGAAGTATATTTTTGTTGTTTAAGTATGTACTTCTGAACAAGGTGCTTAAAATATGATAACCGAAACTTTTTAAATTAACCTTACAATATTGTAAATAAGTTATAGTGGATTTTTGACAGTAATTCCATCAATGAATTTTGTTTTAATTATTGACATTTTCGATCATAAAGTCGTTACATTTTGTTCAAGAAGTTAATATAAAATAAAACTAATTCATGTAATATTTATTTATACATCTAACGTGTAATTTTATTAGTTATTTTCAAAAGGTTTACTACACAATAAAAACGAAAATGAGGTACAATAATAATGAGGTACAAAAATTTAATAATTTTATTATTGTTCAGCGTCTAACATTTGGAGTAACACAGGGTACTACGTTAAACTTTCTGACAAAGAAATTATATAATATTTTAGCTATATGTAATGTTATTATATGTGCTGGTAATAAAGACAATCAAAAATTTTAAGGGTTACTATTACATACTAATAATGTGCTAAATTATAATTAAACCATTAGGCTGTAAAACAATTTATTAGTACATTTTCCCTTAATTATATTTCCCCTTATATAGTAGATGGATTCTCTAAAAGTTTTAGCTGCTAATTGTTTAAAAAACACTTTTATTAAAATTGAAATATTTTAACTGTCACTTAAAGATTTGAAATTTCGTGTTCTATCAGATTCCGTTAAGGTTTTAGGACGTTTGCAGACCATTTTAAAATAATAAAAAAATCAGCAATTATATCTGTATTTAAGCAAAACATTATTGTATTTGTTGTCATGCCTGAAAATATTATTCGAAATTAATGCTCATGTGATAGAACTCATTCTGTAATAGAATGAAATGTTGTCTGTTAAAATTTATTTTTCTATGCAATTTCAATACACCATAAATCACACCCCCAATAATTTAATTATTCGTGTCATAGAATATAACATAACTCACCCTCTCTTGAAATCAACTAACTAGTTGTATTAAAAATCAATTAAATGTATTCAAAAACATTAAAAATTCTTTTAAAACCCACGTAGAGCTAGTTCCATATATTCATAGCTTATAATATCAAAGAAAGTGTTATTTGAAATTTTATTAAGTAGATGGTAGTATTTTGTAAGGGAAGTCAATAATTAACCTGTAATTATTATAACCCAATGTTAATGCGTCCTGACAGGAGAGAACTTGGCAGTACTGTTCAAATACATTAGCAAACCAAATTATGGACCATCGTTTGAATAATCAAGGATTAGCAAGTATAATGTCCATAATTCCAGCCCTCAACACCAATACATTAATTTGTGATACGGTTAGTTAAGATTAAATAAATGGTTTATGTAATGAACTACTAAAATTCAGTGAGAATTAAATATATTCGTACAATAAAAGAAAATCTTAATTTTCCCCATTTTATGTGATATTTAAGCAGTATTGGTAAAGTAGAGCCTACACGATATTTACCATAATATAAAAAAATAGATGTTATTAAACAAAACAAATTTGCTATTTATTAAAATAAATTTTAGTTTGCTATTTTTTTTTTAATAATTGTTGTATAATGCACCTACATTTAATATAATAATTCGTTTTAACATTTACAAAACCGCCAAATGATTATGCTGAATTTAATTACTCTGAATTATTTAATATTACTTAATATTTATATTGTGTTACTAACTGTATGGAATAACCATCAATTTAATCTTTTCCATTAAGAGTTTTCTAATGAAAAAAGGCTTGTGTTATATTTTTTCTCTTTTTAATGTTATATGCTTCAATTCGAAGCAGTAATCGTGTATTGTGTACAATGATTCATTGTTGGAAAAAGTATTAACAATGATTCAAATATGGACAAACTATCTACGTGTTTCACAAAGGTTGATGCTGGTTCTCAAGGGTCCAATTCCATTTAAGTTTACACATTAGCGTTCGATATACATATGCTAGAGTAATATTTAAAATATGAGTATGAAACATTAATTGTTTAAAAAAAAACTTTTTATTTCTTTAATAAGTAACAAATAGAAAACATCAAGCATGCAAAAAGTATACAATATAAAATAATATACACTTTAATTTAACAACAGTGCTTCTTTAAAAAAAAAAAAAAATTGTAATGGGGATTACTATCACTCAATAAAAACTTAATAAAATACATGGGTATTATTTTCAAAATGATTTAAAATATATAGACAATGTTTGCAACATGAATAACTCGGTACATACTAAGAAAAAAAATCTATTAAACGTATGAGTTTACTTTATTCATAGATTATATATTTATTTAAAAAAATGGTTGTGTTCTATATAGATTTATTATTTAAAAATTCCTTAAAGTAAGAAAACATCTTGAATAATTGTTTACAATAGCTTAATACTTTTTGACATGTCCAATATTCTCACATTTCTTTCACCTTGAGTTTGTGACAGAATAAATACAGCAAATATCTTTCTACATGGAGTAATAATCAGAACCAGTGATACATTGCACAATGTTATAAGGTTTTTATTTTGGCTTCTTACAAAAACAATTTAAACTCAAATATAAATTATCATTTAGATTCATATTAAAATGGTGAGATTTCTAAATATATATTAACGAAATGTATATAATATTATTTTTGTTGTGTTTAAACATATTTTTAGTATTAAAAAGAAATCTTGTATTAGATTAAAAAAAAAAATCCCTTAAACTGTACAAAATATAAATAAAGGAGTGACTTAAATTAGCCCTTGACCAGTTATATTGTACTCAAATTATATAATATAAATTTTAAGTTTAGATAACAGTGATTATTTATTTTTAGACTTCAATTAAATATGATTTATTATATCTATTTTAATTAGATTATCACATCATTTTAAATTGTATTTAATATTTAAATAAAATAAAACCACGTGTTTAAAGCTGAATTACATTTATTATGGCATTTCTTACAGTAATAAACAGAAAATAACTGATACACAAACATAAAGTCTGTAAACAGTTCTCCCTTAATCGTTGTCAATATTAAAAGTGACTTTTATATTTAATTAATACATTAATTAATATAATATGTTAAAATGCTACACACCACACTTTTAGATATAAATTCATTAGTGTTTATAATAAACAACTTTAGTCATTTATTCATAATTAAAACATCATTTAATTTATAAATAATTTATTAGACAAATATTCATAACTAACCTACTGGGTTATTTACTTGTTGAGCCTTAATCAATTACAAAACTGTTTGTCATAAGAGTACATTAACGTTAATACTACTGTACACGTTTACTTTATAATAATTATTATGTTATAATCAAGTAATCAGTAGTAATAAAAGGGCTTTTATTTTTTCTTGTGGTATTTAGTTCGTGTTTCTGAATATTTTACATTACGTCTCTTCATTAAATTTCTAATTAATTTATGAACGAGACTGTTCTATTTAACATTATTGATTAAGTTAAATATGTTATGGGGTTATACTAATTTAGTGAACAATAAAACATCGATGTAGGTTCACTGATTTCTAATCATTTCCCAATAAACATAATCCTGTAAATTGTTTGCTGATACCTAAGAATTTAAAAAAATACTCGTATATAATATTAGCTCTAATCAATTACTTTTTAATTAAGTCATATATAACGTCCTTCAACCATTTGTAAGTTTATCATGTTAATAAGAGTTGTATTTGTATTTTTTGTACTAATATATTACGCGTACATCATAACACTGTAAAGAATTATTTTGTAAGGAATGTGATTGGTCGATGTTGTACAAAGCATAACAATCTTTTAGCACACAATCTTCCAAAAAATGTATTATTTCTCTTATATTTATCGATATCTATATACTTTTTTATTAGATGAACAAATAACAGTGTAGCAATTTTAGATTTTATTATTATGTTTTTTAACTATGTGAAGAAATTGAGTTTTATTTAAACGGCAAACATAATTATTTATATCAGTTATAATAAATCGTAACAAATGCATCTTATTGCATTTAATTGATATTTTATTTTGTGCATACTCATACCCAACGGGGTATACATTAAATTAAGAAAGCCTAATGGGGTATTGGTCCATCCCAAAATTTTGAACACCAAATAAAATACATAGACCTATTATTACGATACAGTAATACCAGAAATAATGTTGAATTTTTAAGTAGTTGGAATAAACGATTAAATCAACACTGGGAATATTTTTGCAGCACGGTTAAGAACTTTGACCCAAAAAATTTGGATTCATCCTCTTCGTCAGCTTACATGTGCTAGCTAGCAGCTATGCTCGTATATTGCATCGATCCGCAGTTTATTTATCTTATAACACCAAAGTTGTGTTCGTAATAACTAGAAGGTTCTTCTTAACAGTCTGTTACATTTTAAAGCGGAATGTTATAATCGGCTTCAATTCAACAGTTTTTTAAAGAGAGCCTTTGTTAATATTCATAAAGAACTACAAAATTGGTTTTCTTCATGCCCACAGTATGTCATGAGAGTGAGGTTAACATTTTAGAATGCCGTTAACTAAAATAAATAGTGTTACATTAGAAAATTAAATAAAGCATTTCAAATTTTATTTTGATTCAATTTTAATCATTCTGATTTTGTTTTATTTTTTCACATAATTTCTAAATTTGTTTATAATTAGTGTAGCAGTTGTTGTGATAACATTTTAACAAACCGCCACAATAACAATAAAATGTTGATACTGAAGAACAAAAACGTAAAACAAGTTTCAGATTTTCCTCACGTAAAAAATACCAATGGTATTGTAAAAAAAAACAACGTAAAAACTCTATATAAGACTCTTTTATTTACAATAAATTTCATTAGTATTTTATTTTGTGTGAATGGAATAATCAATACGCATTTTGTCGCAGAAGACCCAAGATAAATGAAGCCTTAACACATAATGCCCTTACAGGATAAATCGCTTGTTTACTCTGCCTCCACCACTGCAGCAATCCATCACTTTGTAAAACCCTATTGTTCAATCCCAAGGAGACATTTATTTCTTGAGTGTTGTTCAGGAATCTATTATGTACCCTGTGTACTTCATTTAGACTTAAGACATTATAACACTCTCCAAACATTCGCGTAGAGGTTAAAATCACTTTCTTCATATCCTAATCAATAAAGACCACATGTAACAGAAATAATTTATGATTCTTAGAAGACGGAATAAGTGCTATTTTGAGAATAACGATATAGTCGTATCAGCAGTATCAAAATGATCAACCTATAAACTATTATAATTGTGTTTCTACTTTAATCATACAATGTCAAATTACCACAACCTGCATACATGAATAACCATATTTCGAGAAAAATATAGTGTACTATAAAATAATCTTCAATTCATTTAATTATAATAAATTATTACTGTATAAAATTTTCATTTATACTATTACTTTATAATATCGACAAATTTTAAATTGGATTCAAAACAAATTAAGTGATAGTGATTACACTCATAAAAAATCAATTTAATACATACTTCAACAGATAATAGCGTTTTTCCAACAATAAAACTTATTTGTACTAAGTAACACAACATAATGAATAAAATATATCGTGTTAACTTATTTAATTTAAAATCAGAGCACTTACAGGAATTAATTAACCAACAAAGTTAAACTAATGATCTGTATAATTTGCTTTCTTCTGTTATTTTATTTAAATGAAATTATTTATATTTTGTTTTATTTACACGTTCTATATATAAAATTGGTTACAATTGTATAGTATTGTTACTGTCTCAATATTTATTTCAATGAATTGACGAGCATCCACTTTAAACATTTTAAAGAAAGCTCTCAAATGTTTTTATGATAACTAGAATCATATCTTCCACCAACGATATCTCATTTGGACCCAATGTAAATCCCTAAAGGAAACCCAGTAGTTTCACACTGAAAGTAAAATTTGCATAAATTCCTTTTGAGTTTATAACAGATGGTTTTAAAATTTATTAGGGACTTTTCATTTTTCAAAAAAGTAATAATTGAAGCATTTATATCTCTTGTTAATTCTGAATACATTCCTATATGTACATTCATACACTAAATAGAAAATATATATATTTTTAGATTATTTTATTTAAAAACACTTCGCAGGAACTAAAACTAAAGGAAATATTTAGCTACTATTTTGTAAATATTTGTTGAAGTATTTTTTATTTGGTATAAGAAAATTTATAATGAAAATTCCGTTGGTACATATGACAAGGAAGTTAATAAAAGTTATAAATTAAAAAAAAAAACATGCAATGTAAATGCAATCATTATTCCAAGCTGTGATTTTATGTTGTAGGTTTGTTTTATTTACTAATATTACCTAAAGAAATACAAATATGACAGCTAAACATCTTTGTATCTTGATGTCTTATGATGATCTGATATCATAGCAAGCAATTCTGCTATCATAATTATGCCAAATATTCACGTGAAAACTCCTTCAACACATTCTCATTGTGAATAGCTCCATTACTATAATTATATATGTCTGACTATAATAATAATAATAATATAAATTCAACTGAACGTCCGCTCCGTAAAATAAACTAATGAATTCCCTCCACTACATATTTTAGAATTAAACAAACTCGATCAGTCTATTAGTAATATCGGGATATATACAAGTAGTAAGGAATAATTGCATTCAGAAATCCAATTATCAATAACGTATTTTAAACAATACCTTGATTTAATAATGTAGCTATTACTAATAATACTACATTTTCGAAGCAATTCTTTTGATTTCGACAATGTTTAGTAGATTTTAATCAATTCATACTCTCACTTAGTGCAACAATATTAGCACAGTGCTTTTTTTACTTTTAATTTATGGACAATTTCAAAAAACAAATTTTATTTCCAACCACTTTATGACAAAATTAATATATATCATATACCCTTTCATTTGTTGTAGATAAATTATAACTATTTTATAACATTGTCTTGAAATTCACTTCCTGCCTACCTAGATAAAGATGGATAATATTTAATACTATGTGACTTAGAAGAATGGACAATATGAAATATAGATTTAATTCCAAGGAGTTTGTTAGTCCTAAGTTAAAATATGGTACGAAGTTTTATTTCGTTATAGAATAGGAACAAAATATTTTTTCCTCAGGTGAATTTACGATGACTCCTCTATTTAATTACAAATATGTATCAGACCTTGAAATGATATTTGTACTTTCTGAGATTTAAGACCTTCAAAATTATATTACCAAAATCTAGTCATTATATTTAATAAAACATATTTTGTATGTTTTGTCTTGCGTACTGGACATTGACGAAACTATTAATAAACGTGTGTGTATTTGAATGTTATCCTATTCCAACAATAATTATCAAGAAGACACTTATAGCTTTTAAGGCATTGTAAATAACTAATTAAGCTTATAACGAATTAGGTATTATATTAAGGTTTCGATACAACTAATTAAAAATTAACATTCATTATGACCTGTAATATCCCACATATAATCACTGCACTCTTAGAGCTCAATAAGGCCGTAAAAATCTCATCAATCATGGCCACTTTATTTTGTATTATAGGAATTAATGAAATATTGGATTTTCTAAAGATTGTAATTTGATTAAATCTAACAATGTTCAGTCTATAATATGTGTCTTGGGACTCATATTTTATATTTGATTCATAGCCTAAAGTATACGAATATATATAATTAGATTGTGTGCACTTCGTAATAACCGATCGTAATGTTGTCATTCGTCATACGAGATTGGTGAATATCGTATACGTAAATTGATTTAGGATAACCTAATTAATAAAAAAACTCACAAATTTCATCAATCGTTACAAAAAAATTATTTTAAAGAAACCCCGAAAATATCTATTATATACCCAAAACCATTGACGGTTATGATTACCGAGATATATCAACAAAAATCAACATCAACTGATAATAATTATTTCTGAATAAAAAGTTCCTCTATTCATTTAAGTTCCAACCCATTAACCAGAATATTTGTTAATTAAGTAATTAAATGTTTGATACGCTTTTTCGTTTGTACAAATATGTCTTCCAAGCCGATCAGGAAAGTTATTTGCTGATTTTCATTTAAATTTTACATTTTCGATTTAATGGGATGTACTTTACCATATACGAGTATATTGTATAAAAATATAAGTATAAAATATATAAGAAGAGAAAATTTTAGATTTTATACTAACTTGCATTCGTTTAAAAAGACATCAAGAACGATTTTGGTTTTAATACGTTATAAAATATATAAAAAATACTGTAATATGTAAAATTATATTTTTTTTAGTCAAGGAATTTAGTAATTCGAAATGAATTAATCTATACAAGACCAGTAAACAAACAAAATATATTATTTAAATAAATATACTTCTTAAATAATTCAAAACGCAGAGACTTATTTCATGTTTTAAAAATTTCTTATGTCTTTACTCAATATGAGATATTTACAAATATAAACTTGCTTGATGGTAGTCAATTTCTAAATTGTCTGTGCTTCACAATCACAGATTACAAACATTCCATTCCATAGATCTGCCATCCCCTGCTTCCCTTTGTAATAAAAAAGAAACTCAATTATATTTCTCAATGGACTGCAATCAGACCCATGATAATTTGGACGTTGGGACGAGGTTTCTATAGTGAGTTTAAACTAAATAAATATAAGCTCAAACTAAAATAATGGTTTTGATAAAAAGTGAATTGGTGAGATATATTTCTCAATTAGTATTCAAAAATATATATAATTTTGTTTTTTATTAGTAATGTTCTTAATTAGGTTTATCATTAGAACTACTAAAAAAATACTTTAAATGAAGTCTTATTTTCACTTTTGTTAAATAACCTAATGTTACGACGTTTTTAAATGTAAAAAAAGTGCAATATTCTAAAAAGAAAAGTCACGATAGTTATGTTCTTTGTTCGATATTTATCATTACAGTTGGTTCACATACGTAAACATATATAAATTAAAATATTAAAACTATTTAGTCCTTTATTCATAATTGTAACAATTCACATTTACTTCCAATTACAATCCTGCGCTGTAAATGCTAAATGTGCCCAATGGCGGTTAAGTGACTTCGAATTGGTTTGCAATTCGTATTTATATATCACACTAAGTTGTGCATTTTACATAATTTACTAAACTAGAATTCATAATTATTAACCATGGCTTTATTCTACATTATTTATAATAAATATTGTATTTTAATTTTTATTAATTCGTTTCTAGTATGGTATTGTGTTTTCTATTAAAAATATATAATTATCTATATTATAATAATCCACAGATAAATTATAGAATTAAACTTTCAATATAATCTCTACATTCTGCCTTAAAACATGGTAAATTCTATGTTGATTGGAGGTAATTTAAAAAAAAAAATAAAAATTACATCTACACGGCATATTTTAATTTGGATAAAAACGGTTGGCGCCAAGAGAGGAGCAGATGAGTTCTGTTATAGATTGCACAGTGCAAATACACTACGACTGTTTACAAGTTTTTAGTAAAATAGTAACAAATTCGATTAACAATTTTTTTTAATACGAAATGTGAATTTAAACACAAATTTTATTTTCTTCTGTTGTAAAATTGTTTCAAAAATAATAACAAAATTTGATTAAGATTTGTAATTTTTTGTTTCCCACAATTGGTAATGATTATTATAGAAAATGAGATATTCAATTGCTTCATAAATATAGTTATTGATCTATTTTTAAATTAAGTCTAACATAATGTAAATTGATAACATAATAAAATTAATAAAAAAACAGTTGAAATGTTATTGATTACTTTTTATTGTTATTGGTTTTGTTACTGAATAAACAGTTATAATAAGTCCTGTTTATGAATAGTTTTTTTGAATAAGGTGTAGTTTATTTTGGTCACTCTACTTTATATTATCTGAAATTCAAATGTTGTAATTAGAAACATTATCCTATTTTTGCAAAAACCCGAACACAAGACATTGAGAATGCTTGAAAAACAACTCGATATGTGTTCAGCCAGCTTCTTACGTGGTCGACAATGAAAACGAACTTAAGGGGAACCCGTAATTAATATTGTTACAGATTTATCACTCGTCTCGCTCTGAAGAAATATGTCTTTGGAAAAAAATGTTTTACTACTACATACAGTATATTGGTAAATAATACTAACAGTGTACCATGGTAATTAAGGTAGAATTGTTTTGTTCTCACTTTGGTTTGTTTAAGTCACGAGGACAATGCGTTTTGTTTTAATATTTTTAAACTAAAGCTTTTTTCATATCTTACTTTTACCCTATCTGAAGGCGAAATCAAAAATTGTTATTTATAGGTGATAGAGTTAGATATTGTTTTAGAGATGATCTTATTACGTTAAAAACTATTCGTTGTTTGAAAATTGTGTTATAAAAGTAAATGAATTCAGTTTCTATAAATAAATTATTTCTTAAATTTTTGATCTACAAGAAAGCCTACCACACATCTTAAAACAGGGCAATTCTTTACTTTATAAATAAATGTGATTAAAAAACTGTTATTCTTATATTATTAAATTTACAAATTATTTATACTATAAATTTCAAATGAATGGTCAGTGTATCAATGTATTAAATTTTGAAGTATTTATATTGAGAAACAACAGATAGAAAAGTGTTCCATCAGTGACATATAGAACTCTTTGAGTTCAAATAACGTTTTTTGATGCTTCATTAACTTTATCCATCATGTATATATTACATCACAGATGAAAAATTTAAGGATATTACAATAGATCTAAAACGATGGTTTATGTTTTATAAAATATTTCTAAACATGATCCATGTGGCATATCGCTCAATTTGGTTTATTTCGATATTGTTGTTTAGTATCGAAAAACTTTTTATTCACTTCCTTTTAATAAAGAAGTAGAAAAAGGACATATAATAAACACTCCTTGGAATTTCATATTACAATAGCCTCAGGATCAGCAGGGAACAAGGAATGATCAAAGGAGATCAGATAGAAAATATGATACAATGATTTATACTAGAATTTATTAAAATATGTAGATATATGTAGGGTACATCGATATTACCACTCACTCTTATATTAAGCACCTGAGGTTTACATTTTCTTAAAAGAAACAGCACTCAATACAAATATTATAATATGTATTGATATCTACGTCTTGCATTATTAACCCCTCCAAACGATTATGAAATAGCACTTCACACACTGTCACTTCTCAACATAATGCATTTCGTAGTAGAGTTAATTACGGTTTTTCGATTCTTATTTATATAAAATTGATTTTAAGAATGCTGAAAAACATAATCAGGAACATTTTATATTAGACATTAAAATTGTTTTATATGATTACTCCTAAATATTCTTTGTATATATTTATGTTATGCCAATTCGTATTATGTACATAGTTTCGCAATATTTGTAAATTCTATTTTATATTTAGGTAGATTAATTACAGTTAAATTGGTCATTGATAAATGAATGGAATTTAACATTTAATTTTAAAGTACATTATTTAATGTTTTTGATGAAGATGAATTTTTAAACAAAATTTCAATATATCGTTCTTCTTAACGATATTTTTATAATTAAATATAAAAAAATAATACCTTTTTATTTGTAAAGGTCTTTTGTTAAAAACAACAACCCTTCTCAAACTCAACCCGTTGGGTAAATCTAAATCTTATTGAGATTAAATTTCCGGCATGTAAAATTTTAAAATAATCGCAAAGTATTGGTGTTGAAGTGAAATGAGAATATTTTCAATTTACACATGCTGTCGAATTATAAAAATAAATTCAAAGGATGAAACCAATTCAATATCGATTTATTGATATAAATATATATATATATATATATATTTATACCTTTGAATATAAATTCACACATTTTTAGGCTCGACGTAGTTATCTTTTTCGAACAGCATATAATAATAATAAAGTCATGATAGATAAACTAGAACCAAGAGACATTATCGCAGAGGCTCATTACGTATGAGCTTGGCAATCCCAAGTGATTCTAGTTGGATTCACGTATTGTGTTGGGTCAGATATTTCTCATTCTTCCTCAAAGGTATCTCATGACCAACTCTTGCATTTTCTGATCCAGACACTATCAATGGCTAAGAGAGTTTTATTTCATGTTTTCAGTCTTACTTTTTCTTTTCTTTTTTTTTCCATAAAACGTTAATCCCTGAGAGGTTTTTCGCGTCTAAAGAAATTAAGCACAACAAAGTCAATAAAATACAAAATATTTATTAATATTCTTTCCTCTATCAAAAGAAAAGTGAAGGTTTACGTAATAATAGAATAACGTGTGTTAGCTTTTAAACTTGAAACGAAGCATTAACGTAACAAAAAAAACCATGTAAAAAATAAATTAAGAAGCTATGGTATTAATTTTGTGATAAAATTTAATAAATGCTTTCCTTATTTGATTAATAGACGAATACATGTTTAGAATCTTACAAGAACATATGATTTTATTTAGTATTTATAATATATGAAAAAAATATTAAGAACGAGGAAACTCTACTTTAAGAAGAATATCAAAGGAATCAATACGACCAAAGAACTGACAGCTAGTTAAGTCTTCAACAACAGACAGAAACTTCAAGAGTGTTCTTAAAAAGTTTATGAATGGAATTATAAGTTTGAAGAGGAAAGTAAGTTTTGGAACATTCCCAATCGCGATTTTAACGATGTACTTATAATTCAATTGGTCACATCACTTTTGTTTCACGTTAGTTTTCAATGGGTAAGTACTACAAACAAAATATCCATAAATGCATCCTTAAAATACAAAAAAATATCGTGTAAAAAATGTAAATTACAAGATATAAATATGTCCTGTAATAATGAACACAATGTTTTTCCTATTATTATCAAAATATCCAATTCCATTGAAAGGCCTTTTATAACCTAAAAATATTTTTTCACATATTTTAACTATAAAAAATTATTTTAAATATTTTATAACACTGAAGAATTCGGTAATGTGAATGCCATTGGTATGTTATTAAATCTAACAAAACTATAAGTGGCAAATCCAATCGACTCTCGGTGCTTTATAAAAAAACTTTACCACTAATACGTAAAAAGTTCTCAGCCCGAATATTAAGAATATTATACTTCAAAATGAAATCAGTAAACACTTATTGAATCCTGATAACATTTAGAATATTTTTTTATAAAAAGTATTACAACACATACGATGGATTTAAATTTTACAGATACCTGTTAATTGGGTCATTAAAGATAGATAAATAATTGAATGGCATTTTACAACACGATTTTAATTGGGTGCAGGAAGGAGGGCATATATAGGTACTTTTCTCAAGGTATTCTCAAAACAAATGGTAAAACATCATTTTCATACTACAGAATTAGCAATTATTTATTGTACATTACTTTCTCACCAATGTTAGTTATACAGTGTGTAACACGAGCAGTTGTATTCTTTTGTTTATAAGTTATAAACTTATAAACTTATAACCTAACCTAACCTAACCTAACCTAACCTAACCTAACCTAACCTAACCTAACCTTAAATATTATATTTCTTGGCTTAAAGAGAACAAAATGGGAGTAAAACATAATTTTTTTACAACTGGACATTTATTATTTATTAAAAAATATATCTTGAAAAACCTGTTTTAATCGGATATAAAACAGCTGATGTATTGTTAAACACCTGTTCATATTTAATAAATAAAATGAAACAATTAATAATTAGTATAATATTGCTTCAGTTTTCTGTGTAGTCGATTTATTATTAAAATTAGGTTTTTAATTCACCATTTAAGTTAAGTTGTTGTGCAAGAGGTGTCCATACAATATTAATTAAAAGCTTCATTTTCAGGGAATGATCCATCAAACCAAAATTTTCTATGTGAAAGAGTTGGAAACAGGTGGTTTAGTTCAAAAATACAACCAAACTAATGATGAATGAAAGGAGTTATGAATAAACAAACACAATATTTAGTAAATTCTACAATTTAATTGAGTCTTGCCGACCATAGTTTTGGCAGCAACGTCATTTACAAGGCAGCTTAACAAAGACAACTGTCAGTCTTTGTTAAGCTGCCTTGTAAATGCCGTTGCTGGCGCAACCACGGTCGGCAAGACTCAAATAAATAGTAGAATTTACTAAATATTGTGTTTGTTTTTTCATTTTAAATGGAGTTCTATTAAGTACCTTCGGTCAATAGTGTAAATCGTATAAGAAAGGATATATGGTGGCGATTCATAACTGATAAACCTAATGTCAAGATAAACCTAATTGATTATTAACAGATGTTTTAGATATTGTTAAGATAAAATCGACTGCCAAGAAATTATAAAAAGGAGTGAAGTAAAAATAAATATTGTATATTATTATATCATCAGGTTAATAATATTATTGATTAAGGCCCGCATTGGATAGTCGAGTTGTGTTCGGGTGTCATGAAGTGGATTCCGACTGATATACACGTCTTTTATTCTCAAATGAATCTATATTCTACCGAAGAAGATTAAGTCGAAGGGCGTTATTATCTTGTAGCTATAACTGATGTCAATATAGTGTTATCCCATAACATAACAAACAACACAATGAATGGAAACAGACATCTGGAAGTGTTACATCAACACATAATGCCTAATTTGCTTTTCCAAGAGTGATATATGCTATTGTTCAGCAAGATGGAATCGCATCTTATTTTCTAAACCCTGTTAAAATGCTACTAAATAAATACCTTCAATGTTGTTGGGTTATTAATAGAAGTGAATTTTTCGACTGACCACAGACATTGTGAGACCTTACACTTTGCGCATTTATTTAGACTAGAGCAACATGTTTACTCCCATAATTTTAACACTGATAAAGAATTGAATAGGATCATTAAAGAATAAATTAAACAAATTCCAAGACACTTATGTACGAGTGCATACGCAAATTTTATTTCATGATATGTGGCTATGGATAGATTTTATTTTAAATAATGGTATCTTACATTCATTAGTACAAATATATTTTACATGTTGTTTTCACTTTGAAACATTATTAGACAACCTCAAAATAAGAAATATTTCTTTATGGTATTTTTATTTATTATTTGTTCACCCCTCTAATGGATTATAAATAGATAATATGTCTGAGTGCTTAACGTAATAGCAAAGTCAATCTTGACTTTAGTAAAATAAAAAATCGATTCAATCGTTTGCTCCATTAAAATTGAAGAGAAAGGAAAACATTTAGGTCTGGTCTTAGTAGACAAGGGATATTTTGCTTTATAGTAACGTTCTATTTAAATAAAAATAAGCTGGAATGATATTTCAACATACAGACTAATGTCGTTAGTTTTCTTTTTAATGATAAAATACAGTTCAATAAATGGTTCAACTTTTCGACTACTTCATTACATAAACGAAAGAAAACACTACTCCTCAGAATAGAATATATTTTAGACGATAGCCTTTTCTATTTATTTCGATTTGTTGCTTAAAATAAAACGTTTTTACAATGTTCAATGAATTAACAATTAATAACCTCATATTTACCACCAATCCACATAATGCTGTAATTATACAACATTGAATAATAATAAACCTATCAAATTATGTAATAAATTTAGTGATTTTTATAATGTAATAACATCTATGATACATACAATAATGAGAACTTACAAAATAGATGAGTTATATTCTAAAAAAAAGTAATATCCTATCCACACGTAATTAATTATCGTGGTCTTGATAAAATTCAATCACTGCTCCATAACCCTCAAATTGATTCATTGTTTTCTCCAACTACCCCCAAGGGAACTTCTTATCTTTTCAGAACCATTATTCACTTAAGTCTTAAAACGTTCATTACTTTAAGCGTGAAAATATATCGAAGACTTGAATGTAACAAACTTGAGACAATTAGCATTATTAACTATGTAACAGAATCAAATGTTTTACAATTGATTTTAAAATCAACTTTTACGAAAAAAAAATCATATTAAACATTACATTAGATGTAATTAATTTAGTTTATATGCACTGTATTAATAACACACAAACAATATTCTTTATAAAAATGAGAGCATATGACCATGTTTCATAAAATAAAATATAATATTACCAGGATTTTTCAAGATCCCATCTTAGGAACTCAACTCAAAGTATGGATATTACATTATAATTGTACAATAACTAAAAACAAGTCTTAAAAATTGGTGTAAATTATCAAATTCAGAATTTTAAACAGAAAAAAACTTGATTAATGAAAAATGTTTCGAAGCTCGGCAACATCGTTCTATTGATATTTGAAGTATGTCTACAGATTGTATAAAAATCTACAACAAACGAATAGGGAGTTGAGAATGATGGGGAACATATATTTATCATAATGAAAAAGATTCAGTAAAATAATTAATACCTACCTATCCACCAATGAAGCGATTCCTCATTATTAAGGACTCTATCCAGACAAAAGGAGACAACTATAACTTCATGTTTTTTATATGTATTATTGTATATCTATTTAAAAATGTGAATTATATAATACTGTACAATTTCGAAACTTTTTATTTCAATTTTCAAACTTTGAATTCAGTAGTTTAAAAATAGGTTAAAATTTTTGCAAAATCTCTTCCTGCTTCTGATCTTAGTTTTAATCGTAATAAAATGACAGATGGTATAATTTTCTTTATATATATATATATATATATATATATATATATATATATATATATATATAAATATACATTCTACCAACCGTACTAGCAATGTAATAAATAAAACGATTAATAAATTGCATTTAATAACATAGTAGACGGTGTTTAAAAAATGTTTGACGAAACAAATATAAGCAGTAATATATAATTATAATATATCGACTAATATTATATTGTCAACTTATTACATTTACTATATGTTTTTGACCTTGATGAGTAATAATATTCAAACTCCTTCCACTTCCAAGGGCTGTAACTAATGATAATAATTACACCAGGAGTTTGTTAATACATTACTTGCCAAAGGCTGAAAATCCTACTCTGATATGGCCTTTAGATGTTTCTCTTTTTTCTTCTTATATATATATATATATATATATATATATAAATGATATAAAAGATTTAAAGCATGATATAGTAATCTCGTCTGTCGAATTCTTCCCATCTCAAAATTTTCCAGAGGTAGACCAAAAGTTCATAAATTTCACTCAACTAGCTTGGTATATTACTACATTTTATACGTCATGTGGCATATAACATTTAATGTCTGCAGTATCAATCCTGTGGTAAGTAAAATCCTCATATGACATGTACTGCTTCTCATCAACATTCCGATTATGCATCAGTCTGTAATTTAGGTCAATTTTGGGATGTCCTTTATAATAATTAAGTTTGATTAAGTTAAAGTTTTTTTTTTAACTCAAATTTGTATTTGAAAAAGGTAACATTTATATATTTCTAAAATACTTTTTAAATACAATCAAAAATTTATTGAGGGGGAAGTGACTTTATAACCACCCGGTATATATATATATATATATATATATATATATATATATATATATATATAGTATGGTTATAAAGTCACCTCCCCCCCTAAATTTTTTCTACAAGTTAAAATCAAAGTGTTTTTCAATTATATCATTCATTATATAGTTAGAAACCTTAACGTTTGTGGTTTTTATAAAATATTGGGACTTATCTGAGGTCTAAGATATAGGAGTCAACTTCTGAATTCTTTATAAGAAGATAGTCATGCGACATGTCGATAACCACTGCCATTTCCCCCTAAATATAATGGAGCAATTAAAATTGTAAAGGGTTGTGACATTTCCAAGAGATCAGTAGGTGAAAGATGTAGGATTCGACTTAAAAGATGTAATGGAAATATAGTCATGTGACAGGTTGACTAACACTGCTTTTTCCTCCTGAATATTCATTGTGTCAATTTCCTTATATAATACTGGGTTCTGATCAGGATTAGAAACATTCAGTTTCTTTATATCCTTATATAGAACTTAATTTCCATCAGTAGTAGCATTATTCTGTCTCTCCATCTCATCAGGAATAGACGAACTACGAGTACAAATTTCAAAAAATCTAACATTATTTTTATTCTCCATCTCCTTGTCCTCATATATAGATTTGGGACTTTATCAACAGAATAAGAAAAACGACTAATTTACAGAGAGCTGTGACGTCACGGGGAATTTAGGTAATCTGTAATATAGATCTAATTAACAGAACGATGTGACGTCATTCTATTGAGATAGATCTATGTGTACTCTTAATTTGTCTAGACCTGATAAGAACCCATTTCTATATAAGGAGATAAAGAGGCAAAATAATGTTAGATTTTTTGAAACTTGTAATATTATTGTAAATAAATCTAATTGGTGAACACATACAAAAAAACATTTAAATTCTAGTATTCCAAATGTTGGTGATGTAAGTACAAATAATGTTAGCGTAGTAAGTAAATAATAATAATAATAGAAAAATTTGCGAATCTTGTAATAAAAGTGTGACTAAATCTAATTGGTCTAATATTATTTCAAAAAATTATATACGTTTAGATAGTTTAGATGGTTTTATTGCAGGTTAGGAAAGTTAAGATACTTTTAAAGTAAACGTAGACATTTATCACGGGTATAAACATGTTAGATACTTCTAATAATAAATTAAACACTAAAAATAAATGGAAATTTCGTTTTATGCGAAATTTGTAATATTAAGTTACCGAAATTGAAATATAATCAATTACAATGACATCTTAATTCAAGGGGGGGGGGATATAGGGGAACTCAAGTTTTGTGGTGATTAGCAACATACAATGACGCCTCTGCTATAACATTGTACGATGATAATTAAAATGATGTAGATATGTTGTCTACAACCAAATCAATGTTTAAAAGTAAAGACCGCTAAACTAAAGGAAAACTAAATGTGAATATCCGTCGTAAACGGGCTATTAAACGTGAATATTAGACAAAATAAGATTTATAAATCGAAAAAAAATAGTCAAAACCGCTACAATAAAAGAGAATATTAGTAAAAACGGGCCACGAGTCGTGGGAAATGTCAGAACTGGGGTTGAAACGTGAAAATAATTCAAAAACGGAAAATTGAAGTTGTAAATTAGTCAAAAAGGGTCATGAAAAGTGAATATCAGTCAATAACGGGCTTTAAAAGTAGAAATCAGTCAAAAACAGGTTATTAAACGTTAATATCAGTAAAAACTAATACGAAAGGTTGAGTGGATATCTGTCAGAAGCGGGCCTTGAATGTTGCAAATCAATCAAACATGGTGTAACTTGAAAGGTGTAATCCTGAAAAACCGGGCAGTGAAACGTGAAAATTTATTAATAAACAGGCTATTAAAAGTTAATATAATTAAAGTGGGTAATGAAACCTAGATATCATTCATATCACTCAAAAATGACCAATGAAAAGTGAAGATGAGTCGAAAAAAATAAATATCAGTAAAAACGCGCAATTAAAGGTAATGATTATTTAAAAACTGACTATTAAACGTCAATATCTCTCAAAAACGATCACGAAATGTGAAAATATATAAAAAAACGAGTAATAGAACGTGATCAGTTAAATAAAGGGCCATGAAAGGTGGAGATTAGACAAAAACGGAAGTTAAAATTTATTAATCAATCAAAATCTGACCATGAAATGAAAAAACAGTCAAACATTCGACATGAATGGCGAAGAATAGTCCAAAAAAGGCCATGACACGTGAATATCAGTTAATTGGCCATGGGAATTGAAATGTTAAAATCAGTAAAAAGCGGGCGATGAAACCTAATTTCAGTAAATAATAATGATAAATTATCATTCATACACGGCCATTGAAACGTGAATATCTGTACAAAAAGTCCTTAAAAAGGTAAATATCTGTTAAAACGGGTCATTATACGTGAAATCAGCAAGAAATAGGTCGTAAATTGCGAATATCAGTAAAAAACGGCCATGAAGGAGAAGATTAGTCAAAAACTGGAATATAAAATTTAAAATCAGTCAAAATGGGCTTTGAAACAAAAAATCAGTAAAAAATAGGCATTGAATAGTTGTAGGCATTTACATCAAGTCATGAAACGTAAATATCCTACAAAAAAAAGAGTCCCAAATCGTTAATAAAAGTCAAAAACGATACATGAAGAGTTAATATTAGTCAAAAACGTGCTATGGAAGTGACAATCAGTAGAAACCGTGCATGATACCAAAATATGACACAATAAAGGGTCTGACGTTACAGACGTCAAAATGTAAAGATGACGTCAAGACCCAACCACTCCCGCTACAACTTCCACTATCTCCCACCACAATGTCCCACCACACAACTCACCATAAACCCAACAGCCCAGCCACTCCCACACCACCTCCTACCATCTCCCACTACACCCCCACCATCTCCCACCATACCTCCCACCATAAACTACCACGCCCAACCACACCTCCGACCAGCCCCTACAACACTTCCCACCATACCTCCCTTCATCTACAACCACGCACCACCACTCCCCAACTCTCCCCACAATATATCCCACAATCCACAACCACGCCCATCCACACCTACCACCAGCCCGAACCACACCTCCCACTAGCCCCCACCACACACCCCACCATCACCCACTCCAATTATGTTTTCATGTGTCCCACACTCTACTAGCGCCCGATGTCCAAAGATAAGTAAAATTAAAATAATAATAATAATGTTTGCGAAATATTTTCTGGTAAGACTGCATAAATTCATTATACCTGAGAACAAACGCTAAACATTGGTTCCAGATTCTCATTGGTTGGAGATTTCATTGAGGCAGATTTACTATCAAAGGTAAAAGCGGAAATTAATAAATGGAGTCGGAAATTATATTCTTTTAAGGAAAGTTTATTTAAACAGCTAAATTAAGTTCAGCAAGTGTAATGAGAAACACAAATTATTATATCCGTCCGTCGTTTTACTGCAGGAAGCGAATTTCGTACGATTTGGAAAACGATTATGATGTTATTATTAAATATTTATTGAATCAAAATTCTTATTAACTTTCTTTAAACAAATATATCTACCGATATTTGAATAACTACTGTTACAATGTCATTTTAATATATTCGTTTATGATATTTTGGAGAGGTTGTCTAGAAAGTAAGAAATGTTACGAACAAATATGAGGAAATTGCACTTGAATAGTTAATTAATTTATATTATTGTTGAAGCAATATAAAATTTAATAACTTCAAATTTTTCTGTGATTTTATTATAATAAAATTATTCTTTTTTAGTCATACATGTTTGTTATTGTTTTCTATTAAACATAATTATATTTTCATTATATTTTCTATTATACATATTTGCATTGTTATTTAGTATGAGCTTTCGTATATATATTGTTTTAAAATATATTTAAAATGTTATATTTCAATAAATTATTAATAGATTGTCTATTTTGTGCAATTGGTATTGATACTCCTAAATTATAATTTATAATTTTAATAAATACTTTTATTTGTTTAATCTTCGTTGATTATTCCTTGTATTTTATATTAGTTGGATATACTAAATTTATGTTATTTTTTAACGAAATTAGTACCGCAAAGTTTTCTTTTCCAATTACCTTTAAGAATAAATTATAATGAGTGTAATAGTAAGATGTACAATTTGCAATAAAATATATTTAAAGAAAATTAAACCTCTAAATATATTTTATAAAGTATAATGTGTTGCCTTGGACTGTTTAATATATAATATAGTTAATTACCTTAGAGGTTGTCCTCAGTCCGTATATTGGTTTTAGCTACAGCGCTGTTTCGCCGAACACTGTCGGCTTCATCAGGCCCTCACTAACACATAGACACGTAACACAAAACACTAACACATATAAAATCGGAGTATGACTCGTCGTACATAAATAATAAAATTGTTTGTGGCCACATTATATGTCTTACTTGTCCAGCTGCAGGTATGGTACTGGATCTATACAGCAGTTATCAGTATGATACTGATAATTAAGTTTAGCTGAAATGAAATGTAAACATGTTTGCTTTGTTTATTTAGTTTTAATTTTTGTTATTATATCATATTGGGTTCTTCTTATATTCTGTATATATTTGGAATTCTTCTAATATATTCATTGTTGTACCTTTATTGGTTTTGTATAATATTTGCAAATTTGTGTTTATGTCCGTGTAATTGTGGTTCTCATTAATCAGGTGTTCAGCATAATTTGATTTTTGCCTGTCTGTTGTTGTTTTTTTATGGCTAGGTAAATGTTCCTTGAATCTAGTCTTGAACGAGCGCCCTGTTTGTCCTATATATATATATATATATATATATATATATATATATATATATATATATATATATATATATATATATATATATATATATATATATCTTGTCACAGTTGTTACAGGAAAGTTTATAAATTCCACTATTCGTGAATTGGTCTTGGTTCTTGTTTGGTTTGGTTTGGAGGAAGTTGCTTAAATTATTTGAAGCTCGATGAGCAATTTTATAGCCATGTCTGTGGAAAGTATTGCTGATAGGACGATCTAGAATACGGTTGAATTTCAAAGAGATTTATTTTAGTTTTTCGGTGCTTGAAGTATATTTTTTGGATTTCCTTCTATGTTTATTTATTATTTTGTCTATTAAAGAGGGATCATATCCATTGGATAAAGCTATATGTTTTATTGTAGATATTTCGTTGTTGTAGTCTTCTAAGTTCATTAGCGTGTTAATAGCACGGTGTACGAAGCTGTTGTATGCTGCCAATTTGTGTGAAATAGTTTGGTTAGAAGTATTGTGTATTGTGTTTTTGGTTTGTGACGGTTTTCTGAAAATTTTAAATTCATGTTTATTATTAACTCTGGTGATGGTCAGGTCAAGAAAGTTGAGGCTGTTGTTAGTCTCGATTTCTGTGGTAAATTTAAGTGTCGGGTGGATGCTGTTTAAGAAGTCAGTTAATAAATTAGTTTGCCTTTTCGTGCCTTCAAACAGGCAAATAATATCGTCTACGTATCTATGATAATAAATTATTTTTCTATCGAACGGATTTGTCGGGTTGATAATATGTTTATTTTCTATTTCATTGAGGAAAATTTCAGCCATTATACCAGATAGAGGGGAACCCATGGCTAGACCTTCATTTTGTAAATATATTTTGTCATTGAAGGTGAAGTAATTTTGTGCAAGACATGTTGTTAGTAGGTCAATAAGTTCCTTTATCGCTTCTGTGCTTAGTTTACTATGGATATTTAGGTTTTCTTTGAGGATTTCTATTGTTTGTTTGATTGGGACATTCGTATATAGGTTGGATATGTCAAATGAAAGCAATGTTTGGCCGTTTTGGAGTGGTACGTTTTTAATTTTATTGATCAAGTCTAGGCTATTTTTCAAACTGTAGTTTTTTGTGAATTTAGTTTCCTTTTTTATAATGTGTTCTAAAAATTTTGCTGTTCTGTAAGAAGGTGCGTTTGTAAAATTTACTATTGGTCTAATCGGGTGGTCTACCTTACACATAAGCGTTGGGTAGTTTGATGTAAGGTAGATAGGCGATTTTCTTTACGTATCTCTATAATTAAAGTTTGCAATAAATAGATATTTTACTAGAGAGATCGTAGATATAAATGTACAATTAATTAATTCCTTTCTTTGTTAATGCATATTTTGTCCTGAGTAATAACGTAAGACGTATAGCAACCCCTTTATGAATTTATATCACTAGTGTTTTTATCATCAAAATAAAAACATAATATTCATGTTTCAAAATTATGTTGATTATCAATATTTGGAAAAATCGTTTTATTGTGATTTTTTTTAAAATTAAAAACATTGTTTTATATTTTGTAAACGTCATTAGTTAACAAAAGCCTTAATTTAATAAATAATTAATTACAATTTAAATTGCTTTTTATTGTATAATAGATTATGCTGAAATTACATTTTATCGCTAATTATATAAATTTCATTTTCCTTCAAAATATATATTCTTAAAAATAAAGAGTCCGTTACAGTATAACTGTTTATTTTTTAGTGAAATGAATTTCTCAGGATATATTTTAAAGGAGAATAATGTTCTTAAAGAATCTTTAAATACAGTTTGTTTTAATATAAAACACATCATTCTTATTTTTTGACGAATATTATACTTTATTTTATGTCTCTTAACTTTTACCTTTGTTTGCAACAAATTTATCTACTATTAAATATTGAATCCAATAATAATAATTGCGATTATAGTTATTTGTGTTATCACGATTAATTTCAATAATTGGGCCAAAGTTTAATTAGGTTTCCGTTACATAAAAAAAGGATATTTTTGTTTTATTTCTGCATTTACTATTAAGAACACTTTTTTGTGTCATTAATATTGTTTTTATTCTTAAAATTCATGTAAATATGAATATCGTACTTTTTGGATTACGATATTATATCCTTTCAGAGATGAAAATTACATATTAGATAAAAAAGAAAGTCAGCAAGAGAAAGAGTAAGATGTGGCAGATGTAACTGAACATAATAATAAATAAATATATATATTTTTTTAAACTATTTATTTTGACTTTAAACACAAATACTACAATTAACTATTAAAAGAAATATTATAACGTGATTTTCATTTATTAGTTTTGATTATGTCTGTTATTTCTATTACATATGGGAACTGTAATTTTACCATAAGCATTGTGTTTACATAGCAAATTTTATACATAGAATTTTAGAACAATTTTAAATCCAACGGATCATTAGAGTTCTTTTGTCTTCGTACGTTCAATAAGCCACGTATATTTAATAAAACAAACAATGCATGAACTGAATCTGAATAAATTACGACGGCGTACTAAATATGAACTCTATCTCTTGTATCTGTGCACGCCTTGAACACAGGGTCCACGAACAGAAATATTACATTATAACAAGATATATAATTATATATATATATATATATATATATATATATATATATATATATATACAATGTGTTTGCATATTATCCCAAATTTCTGTGTTCGGCTTATAAATAATATTTTATTAATACGGTACATTCTATTATTGAAGTATGATCCAACGTGATTTCTCATTCTTAATAATTGAAGTGTTCATATTATTATTAACTGTGTATAAATTTATTAATTATGAATTTAGATATGTTGGAAGTGACGTAAATTTGCATAAAATATCACACGTAAATAACTATATATTTCTGCACAGAACATGTTTACATGCTACTTATGTATCTTTGGTCTGTCAGAAACGGTGAAGGAAGTTATCAAATATAGGCCTAGTCTGTTATAATAATAATTCATAGAATACGACAAAACCGAAGTATGACTTCTCAGAATAAAATTTATTTAATTTTAAAGGCCATTTTTAGGGGTTAATTATTTTTTACTTTTTAATTAATTAATGGTGATAATGAGGTTATGATATTAATAATTTTAATGTGTACATATTTGTTTTTAATTATTTCACTTTTTTTTTATAGTTGTTATATTTATTATATTAATAATTATTTGATTTGTTTTATATTTAATTTTACATATGATATTATTTAAAAGAATCAATTATGTATAATAATAATAATAAATACATACAACACCAATAATAAAAGATAATATTTAATACATTGGTTATCCGTATAAGTAGAATTTTATCACCATAGTTTTAAACTAATATCTTAATTATTTTACTCTCCATACTTTACACACTTTGCGAATTATTCAATCACTACAAGATTAAAGATTAATAAATTCCTCTATGCATTTTCTCTCAAGACTAATGTGAACACACTTAAAACACATATATGGTCAACTTCATGAATGATCAATTTAATAGCACATGAATAGCAGTTGTAAAAAGTAGCTGTTTTGGTTCTGCCAACAATAATGGATTTGTTTGTCACCTAGGCCTAATATATATTTCAAATAGATAATATCTGTAAGTACACAATGACAGTTTGGCCCAAAAACTAATATTTAGTTAATTCGACTCTCATATACTTGTATATTTATGCCTTTTAAAAATTTCTGATTGTAGACATAAATATTATACAACATATTCAACAACTATTTTTGTAGTGACTGTAGTTAATACATAAAATGAACCAAAATTACACATAGAATGGGGCCATATCCATAATACAACTCTAGATATATTTAAAATATGAACAAATGGTCAGATAAATTAAGGAACAATTAATTCATGACTGATAAACCTGTCATTATTTTGTACATAAAAAAACAAATGTTTTCTTTCGCTTTTTTGTTAACAGTTTGTCTCAATTGGTAATGTGTTGCAGGAGAACAAATATTAACGAACCACCAACGTAGGACAAATATCTTGCTTACATCAGAAGTTAAGCTTCAATAATAATAAACATGTTCATAAAAATGTATTAAAGAAGAATATGAAATGAGAATAAGGGATCCTAGATGTAGATACCAATTATATGACAACAAGACTAAAAGAGATAAAGAATTATCAAAGTATATAAAGTGTTGTCGAAAAAAAATGGCCCCTTTTCAGGCAACGTAAGGGGGTATCGTGAGAAGTTTTTAAATAGTTATTGTGGTAGTCTACTTAATTCTAACTTCATTACTTAATATAGAGTAATTAAAAATCGTTTGTTGCTTTATATATTTAATAAAAAATTATATAAATATTTTCTATAATAATTATTAGGATTTAATAATGGTAAATGAACAAATTCATAAATCTACATGTTATAGTAGTATGAAAAATTACTCGATGTATAGGCTACGTAGAAAACTAGTAACATCTTAGATAATGTGTTTTACTCCGAAAGTGTTACATATATTGATCAAATAAACAAAGTAATAATTTGTTTCCTCTTACGTGAAAACGACATAAAAATGTAAAATAAACATAATAGCCTTTGAATCATAATTAAATTGATTGATCCTTTGTTAGTTTTTTAGACATTAAAGATTTGCTTGCTCTAAAACAGAACTTATAAAATACGCACCTAACCCCTAGATTCGTTATGACAAGTATATTTAATAGACGTTTATATTGAAGACAAATTTTCTATTTTAAAGAAGTAGTATGGAAGCATAGAATGAGATACGACAAGAGTGTGAGTAAACATATTATTTATTCATTGAGGCAGAAGGAAGGGGTTAACATGTGTTAACTAAATTGCTTTCCGTTTCTGAATACGTTAAATCTATTCAATTACTAAGACGAAATATTTTCCTTACGGAAATAAACATGACATTTACAGGATCTTACGTTGTATAAATATTAAGTATTCGATTTATGTAAGTTTACCTATTTGCGTTGAAATTCGCAATACGCAAATGGTATTAGATATCTAGAATATTTACTCTTCATCGTTAGATAGGTTTATTTGTAATTTACATTTTAGAAAATATGACTTATACAATGATATGAAAACTAATGTGCGACGTTTCAAGAGTATAAGTCAACTCTCGTTTTCAAGTGTAAAACTAGAAAATAAAAGAGAAAAATATCAACGTTGCCGTAAGTATTGGTAAATGTTGGAAACTGAGTAATAATTCTACAATCTAAGAAAAGACATCTAGACTAAGACTAGGGAAGTGCAGTCAAAATAAGGACTTGATATAAATATGATCTGATAAAACCGCAACACACAGGCCTATGCTAAAAAAAGGACAGCGAGCCAGTAGATAAGGAATTAAATTCTTACCTCTTATTTACAGAAGAATAAATTAGTCGATATTATTACCAATAAATTTGAGATATCATGTTTACATCTTACTTGTTTATATTGCAACATTACTTTTTTAATTAACTTAAAAGTATCTTTCGAGCTTCTCCATATTCTGTAACGAAGGCTAAACCATTTTCATTCTTTAGACAAACCGTAGGTACGATCTGACCTAGAAAGAGTTTATTTCAAAATATAGCCACAAATAATATACACTGAATATTTGAATGTCATTGTATATGCAATACTTATACTAAACCTCATGTGCACGACTTTTAAAATTTAACTGAATTTTATATTGACATTTATTATTTATTTTATACGTAACATAACTTATGAAATATTTTTAGTGATATTAAGTTAATAATAGTGACTTCTTCCCATATATAGATATTAACAGTCTTATTATATGTATAGTGGAATTTCCAGTATTATGGAATGCCATTTGGATTTATAAAGATAGCATGGGATTTCTTGTTATAAAGTCGTAAAAATATTTATTCCGGTTTTTTCATATTTTCTAAGAGCGTGGGATATTTTAATGAAAATTGCAAGTTGAAATGGTAAAGCTCAAGTGTCCTTTCTGATAAGACCATAGAACATCTCCTCAATTTGATTGGCGTAATTCATTATTTTTTACTCTAACTTCTTTAGACAAAACTGGTTTCCTTTGCTTGAAGCTGCTGTCGTGGTATCTTGTTTGTCACTGTTGACAAGCCAAAAGAGCAAAGCTCAGGGTACTTCAAAATACTTGAGGGCCTTAGAGTAGCTCATATTCTTCTCACGGACATCTGTGATAACCCTTGACATTTCCTCAGGGTTCAACAGTACTTGTTTATTTCAGTAATATATCTTCCTTTCGCCATATCAGAAAACACAGTTTTTAATATTTATTTTAAATATTCCAAAGCCTATTAATTTTTGTATTCCACTGTTTACTAAATTTTGGAATAAATATGGCGAGTTATATTGAATATTACGATTTTTTATCGAAAATTAGTAATACCTATTAATCTATACAACCCGACAACCCATTTTAAATAAATTTAGCCCCTACTAATGTAAAGTGAATATAACCTCAAACGGAAAGAACATTGCATGCAACACTGTTACTCTATTATGCACATTATGCATAGTTAAAATGCATAAGGTGCTCTTATAATATTTAATACAGATATTTGAAATACTTACCTATAGATATTATGGGAATATCTAAAAAAAAAAAAAATAAATAAAAATTCATTTTCAATGAATGTCATGTTGGCAGATGAACAACACTTACAGTAGACCATCGTGGGCACATTTAGCAGTAGTTTATAATGTCTTTATTTGGCAGTTGCATTTACTGGAGGAGAAACTTTTATATTTCAAAGTGACTGACTACTCCAAATACCCAAAGTGTCTCTATAAAATCCCAAAATTTTATGAAAATACAGTTGAAAGAAATAGTCATTGAAATAAAAAGAGTTTTAAGCGGTTTAGGTAAAATGGTAATAATAATAAAATACTCCGAACTATTGTTCATTGAAAGAACAATACTTTGTATATTTTTGTTTTGTTTGTTTAATAACTTTACAAAGTCGTTTATTATTCAAATCTAAGCTTACTACTCTTCTTTCTAAAATTTTCATGGCCACTTAATAACATTTATAATCACCCAATATTTAATTTGTATAATTTGTATCTATAATTCCCATCATTTAATAAAGTACTGTTTGTATAATAAGACAGCTTTCTCCATGGCTTTAAGATATTGAATGCATTTGGTTTGTATCTCAGTTTCCTTCTTTAAGCCTTACTAGGGCAGTGCTTAGTTAATGACACCATTTATAGGCCATGGTCTTTAGAACTTACTTTGTGCTTGCTAAGGGTTAATTCTGCCTCTCTTACCATCACCACACCCTCTTCAATCTGCCTAAAACATCTATTTAATTATTTCTTATTCCTCAACGGTAACTTCTATATAGTTAGAAAAAAGTGTGTTTTATGAGACCAAATTTTAATCTTGTTCCATAAATTCAAATATTTTTTCCTTAAAACTTGAGAGTTTATTATTAAAAAGGAACAATCGCTTTTAAACGAAAACTTTTAATAAATAAATGCAAATTATGTAAATAAATCTGGAACCTATTCATTAGACAATTACGTAAAAATAATATTAATTGTGTATAAATACAAAATTAATATTATTACTCCATTTGTCATGATTATATCTAGACGCCTTTTTTTCTAATTTGTATATGAGAATACTGGCGCATTTTTTTGTATTATGCAAAGAGCAGTAGATTTATTTATATATAATTTAACTAATGTTTTAAAAGAAATACGTGTTTGCTATGACAGCTCTAAGGGTGTATTAAATTAAAATAGTAAAGATAAAATACCTAATAAAGAAGAAATGTGGGGGTTTATCAATTATGTTGTAAAATATGAAACGCTACATACATGTAAAACTCGGAGAATTTTTAAAATTAGATTAGGGGAACATGATAAAAGGTGGAAGCTGAGATATGATTACTCTAGTTTTGCTAATCACTTAAAAACACACATTTTTCCAGATTTTAATTCTAATATAAATTTTTATCTTTTGCATATATCTAAGATATCAAAAAAAATTAAAATTCTAGAATCATTAGAAATTAATTATTACAGTATATAAGCTTAAAATGTGTTAGTTTTAAATAAACAATTAGAATTAAATAACTTTCCACTTCTCAATAATTTAGCCAGGCTATAGTCCCCCACTCTCTACAATGGAATTTTGGTTACAATATGGATTATCTAACAATTGTTTGTAATGTGTACTGCACCTTTTCCTTATTCTTGTAAAATACCTTGACAACGCTGTAACTAGCGAAACCATGTTTGGCAAGTTTCATTAAATTCGTGGTTATACTAAACGAATAAAAGTGTTTTATTTATAAATTAAAATGTGATTCAGGGGTGTGGGGGGCATATTAAACATCCATAGCGGATAAGGGAGCGAATATGAGGATGTTAAACAGGTTTGCCTTCTGTCTTTGCCTCAGGTTATTAACTTGAAACTTTACAGGAAAGACGCGAGATGTGAAGGTTTGATAAAACATAGTGGAGTTCAACGTTACATTAATAACGGTATACATACAGGTTGCCATTGTGGTTTTATACATTTGAATCTATCGAAAATATTACGCATGTGAAATTGTCAAAGGTTCAATGAAGAAATTTAATAATTTATTTAAATTTGGAGAAGAAATTAAAACAAAATACCTAATAAAACCTAAAATAATTAATTAATTCTATAGTATAACCTAAATTTTTCTCAGATTTCGTTTAGTTGTTGCAGTGATGACTTTAGAGAATTTTAAGTATAGTTTTCACCAGGAGTGTTTTGTCCATCTTTCTACAAATTCTGAGGTTAGCCTTTGTTTTAGACTATATTTTGCTACGGCTATTGTTATTCCGCATACAGTTTCTGGCCTGATGAACGATCCCTTTGTCTCATTTTTTACCAGTTTATCTGCCGTTTCCATAACTTCGTATCCTCTACGACCTGGTATTGAGCTGAGTTTTCCTAGTTTTGTGTTGAAAGCATAGTTTAGGTTCGGTTACATTCCCACACTTGTGATGAGTAGTGTTTGTGTGAGCTTAAAGGCTTTATAGCAGCCTGACTATCTCACCTGTTAATGATGTAATCAACTATCCTTTAACTAGACACAGTTGTGTGCATTCCAGATTGTCATGACTTCTGCTTGGAATAGATTTTTTAACTTTCCCAATGCTATACTTATATTATTCTTCGTTGATTTACCTTATATTAACGCACCTGCATGAAACATGCCTCAGCTATTATACCGAGGTTTTTAGTAGGGCTCTTGTAATGAAGTAAAGTCTTCATTAAATAAATACTCAAATAAGAGTTATAGAAACTATTTAGAAGAGTAAACAAGGTCTTAAGTAAACAGATCAAAGGTGATGGAAGGTTCTAGAACGTCCAAAGTTAACATTGGATAACTGACCCCCCCCCACCACAAAAACACAGTATAAAAGCAGCCTCGAACAGCTAAAAGAGTCAGTTTGGGTTGAACCACCCTGACTGCCACTCCGGCAGACCTCTCCCCTCTCCTCGACATCCTGTCACCGCAGAGGGGTGTTGAGCCCTCGGTAATTCCTTACCTGTCGCAGAGGCATGCTGAGCCCTCGACATCCTGTCACCGCAGAGGCGTGTTGAGCCCTCGGTAAATCCTTACCTGTCGCAGAGGCATGCTGAGCCCTCGACATCCTGTCACCGCGGAGGCGTGTTGAGCCCTCGGTAAATCCGTACCTGTCGCAGAGGCGTGCTGAGCCCTCGACATCCTGTCACCGCAGAGGTGTGTTGAGCCCTCGGTAAATCCGTACCTGTCGCAGAGGCGTGCTGAGCCCTCGACATCCTGTTATTGCAGAGGCGTGATGAGACCTTGGTAAATCCGTACCTGTCGCAGAGGCGTGCTGAGCCCTCGACATCCTGTCACCGCAGAGGCTTGTTGAGCCCTCGGTAAATCCGTACCTGTCGAAGAGGCGTGCTGAGCCCTCGACATCCTGTCACCGCAGAGACATGTTGAGCCCTTGACATAAGAGGGGGTGTTCCCCCTCCTCTACCTCATAAGTAGAAAATATTAAGAAACCTGAATGTTCCAGAGTCAGTGGATCCCAAGACACCACGTCGTAAGGATCAAGGCGAGTCAGTGATCCCAAGACACCACGTCGGCCGTCGTAAGGATCAAGGCAAGGCAGTAAATCCCAAGATACCAAGTCAGCTCACAACAGTATCGAGTGAGAAGACACCCGCAGAACAGCTGTTGCAGTTGTAGATCCAACGATCTACGGATGGATTTTAAAACTAGTAAAGTCAAGAAAGCGGTTACAGTCGATGGATACAAGTTAAGTGTCAAGTGTATACTGTCCGTTGTAGCTGAGAAAAGTTTTCAATAAATTATTCATAGCGATCTATCGTATTATTTTATTTTAAATAGCGAACCTTGGATAGATACCCTTGAAAAATCTAATTCAGTGAAAGAAACGTTACAGAATTTTGGCGCCCGAACAGGGACAGTGAAATTTCTTACAATTACTAGCAGTGAACAGTAGTTTTACAAGTGATTATATAACAGTGATTAGAGTAAATATATGAGCCTGAAGTGTTTTCCCTAGTGTTTAAAATTATATGAAAATGAATCCCAACATATCGGAAAGTGAGTCAGATTCAGAAAGCACGATCACCAGTGAATGCAAACTCAACCCCAGAACGAGCTTGATATACTGTTTGAGAAAGGCCGAACTTAAAGAGGAGATGGAAAAAGTTGGACTACCATCTTCAGGCACAGTCAAGGAACAGCGGAAGATGTTAAGCAAGTTCTTCAAAGGCGAGTACAAGTTATCTAGTCTAGTCATGCCTGAGGCAAACACTTCCCAGAATGCAGGAAAAACTGTTAGTAAAAATATATGTGATTCAGTATTAATGTGCAATACTGTTAGAAAATGGAATTTAATATATGATGGGGAAAAAGATGTCATTACTTTCGTAGAACGGTTAAATGAACTAAAAGGAGCATATAATACCCCTCTAGAACAGCTTTTACTTGCAGTGCCCGAATTACCAAAAGGGAAAGCTTTACTGTGGTATCGAAATTCTATACATACATGGGATTCTTGGGATGGTTTTCAAAAAAACTTTGAATTACAATTTTTACCAAGACGATACAGAGAAAAATTAGACTTAGATATACAAAACAGGACTCAGAATTATGATGAAAATTTTAAAGATTATGTAATAGCTATACAAACTTTGATGAGACGACGCGGACAGTTGTCAGAGGAACAACAGTTTACTAGGATCTTCGAAAACATGCTTCCTGAATATAAACTGTATGGTCCTAGAAGTAATATTTCAACACTTTCAGAACTAATACAAGCTGCAATTGACTATGAATCTATCAAACAATCTATGTTTACAACTAAAACCCAGAAATATCCGCCAAAACCTGATAAACATGACATTAAGACACGTCATATGACAGGGAATAAGTCCCCGATAAAGTAACAGCAACAATGAAATTTACACAAAGAAGTTCAGTGTTGGAATTGTGATAGATATGGCCATTTTTCAAGTGACTGTCTTAGGCTCAAAATAAATAGATGCCGATTTTGTAAAAGGGAAGGCAAAACTATGACTTGTAACTGCGGCCAAGCGTTAAACTACATAGGGTCTTGGAGAGTAGGGGTGGCTCCAAAATCTACCGAGAAGAATTAATAAATACTTCCCATCCGTTACTTAAATCCATAATTACTTGTGTAGAATTAGAAAAGGACCCTAGAATTACAGTCCATTTAAACTTAAGAGATAACGTTTACAAGGCGCTCGTGGATACCGGTGCCGGTAAATCATACTATAATGAAGACGTTGCTTATTATTATGTGATGAGTTAGGTTTTCGAGCTACTCATGTAAACAGAGGTAAAGCAAGACTGGCTGACGGACGTTACGTCCATATTTTTAAAGAATATGATATTTCTTGTACCATAAAAGAACATATGTACAAATTTAAAGCCTCTTTGTTACCGGGATTGACAGTTAGTGTAGTTCTAGGCTTAGAAACTCTGCGAGAATGGAAAACCTCTATAGATATATTAAACAACTCAGTCACATTTAACCACGATACCTTTACTTTACAAAATAGAGACTTAAATTTAAATATGCTGAAAGATCTTACCGATAAAGAAACACAAACACTGAATTCATTGTTGAACGAGAGCTGCCAAAATTTTATAAACTAGCCGGTAAAACATCCTTAACAGAACACGTCTTGAAACTGAAACCAGACTTTAAACCTATAAAGCATCGTTACTCTCCTAGGAATCCGGCTATGCAAAAAATTATTAATGATGAGATTAATAGAATGTTGGAAGATAAAGTAATAGAACCTTCTAATAGCCCTTGGAGTTCGCCGGTCGTGTTAGTAAAGAAACCATCAGGTAAATACAGGTTCTGTATATACCTAACGAAAACCAATGATTCGACCATAGATGATGCATATCCTCTACCTCAAGTCCATGCCTTCTTAGACCGTCTCAGGGTTGCAAATTATATCTCGACTTTAGATTTAAAGGACGGTTACTGGCAAGTCCCTCTTCAAAAAGAAAGTAGGTCTCTCACAGCATTTACTGCACCCGAAAGAGGTTTGTTTCAGTTCCGAGTTATGCCTTTTGGACTCCACTCCGCATCTGCTACCTTCCAGCGTTTACTTGATTAAGTTATTGGACCCGATCTAGAGCACATTGCTTTTGCATACTTGGATGATATCATAGTTCTAGGCCGAATAATAGAAGAACACATTACAAATTTAAATGAAGTTTTCCAAAGATTAATTAAAGCGGGGCTTAAACTCAATGAAGAAAAATGCAAATTTGCCCAAACAGAATTAAAATACCTTGGAAATGTCGTTAATAATCAGGGAATCCAAACAGATCCCGAAAAAATTGAAGCAATTTGTCAAATATCCCACACCAACAAATATTAAGGTAATAAGAAGTTTTCTTGGTTTAGCTGCTTGGTATAGAAGGTTTGTACCTGAATTCTCTAAAGTAGCAGGACCCCTAATAGGATGTCGAAGAAAAACATACTATGGAAGTGGACAGTCAAAGAAGAGCAAGCATTTAACGAACTGAAGGAATTTCTCGTATCTGCTCCAATATTAGCATGTCCAAACTTTGAAGAACAGTTCTATGTGCAGACTGAGGCATCAGAATACGGTCTTGAAGGTACTCTTTTTCAAATGGAAGGTAAGCATGAACGCGTAATTGGATATGCAAGCAGAACGTTGTCCGAAAATGAAATGCGTTATTCAACTATTGAAAAGGAGTGTCCAGCTATTATGTATGCGCTAAAGAAGTTCAAGTGTTATATTGAAGGGTATCACGTTATTGTAATCACTGACCATCAAGCTTTAAAATGGTTCAATGCGATGAAATATCCAACAGGACGTATTGCACGCTGGGTTCTGGAATTGCAACAACATGATTTTGAGGTCCTAGGTAAGGAACATTAAACAAAGTTGCTGATGCTCTTTCTCGGAACTCCGTTCCTGCAAATGAACAAGAAGGATTAGAAGCAATAGAACACTCACAAATACAGGAAGATAGAAATGGCTGGTACGACTCCAAAATTAAAATGGTAAGAACACACCCGGAACAAGACAAGCGGTTTCGGATGAAGGATGGTTAACTCTACAGACATGTATAAAAAAACGTAGGTAGAAGAGATAGTCCTACCACTTCACCGTGGAAGCTGTGGGTTCCCACCTCTCATAGATTCATCATTCTTCGAGAAAATCATGACTCGGCGACAGCCGGACACATGGGTATATCAAAAACATTCGACAGGATAGCGAGATTGTACTTCTGTGCAAGGATGTTCAAAGATACAGCGCGGTGTGTAAGAAACTGTCAAGTATGTATAAAGTACAAACCTCCTCAACACAAACCCTATGGAGAAATGCAATATCGCGATTACTCGGAACCTTGGGCCACAGTCAGTTCAGATTTAATAGGACCGTTCCTGTTATGTTCGGGTTTATAAATTATTTAAATAAATGTATACATTACATTTAGAAGTACCAGTTTTATTATTAAGCGATCTACTTCAGTCGCTGTTCATTGTAAGACTGCTGGCTGCGCATCGTAGCCAGGACATGTTGCTACAATGTTGACTTAATACAGATTACATAACAATTTCCTTCTTTTTTTTTTTAACTAAGAATAGATCAAATAATAGTAAAATATTTTTATAACCTTATAAATTTTTTTTTTTTAAAGAAATTAAAATTATATTCTAATACAAAACAATATTTTTTTTTTTTAAAGAAATTCAAAACTAGACGTTACAAATAATGCTCAACTTAATAAATATGTATATTTTTTTTTAATTAAAACTATCTTCTAACCATTTACAAATCAAAAAATTTTTTTTTTATTTTTAATTTTAAGAACAACAACATTAATAACAATTACAATAATAATAACAATATTACTTTTTAAAAATTTTTTTTTTTTTTTTTTTTTTTAACCAACTTTAAATTTATCTTCTAATCGACAACTGCTTTTGACTACTCTACCATATCTGGTTTTGTAATTATCAAGATCTTTTAAAAAATCACTTTCTGGACTAACCTTTTGCCCTGAATTAACATTTTCACTTATTCTTCTATTAGATTGATTTAATGGGCTTATTTCATTCTTTTGACGAGACATGGAAGGACATTTTGGAGGCGACATTCTTTCAACCGCAGGACTAATATGTATTCTATTACGTCTATATGATTTACCGTTTTGATCTATGACTATATATGATCGAGGTTCTTCTGTTTCTCGAATTATGTTACCGCTAGACCAATTGGAATTAGGTTTTTTCTGAAAGAGAACATCTTGACCATTACATAAACTCTGCAGTGGTTTAGAATGTCGGTCAAAATGTCCCTTCATTCTCTGTTTGTTAACATACAGTTGATTTCTGGTTCTATTATAATTAAGTTTAGGTTTAAGACATTTGTAATGCATTGGTACTAAGGTACGCAATTTCCTTGACATGAGAAGTTGAGCAGGTGATTCCACATTATTTTTATTAGTGTTTCTAAAACTTAAAAGTGCAAGATAAATATCTTCTCCTGCATCAGCTGTTTTTTTTAATAATGATTTCATCGTTTTTACAGCACTCTCAACCATGCCATTTGATTGAGGAAAATGAGGGCTTGAAATCACATGCTCAATATCCCAATTTTTACAAAACATTCTAAATTCTTCACATTTAAAATAAGTCGCCCCATCAGAATAAACTTTTAGAGGTATCCCATGTCTTGAAAAAAAACTTTTTAATTTTGATATTATAGTTACACTTTTAGTATTTGAAATACTTGCTATTTCAATATAGTTTGAATAATAATCAACAGCAACAATATACAACATTTGTTCCCATTCAAACACGTCTATTCCCACTTCTGACCATGGTAATTTTGGTACTCTATGTGGCAATAGAGGCATTTTACTTTGATTTCTTTTAAATTTACTACAGGTTCGACAAGATTCAACATAATTCTTAATATCATTAGACATGTTAGGCCAATAAAGTGCTAACCTAGCCCTTGATTTACATCTATTTATTCCCATATGACCTTGATGAACAATTTCCATCATTTGTGTTCTTAGATTTTTTGGTACAATAATTGTGTCACCTTTAAATATTAAATTTTTTATAATACTTAATTCATCTTTAAAATCAAAATAACATTTTAATTTATCATTTACATTACTTTTATATTTTGGCCAGCCATGATTAATATAGTCTTTTAATTTATTTAATTCTTCATCATTTTTAGATTCTTTCTCAAACAATAACCTCTTAGCATGTGAAATTGGTAAATTATCAATTAATAAATTAACCTGTAATTCTATTTCGTCAAAAACCTCATCTTCAACCTTGTTATTTACATTAAAATGTCTTGACAAAGTGTCAGCAATAACTAACTCTTTACCCGGTTTGTACACTACATTAAGTTTATACTGTTGAAGGCGTAACAACATTCTTTGTAATCTACTTGAGATTTTTGATAAGGGTTTTTTAAATATTGCTATTAAAGGTTTATGATCAGTTTCAACAGTAACATTTTTTGAGAAAATATACTGATGGAACCTTGTACAACCAAAAACTATTCCTAAGAGCTCTTTTTCAATTTGAGCATAGTTAATTTGAGTTTCTGTTAAGGCTTTAGAAGCATAACATACAGGTTTATTATCTTGCAATAAACAAGCACCTAGCCCCGTCGAACTTGCATCGACAGACAACAATATTGGCTTAGATTGATCAAAATAGCTTAATACTGGGGCTTGTGTTGTTATTTTTTTCAATTTATTAAACACCTCATTAAGATATTTATTCCAAGTAAACTCTACATCTTTTTTTAGCAAAGCTCTAAGAGGTTGTGATATTTCCGAAAAATTTTCTATGAATTTTGAGACATAATTAAACATTCCTAAAATTCTTGCAAGTTCTTTTTTATCCTTAGGTATTGGTAAGTCAATTATAGCTTTTATTTTGTTTTCATCTACCGAAATACCATCAGAACTAATTTTATGCCCAAGAAAATTTATTTCTTTAACATTAAATTTACATTTGTTAATATTGAATTTAAATCCATTAGTTTGAGCTTTATCTAACACTGCATTAACTCTTTCAGTTAATTGTTTTTCTGTTTCACCCCAAATTAATATATCATCTTGAAATGACTGAACCCCATCGATTTTTTCAAAAATTTGAGACACTACTCTATGAAATATTTCTGGAGCACAACTCAATCCAAATGGTAATCTTTTAAAATAAAATCTGCCAAAAGGCGTTTGAAAAGTAGTTATTTTGGCACATTCCTCATCTAATGGAAGCATCCAAAACCCTGATTTTGCATCTAACACTGTGAATAACTTTGCACCTTTAATTTTATGAATAATTTCCTCAAAAGTAGGAAATTGATAGTGTGATCTCTTAATACATTCATTTAAAGGTTTTGGATCTAAACATAACCTTATATTACCATCTTTCTTTTGAACAATTACTAGCGAATTAACCCAATCAGTAGGCTCATTAATAGTTTCAATGATACCTAGCTTTAACATTCTATCCAATTCAGCATTTAATTTATTTTCTAGTGCAAAAGGAATTTTTCTAGGAGCACTAATTACAGGACATGAATTTTCATTTAACTCTATCCTAACCTTAACTGGTACACACCCTATTTCATTATTAAACAAATCTTTGTACTTTTTATCTATTTGGTCTAACTTTAAGGTATTGATATGCTTAACAATTCCTAAATTAAGACATGTATCAAGTCCTATCAAATTTTCACAGTTTGATTTAACAATATAAAAAGTCAGTGCATAGTTTGAGCCTTTAAACTTGCTTTGTAATGTACAAGTCCCTACAACAGGTAATCTGTTGTTTGTAAATGAAGTAATTTTAGCATTTGTTTTATTAATTAAATTAACATTAATTCCTAATTTAAGAAAGGAATTATACGATAAAATGTTTACTTGGGCTCCCGTGTCTACTTTAAAAGATTGGTGCACTTTATTTATTATAATTGTCTCATACCATTGAGTTACGTTTACCTTATAATTTTGCAGGTTAGGTTTAGCTAAAGTGTTTATCACAAAGTTTTTATTTTCATTATCACATAATAAACTTTCATTACCTGTTTCTGTCAGTTGGTTAACTGAAAACCTACACATGTTTCTAAAATGGTTCAATTTACCACACTGTGAACATACTTGATTCCATGCTGGACACTTTCCAAAAAGATGAAATCGGCCACATCTACCGCACGGACTATTATGCATGTTTGCCTTTGCTTTGTGTGCCTGGAAGGATGATCTTGACCTTGTAGTTGACCCTTGATGCATAGCATTTGACATTGTATTTGATGTATTGCGCTTCACTTGGTTTCCTGTTGAATTCTGTCCACGATTGCCGGTTCCAGCTTGAAACTTGTTTAAATTAAAGTTTAAAGTTTTGTTTCTTGGTTTACTATTTTTAAAAACTCTATCTACCGTAGAATCTAATAACTCTTTTTTTACATTTAGTTTATGAGCCCTATCATAAGCTAATTCTTTAGATTTACACATTTCTAAGGCTTGTTCTAAAGTCAAATTATGTGTTTTTAACAAAGAAACTTTAATAACGGAATCATGAATACCACTAACAAAAATGTCTCGAACTAAACTATCACGTAAACCACCGAAGTCACAAGAAGCACTTAGGTTTTTTAATATTGCCACATAATGTTCATAAGATTCATTAATTAATTGTTTACGATTAAAGAATATATGTCTCTCATATGTTACATTAGCCAAAGGAATAAAATAATTTTCAAAACTTTGAATTACAGTTTCTAACTTGTCTGAATCCACTGCACTAAGATTAAACGATTTTAAAATGTCTTGTCCTTCTTCACCCATGTAATGAAGTAATAAAGCTATTTTTCTTTTGTCTTTTGTAGACTCTGGTACAAATGCTTCAATAAAAATTTCATACCTGTTTTTAAATTTTCTCCAGTTAGTTGCCAAATCACCTTGAAATTCCATCGGAGAGACGCCATTTCCTGTGTTTCTAAAATCCATTTTTCCGTAGTAAAATAGAAACTATTTTTTTGGTTTTGCAAACTAGTTAACACTTTATCTGAATTCTTATTAAATCTGGTTTAGACCGCTGCCACCATGTTATGTTCGGGTTTATAAATTATTTAAATAAATGTATACATTACATTTAGAAGTACCAGTTTTATTATTAAGCGATCTACTTCAGTCGCTGTTCATTGTAAGACTGCTGGCTGCGCATCGTAGCCAGGACATGTTGCTACAATGTTGACTTAATACAGATTACATAACAGTTCCCTAGGTCTGCAAAAGGTAACAGATATTTACTGATGTTTCAAGATTGTTGCACAAAATGGGATGAGTGTGTACCACTCAGACAAGCTACAGCCACTACCGTCTCCCAAGCCTTAAAAGAGAGACTAATCCTGAGATTCGGCGTACCAAAAAATGTAATATCCGATAACGGACCTCAGTATGCTATTAGGATTGGGTTCTTTTCAATCAGTGGTTCAGTGTTTTGAGTTAATGAATACTTTACTTTATATTCTTTTACAATTATTACTTTCCAAATATTAGTTTAAACTGAATAACATATCTCCCTAACTCATTCAACTATTTAGATAACAAATAAAAATCTCTATTATATATATTCAAAATGATGAACCCAGAATAGTTCCAGCTATTTAAAGAAATGAATTTAATATATATTTTGATGATTATAAGTGTTGATACGTTGTCTATTTGCTCACCCTTTCTGTGTTCTGCAAAAGCCGCTACTACAGCTTGTATTATTGGAAGCTCCAACTCGCCAATAATACCCTCGTGCCCTCGTCAGACCGCTTCAACGGCTGATCCTCGTTCTGGCCTCGAACGTTCCTTCTGACGTGCTCGCTCCCGCAGTTGATCGATTGATCCCCCCTTCTCTTGAGTCGTCGCTTATATGTCTTCGACCTGCCTTGCAAAGTAGGTTGCCTATGCTAGGTAAGCATTTCATCATTTTTTTAATTGTTTCGCAATACCTGTCGCTATTCTGGGTTTCATGTATAGCTTCTACTTAAAATATTAATTACTACTTCTAATTCTATTAATTATTATATATTTCTACTCTAGTATGTGTCTAATCCTAACAATGCAAATCGGCTTTTTAATCAGGTTGCAACAGATTTTAATATACATCACCGCTTCACACCTCCTTAAACTCCACAAGCTAATCCGGTGGAGAGAACAAATAGGGTGATCAAGACTATGATAGCAAAATATATAGGAAAAAAACCAGAAAAATGGTATATATACGTACCAGAATTTGCCTTTGCAAATAATACTACTACACATAGCTCTACTACTTTTTCACCCACCTATTTAAATTATGGCCGAGAATTAAGTGCACTTGATACCATTGCACCGGACTTACAACCTCATAACACAAGGGACATAAACTCCACACTAAAAAAAAGAAAGAGAGGAAATATTTATTCTCGGTAAGTATTACTTACAACATGCATATGACAGCCAAAGACACCATTTAATCTCAGAAGGAAACCATTACAGTTACAAGTTGGACAAGTCGTATATTGTAAAGAAAGACCTTTGTCATCCGCCTACGATGCGATAATCTCAAAATAGTTATCGAAATATTCGGGACCTTACGAAATTAAAAGAATTTTATCTCCAGTACTAGCCCAGGTAGTTAAAAATAACAAACCGTACGCTGTTCATGTGAAAGATTTAAAATTTCAACATTTTTTTATAGTGTTTGGAATAACTATATTCATGATAAAAAGGTAAACCAAACTGATGACTCTGTAAATAAACTATAATTACTCTGTATACCCATTAGATAAGGAACCGGTTTACAAGGGAAAAATATTTTTGAAAAGTTAGCAATAGTTCAGTATACCACCAGTAATATTAAAGATCACATCATGGAACCAACGAATGAAGACATATTAGCCTTAGAACGGGGTGACAGGATAAATGACAATATAGTTTGGGAATATTTACAGCTCATACAGCAAAGAGGAGGCACTCAAGGTGTTCCTACAGTTTATTGTTATAATACACATTTTATGGAAAACCTGTTGCAGAGAGATTATATGGGAGTTTCGTCTGGACTAAGAAGAATGATGTTTTTCAGTTTGACCTATTATTTATACCTTATTTTGAGCAACGTATTGAACACTGGGTATTATTAGTAGTAGATTTACGTTGTAAAGAAATTCTTGCGTTTGATAACCTGTATAAGCCTCAGCAAAAAGTAATGGGTTTAATATTAGAATACCTCAGTGCAGAAGCCCGGCATAGGAGGAAATCAGTGTTTCATGCTCGTAAATGGAAGTGTAAAGATGCCTCAGGACCACGTCAGTACTCATTAACCGACAGCGGAGTGTTCTTGTGTCTAACCGCGGAGGCCTACGCGGTAAACCACGCTATAAATTTTACACAGAGAGACGTCTCCCGACTTAGAAAAATTATGGTTCATGAACTGAATCAGAAGAGGATACTACCCCATGTTGAACCTAAAGTACAAATCCTGGGAGTATTTGTTACAATCAGTAACGGGTCTCAACAAGCTGAAGTACACAGTCGACGCTCTCCACTTCTTACAGACATAGGATGTGGAGCGAACATAAGCTCCACTATCACATCCCCACAAATAAAGCCGTCTATAAGAATTGATGTCCCACCTCCAATTACTATTAGTTCATCAACTAGCATCTCTGAAAGCAGCGAAGAAGATATGGCTGAAAACTCCATAACCATGATTAAGGATGAAGGAAAATCAATGAACAAGATGATGAATGGGAAACAATTTCACTGTAAGAAGAAGATACTTTTAGTCCGGAAGAAAATTTATCTATACCATTACTTTTGAACAAAAATCCTCAACCTCGGACAATAGATCCAACTAAGAAAGAGGAGACACTGGAAGAACAGATTTGAGAATACTTAGAACAACTGAATTCACTAGATACAGCAGTAATGGGAACGGGAAATCAGGATGGTAACAGAGGAACCACAGAAGTTAAGGAAGAACAGACGATTCAAGAAGACCAGCCACCGAGGAAACGCCTCAAGTTTAGGATAAGGAAGTACAGGCAGCTCACCGAAGAAGGAACTGTCAAGACTTTTAATTAAATGAAAAAATATATATATATTATTCATTTTCAGTTAAAGCTATTGCTTTATGTTTTCTAGAAGCAAACGGATTTTGTTTTAAATTATAAAACAAAAATCCAAAAAAAAAAAAAAAAAAAAAAAAAAAAAAAAAAAAAAAATGTAATAAAGAAGATTTGACTTAGTTTTATTTTGGTTCTCTTTTTTATCTTTTTTTTTCTCTTTCAGAAGTAAGAAGGGGATGTAATGAAGCAAAGTCTTCATTAATTAAATACTCAAATAAGAGTTATAGAAACGATTTAGAAGAGTCGGTTACGACTCTTTACGATGTCGGTTTACATCTAGCGACATCTAGAAATGTTCTCCAACACACTATGGCGCCATACAAAATCTGATGTTTATACTATAAAGCCATTTAGTCATGGTTGGACGGAGATACCAGTTCCTTCCAAGAACTCGCTTACATCCCATAAGTAATTTGGTGATTTCTGCAAAATATAATATTTATGTTTACTCCAGGTGAGTCTTCTATACAGAATAACACCTAGATAATATTTATCTTCATCTGAAATGTCTACGTTAGTTTATAGAGGATAACGGAAAGACACTCTTTCCCAGATCAGTCTTCGATCTTCTTTAATGGCATATTCATTTATTCCTCAAGAATAATTAAAAATTTACCTCTTATCAACACTACTATGTCATTTAAATAACTTTGTGTAAAAAACGAATTTAAATAATTCAGTTATTGGGGGGGGGCAACTACCATGTTCCACAGCATCGGGAAGACAAATCCTCCTTTTGGAGTACCTCTCACGGCCAATACATCCAACTTCTCACCGTACTGGGTTGCACGGATTATTCTACTTATTATCAATGATTCTAGCCAATTGCTATTAGTGTTTTCTGCCTCTTCATTTAATGCTGCTGTTATGAATGATTGTTAAGCAGCATTATCACTACGTTGATAAGTATGTTCAGAAACAAATTATAAAGCTATTCAGGACCAATATATTCTACTTGATTAGGGAGCTTCTTGAAGCTACATAGTTTTTTTTCAAAAAAAGTTATTTTACTTTACTTTGTTTAGAAATAAGAATTATAAACATAATTTAGATTATTAAAGCCTCCGGTGTAAGTACAAGGTCTCATATTTACAGAATCGATTCAGCATTGTAGGATAAACTTGAGGGTTATAATTGGTAGCGAGTCCTGGTTGCAAAAGATAAACCTGGTTCGGGAACTTTATATGCTGATTTGAACGAAAAGTCACTTAGCAGACTTAGGTACAAATAAGTATCTATAGCGCTAAGGTTTTTTTTTAGTTTAGTTTAGTTTTTTGACGCTGGCATCGTAACATAAACGTTTGCAAAAATGGTTTTAAAACAATATATTACTTTTATATTCGATTGGGAAATTACTATGCGTCATACCTAAGGATTTTATGTGTCATACTATGTTTTTTACCTGAATTAAAAAAAAAAATATGTGTTTATTTTGAGATGTTCTAAGTTTTACGATGTATTGTTTATATTAACTTATATCATTTTATCCGCCAAGGTTGTCGGATTTGGAGGCATAATGATGATTGCTTTTGTCTGTTTTGTTATCAAGATCGGTTTCATGGGAAACATGGTACATCGTCTCTGTCCTTTATTTCAAATCTTATTCAGCGCTAATTTATTTACAGAAATACAACAAAGACTCAACCAGTCATCTTAATCTGAAAAATATGACAATAAATTCTCATATGAGCTCCAAAGTGAACTTTTTTACAGATTATGGTGTAACAATGTTAAAAACGTGGCAGATATAAACTTTAGCTTAAATTTCTTCCTATCGAACTATTAAATATTTCCTAATATAATATTGATAATCGAAATGATTTATAATCATAAACTGTTTAATCAATCGACTGCATTTTTATTTTAGTTTATTAAGAATGATTAAATGATAGTAAGGAACAATTTATTTTTATGTCAATAATTTAATTAAATTCTTGTTAATTTTTTCATTAGTCTTGACAAGTATTTCTAACAATAAATACTAATAAATGCTAATTAATAAATGCTAATATTTATTTATTTACCTGTTTGAATTCTGAATTCCATGGACAAATATTTGAAATTAGAAGACAAATTAATAATTTTCATTGCTAATTATCTAAGTTTCTATTTACAAGTGCGAGATTTTGTTTAATTATTGACTTATTATACTGATCCATTGTTTGAATATTATTTATTTATTTGTGTTTTTAATACATTTTAAAATAAAAATATTTGTTGCAATAGTACCGATGATACTTTAAATGTATTTGGTAATCAGGTTATAATAGTAAACACGTTTTATTTCTATTAAAACATATGTCTACATAACCTTTTCGAAGACCATTTCAATTGAAAAATAATCCTAATGAAAAAATACAAATGGTGCACTTAACCGTGACGTGTTTATATTTTCAAGGTATATTTGTCTTTATGTAAATTACCTCTGACAAGAGAAACAATGTTAATTAAAACGTACAAACAGACATGTTGGGTAACACGTATTATTAAAAGCATAATAACTCCCCATCCTTGTTTATTTTCCTCACAGTGGGGTATGTAGGTCACCTTCTCTTTATACTCACTACAGTTGTCGTTTTACCAACACTTTCATATACTGTACATATTTATTTACCTTATTTGTGTTGAGAAAAATATTGTTGTGTACATATTTTATATTATATAACACTCCAATCTATTCTCTCATATTTTATTACCAGTCTTGAACCAATGTCGATTGCTAAAGTGAATTTAGAATTTCTTTATTACCCATGAAATAACATTTGAATCATTAACATAATTTATACTTAACAGATATATGTATTACTACAAAAACAAATTAACCATATTTTAAATATTATTCAAAGAAGAGTTATATCAATTTAAATATTGTTACAATAGGAATGCTGTTGATAACGGAAACACTCAATATAATATGGACATGGGTAATCATTGAAAACCTCAAACAGTAATAATGTCCCCATTCAATCCGACACGGTTTTGACAACCCCGTTTCGAGATAGGGTGTGAACATTCATGAGAGCCATTATCAAAACTTCCTCGTTGTCACGACAGCAAGAACCTTATTATACTTTGTTTGCGAGAGTGTTTTAAATTTTTTTTTTTTTTTTTTACTTTACTGCGTAGGAGATTCTCACAAATTTTATCTGACATATAAGCATGCTGTGAGATCATAACACAGAGTATACGTCTTTCTACCTGCTTCTAAAATGCATTCAAAATGAAGGAAATTAGACTGATAGGTCTATAAGCCTTGTTCCCCAGAATATTAAATGGCTCTTGATATACATATGTAGTAATTCAACTTTCTCAGAATAAGCTACGCAAGAGAGACTAATTAAAATTTACCTGTTTCCAAGTAAAGTCACACAAAATATGTTTTCATTCAGCAATATGAATGGGTTAAACATATGGAATCTCCAAACTATTTGTTCAATATCAACTATCTGATTTGCGATATGCCAATCCTCATGAGTTGGATACCTACATTGGATGAATGACCATCACTCCCCGTCTGCATTCCTGACCACCGTGTCATTGAAACTACACACCTTTTAGTTTCCAGTCTCTGTATACTCATTGCTTGAGCCAAGAATCTTATAAAGTCATGCTCCTTGCGAAATGGGATCTACCTCCACCTAAAACATCGTCCAAAACACTCTCCCTGCTAATTTTAAACCTAAGCTTTACTCGGTTAAGGTCGGCTATTAAATCTTCTATCTACCGTAATGTTAAACTGGAATATACCGACTCCTAACTTGTTATCTCAGAATGGAAAGTGATTGACTTCACCATATTACATGCTCTCTAAATACTATCAATTTCATGCGTATTACTAATCGATTTCCCAAAAACCTGAGGTATTATTTTGAGCTTATCCACATATGCTCCCCATCAAGTGTTTTTTTTTTAAGGATTAGGAAAAGTATAAACGGATTTGTTTTCTACTCGTTCAATAACAAAGTTCATTAATTCCAAAACTCTTTCATTTGGATTGATATAAAATGGTTATAAATAATTGTGGAATAATGACTCAATTCAAAATAATACCTTTACTTTATTAAAATTAATCAACTCGGCAGTTTTCTCTTTTCTGTACCTGTGATTGTTTCTTAAACGAAGATATTTACAAATGTTTGAAATTTAAGCGAGTGATATTTTTTTTTGTAAACTTATAATTATTTGATTATACACTTGCCCATAACATATCACTTCGTACGCATAGCTTGAATAAGGATAATAGCAATGGTTTTAGGTTTTGAAGAATATAATACATTATTGTATAAAATTTATATGAGATCTACCGTAAATGAGGAATATTTTAATTGATTATATTAAGAATTGTACAAGTGATTCTAAATTGCAGTCACGTAGCCTGTATTTAAATATGAACACTTATATTATATTTTTTGGGAATTGTTTTAGTAATTAGAAAATTCTAATTTTTTTTAAAGCCACGATTTTCTCTACTTAAAATAACTCAACAGAAAATATGTTTGAAAAAAAAAAAAAAAAAAAAAAAAAAAACTAAATGAAATGGAACCTTATATTCTACGGTGGGAACTCACACCTGAATGTGCTCTAGACTTACAGCGGTTTGCAAAACAAGCTTCTCGGTTGTGAACATGATTTCACCTAAGTTATCTCCCTTGTAGGCACAAGTACATTAAATAAAACACATTCACTGTCCAATAAATAGCAATATTTGTTGTATATTATTAGGATGTGGTTTAGTTCAATAATTAAAAATATTTTAGCAAATATTTCAGAGACCTAATTTTAGTGTTGGAATCTTGTCTATATGAAATAGCAATGGAATGTGTTTATTCTTAAAATATGGGTTTTGAAGCACAGCAATATGTGTTATTTATTTTTAGGAACGTGGAGATTACATTCGCTACTATAGGAAGACATATTGCATATCTGATGCCGTTTATGAAAAAGCTCCTACGCAATATATGGCAATAATATTTATTCAAAAATAAATGTTTAATGTAATTTTGTTTCTTAACCTATTTTGAATACTATTTAACTACTTAACCACAGTACAATAGTGGAAAAAAATATGACGAGAACAAACCCCATTTCCATATGTAGACTCGATATATTTTGAATTTGTAGTTGTTTTGGATATTGTCTTCTTTCATGTCACTATGATAAATGGCGCATGACTTGAAACGATTTAGATCCATCAAATTATTTGTGATTACAAAGCTCATAGTAACTAAAGAGGAGTCTTTGGTGTTTTAAATACAAATAAAATGCTACAAAATGGATAAAAATAAAAGACAATAAAAATGAAAGAATGGAATTAAATACAAATAAACACTTATAATTGTGGATTGGTACATGAGTTTCATTATTAACTCTCGTTTATTCTGATATTCATTTATAGCGTATTTATTTTTAAAATTTATTTTGTGAATATTTTACTTAATTTTTAACTGTACACAAAAGTACATTAATCGCTCACTAGGAGCAATAACTGTAAACAAATTTCAATTTTAAAATTATTGGACAACATTTATCATGGAAAACCTAATTGAAATAATAATTAGGGCACATCTTCTACCGTATCATAATTTAGTTCATATGTACAACTTGCGCAATCCCCATATATAAATGGCACATGGGAAAAACTCAGAGTTGCTGCAATTAATTATTGTAAATAAATATTTAATCATAAATATCAACGTATATCAAGATAAAAGTTATTGATCCCATGTTTTTACTAACGGTATCAACATATTACATGACCCTCCACTATAATCCACAAAAATATTTAGTTCCCACAGCTCCAAACAATGATTTACCAAAAACAAAATACGATTTTAGAAACGACTGTATATTAAAAATTAATGATGTTAATCAATAACAATTATTTGTGCTGTCAATATTTATTGTCGTTAAATTTGAGCAGATTTTTCTTTTAATACTAGCATTTAGTAACGTCTGGTTTCACGTTCTGCATGACCTCAAAGATGCGTCAATTTTATACAGATTAGTGACAGAAAAATGTACCTAAATTAGTTATATACTTCTTAGCAAAAGTATGATTATCATAACAAATTTAAGCTTGTCTTACTTTTTGAAAAAGGACGTGTCATAGCAATAGAGGAACAAGTAGACTAAAGTTTATTAAATACTTCTATTAGTCTACAATCTACATTATGCTTCTATGGCAAGTATGAAACTTTAAATAATTATGAGTGTTTTCCTTAAAATATCTATAATAAATAACATGATATTTATTCCTTGTTACCTAAATATTTTCTAGGCCTGGACACTCTTCTAACACTCAATAGGCCATACACAACATTTCTAAAATTATGATTCTTTTTAATATACAATTTTAAAATTAAATCATATTCAATTAATTTTTAACCAATTTAATATTTTTTCTTTTTTATTAATAGAGTGTGGTTTAATTATGACTCAAACTTACAATTTATATATTGAATTGAAATTTATTTTAACTTTTTAAACATTTTATTCAATTATATTATAATATGTTTATACTTCAAAAATATAATTAATACATATAATAACGTGTTCAATGCATATTTAAAATGAGTATTTTCTTAAAAATTAATAGGTACTATAATTTTGGTGGGCGAGTACTATTATGAAATACAGTAAGTAAGTATAATAAAGTAGAAGCATTTTATGAATTCAAATAAGAATCAGTGTACTGAATTTAAATCAGGCTTATTTTGAGACTGAATAAAAGTTAAATTTGTTCAATACTTCTAAATTTAATAAATAAATTGAGTAAAACGGAAAATGTAGTCGATCGTATAATACAATACATCTTTATAATGAACTTATTAAGGAGTTCTGAAAGAAGAAAACTTATTTACTAATTTGGATCTGCCACGTGAACAATGTTGTATAAATACTTTGTATACAAATTTCACTTTACTATGGTCATGGGGGGACCAAATATTATATACTAGAACATGTCGGTGTATTTGTGTATTAATGCAAGGGGGGGGGGGGGTTCTGCAAAAGTTTCGAAGTAAAAATTATACATTCGCTGAACTAATTTAATTACAGAATGACCATTGAAACTTATTTAGTTAAAAGTTACCGGTCTAATGTTGAAAGTGATACTTAAATAATACTGTCATTATACTGTCAGCCATCTCAAAATAAGCTCAACTTATATAGTTAAAATATAACTAAAATTGAATAGGTACGACTTATCATAATGAAACGCAAAACGTTATTTTATTATATATTCAATCGGCATATAATACTTGTGTTATCGATATTTATTGTTGTTAAATAAACATGTTAATGTAACTTTTTGTTTGAATGTATTTTCTAGTCACCTGTGCACAAGAAGTTGTGTAGTTTTTCTCTAAAAATTAGTTAAAACATTTTGATATTTAGAAACTAATTATTAGGTCACGGTTTTTTTTTTTTTTTTTTTTTTAATCTAAATTTCATGGAAAAATTAGGGAAATAAAGTGGGAATTAACACAAACATGGAAGAACACACATGTTTTTATATTATACACATATATTTAATTGAATAGTGAAAAAATATCTTTCGCAAATTAATAACAATTAAAAAATATTTCATAGTATTCACTTTAATTAAAAAAGAAATTCATTTAAATATATCGTCAATATGGAGAAGCACTATACTTATCACTTCTCGAGTATGACATACCACTACAACAATTATTAGCTGGTATACAATATAAGCAATTACAATACTATTGATAAAAACATTTGATAATAACAGCAAAGTATATGATAAGAAGACATTGCATGGTTAAACGGAGTGAATTTATTTCTTGTATGTGAGGAACAACAGTTAAACTATGTCATCATTTCTTTAACTTATTTATCTCTCTTAACTTTATAATTTCTGTTGTAAAATAAGATGATTTACTTATAACTAATAAGGTATGATCTTCAGCTAATAAATGTACACAACTATGTTTTAACGAAACAATGAGTGAATCAGAAATAATTAGCAGTTAAGAAAGTTTTCTTGTCTCTAAGACCAATGCCAACTATAAATAAAAACAATTAATAGAGCTTATTATTTTGTTGATAAATAGTTTAAATTTTAAGTTAAATTTATAATAATTGTTGATGACATTTAAATTAAAATTACGATGATATTACTTTACTGCTGGTAGCTCACAATAACTTATCGGCAGACCCTCTGTTTGGTAAGTGGCATAAGTTTTGACAAGTAATAACTTAAATTTGAAACAGATTTTGAAATGTCAAAATTTTACTGTAAGTAGAGTGTTGCTTATATTAAGATTTTTGTACAAGCCAACAAGATTTTTGTAAACATTTATTAATTGTAAAAAGATATTTCGTTTAGGTAATATGTGCTATTTATATTATTATTGTGTGAAATCGTCCTTACATAATTTGCATCAAAAATATTTATTTTTGAGAGAGAGAGAGAGAGAGAGAGAGAGAGAGAGAGAGAGAGAGAGAGAGAGAGAGAGAGAGAGAGAGAGAGAGAGAGAGAGAGAAGAGGAGAGAGAGAGAGAGAGAGAGAGAGAGAGAGAGAGAGAGAGAGAGAGAGAGAGAGAGAGAGAGAGAGAGAGAGAGAGAGAGAGAGAGAGAGAGAGAGAGAGAGAGAGAGAGAGAGAGAGAGAGAGAGAGAGAGAGAGAGAGAGAGAATTGTAAGATGGCATTTTAGAGTTATGGATCCACTAAGCCGAACCAGGTGTTGTTTTTTATTGCCACTACACATATTTACATATATTTTGCCTATGGCAGGAATTAAATTCGATACAGGTTTATATACGTCTGAAGTAAGTTAATGTTTATAATACAACAAGAATAATGAATCCTAACGACGCTTTCGTCTAATTTTATTTATAAGTAAGTTACAATCATTAAATAAAATAAATTACAATTGCAAAGTTAAAATTAATTAATATTTATTAAAATCGTTAGAAATATTTGAATATAACTTTTTTTTTTGTTATTTCCTACATGGATGGAACATTACTTGAAACTAATTGGTCTACTACTGACATTATCCAAAGGAGAAATTTATTCATAATATGTAGGTAGGAATATAAAATGAAAGATTAAAAATTGTTTAAGATAGCATTTATAATATTTAAAGTATCTGACTATGTAAAAAAGTAGAGAATATTCCTTTTTATATTTTCCCCTATAGCCTATATAATGCATCGTCCTATATACTATTTTTTATACAGTTTTAAAATTATTATTATTGTTGTTAAATAATAATATATTTCCTTTTTCGATAGAAATAGAAATATGTGGTTGATTATTATAAAAAATATTAATTTATAAAATTATAACCCTAAAATTGAACATAATTAGTAATAACAATTTTAGAAACCGGAAAGTTAATAAAATTAGTTTTTTCCTTACTATCATAGAACAACTTTAACTTAAAATAAGCCATGTTCTGCGCATTTTGTAATACCAGCTTCCGAAATAAGCAGCGTTTGTATTAAATACTACAACAAAAAACAATGTTACCTTAGATTGATCCTATGCTAGAACATACTATAAACACAAATACAAATTGTACACAAAATAAACTTCTACATGTTTAAAAACAACGCAATAACCCTCCACATTTTGCGGACGTTTGGAAGAATGTTGTTTTGGTTTAATCTAATAGGATTACATTCACGCCAAATAACAAAGCAATGTAAAAAAACCACATTGATTTTGACAAAAACAACAAGCACAGCGAATTTCCATTTAAAATAAATTAAAATCAACTGGCCTCTGGCTGTATTATAGAGAGTAAATTAATGCAATTTGTTCCAATGCACCTCTCAGAAGAATAAAAATTTATATTTTTTGGTTAGATTTATTATTCTTTTACAGTGAAGCGATTGCTTTCCAAAACAATGTTTAACTAATAATTTTATATATATATATATATATATATATATATATATATATATTTCTTTTCATTCCTTTTATTACGTTTAGATAAACAAAACACGATTTAGTTTGAGAAAAAGAGATAAGATAATAAATAAAGCACAACAGCTATTTTTTGTTAAAATTATTCAATTGTAAAATGTAATGCTTATAGTAAAAATAAGTTACCAGTAAACTGACAATAAAAATTATTAAAACACTATATTGTGATTTCTACATAAAACAATAGTTTGTACCACATAACTTCATCATTAGATAATTATATGAAATGTGAGTTCCATCATTACAAAAGTTTAGTCAAACTTCGTCTACGATGTGTTTTAATATTCTTTGAAAGGGGTGGAAAACTGGTTTAAAGTTTTAATGTGAAAATGGTGCTTTTTTATAGTCTACCATTACATATATGTTCTTATTGTTATGTACAATTTAAATATTATTTACAGATCCCTCGTACTTATACTTTCCACCATATTTATTTAAATGAGTATTACCTTAATAAAAATATATTGTTTGAAAAACAATCAAAAGTTAAAAAGGTTCAATAACGATGTTATAATAGAGTATATTACATGATATAATTATTGATGTAATCTTAAATGTAACAGCCCTTATTTAAAATCAACGTGGCATTTTGTCGTAAACCAATTTGAACTTGTTATGCAAACTTACATAATTCCATTCAAATATAATAACATTCTTTATAATAAACAACAACAAAATCATTCAAATATCTTCTTTTTTTAAATCAATTGTATTAACTCAGATTAAGAAAACTATATATGACAACTCTTAATTTTTTTTCTAATAAGGCTTAGTAAACATTTACATAGAATACATTATTTATTTATAAAAATTAGATGGTTTTTCTTATTATTTTTGACTATATCAATAATTCATAATTATGTGATATTTTTCTTATATAAAATTTATTTACTATTATTATTCTATCCATTATTTAAAAAAAATAATAATAAAAATAAAAAATAAAACTTCCAATAGAGACTTAAGGTTCGTTTTTATAGTTTCATATAATTACACATAGCTACTTGTAAAAAAAAAAACGTTAGTTCGATTATAAACAACTTGAGTTAAAATAATAATTAAAATGGAATATATTTAAAAAAAACAGCAATTAAATTTATGTGTGTATTTAAAAACTTTTCATTATTATCTTGTTTCCATCTCATTTTATCTTCTGGTTCTAGTATGTAAACATTTACATAATGGTAATCGTATTATTGGAAAGTTGGAAGAATCTACATATTATGTAAACATAGTGCAACTGTTAAAGGGTAAATAACTAAGTAGATGATGGCAAAATGTTGGAAACAAGGTATTTTCTTGATATTCTTTATCAGTCATAAATCGTTGATTCTATTTACATAAATTCTCTGTTGCATAATATTTCTCGCGATAAAATTGTAGTACGAGTATAATCTTAAACGTATTTATAAGAATGAATACTAAGTATAAAGTAAAAATATAACAAAATAACAATATTTGTTCAACATAACGTATAATATTTCGTTTCTTTAGAAACATATTTCATATATGGAAGCAATTTAGCACAAAATAGTGGAATGCATAGAGTAGATAACGATCATCTACGTTCAACAAACGCAATCATGGGTCAAGAAAATCGAGAAAACAACATCAGCATGACAAACAAAATTTTATTTTACTCAATTATCATATTAGAAAAAAAATCCCTTTTGATATTAGTAATGGAAAGTAATCTGTATATATTTTTTTTAACTTTACATCCTCATGTTATTATTTAATAGATATAAATATTTGCACGAGGAAAAGTTGAGAAAAAGATTAGGTACTATTTTGCCTCAATAAAAAAAAAATTAAAAGTTGTTGAAAGGAATTATGAGATGTTTCTTTGTGTGTCATATTAACCCAAAACATTTCTATTTTGTACGTTGCGATATTGTATTTTATGTAAATTAAATGGAAACGTAAAGATATTGCTTTAACTATATAGTAAATACTGTATGTAAGGTGTCTTTTTAAAATATCACGTATTTCATGATAAACATTTATCTACATAACACAGGTAAGATATTTAGCATACATGATATGAGAGCTGATTGATATAAGAAACCCCATTGCATGACTCAGAATTAACTTATTATAAATTTGAGGAAATCTAAAACGGTATTTAAGTAATAACCGAACAGGAAAACTAAACTGATTGCTTTAGTTTTATATTTATTATTATATGCACTTAACATTTTAAAATTTTCTTGGTAAACATTTATCTCCATAAAACATATATGACATGGATTGTACAAAATACGTAATATCATATTAAAATGCAATATAATTTATATGCTCTTAATGAAGCAGTAATTTTCGCTTTAATAGGGACAGATTTGTATTATAAACATTAACTTACTTTAGATGTATATAAACCTGTATCGAATTTAATTCCTGCCATAGGCAAAATATATGTAAAATTGTGTTGTGGCAATAAAACACAACACCTGGTTCGGCTTAGTGGATCCATAACTCTAAATTGTAATCTTACAATTCTCTCTCTCTCTCTCTCTCTCTCTCTCTCTCTCTCTCTCTCTCTCTCTCTCTCTCTCTCTCTCTCTCTCTCTCTCTCTCTCTCTCTCTCTCTCTCTCTCTCTATCAAAAATATTTATTTTTAATGCAAATTATGTAAGGACGATTTCACAAAATAATAATATAAATAGCACGCATTACTTAAACGAAATATCTTTTTACAATTAATAAATGTTTACAAAAATCTTGTTAGCTTGTACAAAAATCTTAATATAAGCAACACTCTACTTACAGTAAAATTTTGACATTTCAAAATCTGTTTCAAATATAAGTTATTACTTGTCAAAACTTATGCCACTTACCAAACAGAGGGTCTGCCGATAAGTTATTGTGAGCTACCAGGAGTAGAGTAATATAATCGTGATTTTAATTTAAATGTCATCAACAATTATTATAAATTTTATTTAAAATTTAAACTATTTATAAACAAAATAATAAGTTCTATTAATAGTTTTTATTTATAGTTGGCATTAGTCTTAGAGTCAAGAAAACTTTCTTTACTGCTAATTATTTCTGATTCACTCATTGTTTCGTTAAAACATAGTTGTGTACATTTATTAGCTGAAGATCATACCTTATTAGTTATAAGTAAATCATCTTATTTTACAACAGAAATTATAAAGTTAAGAGAGATAAATAAGTTAAAGAAATGATGACATAGTTTAACTGTTGTTCCTCACATACAAGAAATAAATTCACTCCGTTTAACCATGCCATGTCTTCTTATCATATACTTTGCTGTTATTATCAAATGTTTTTTATCAATAGTATTGTAATTGCTTATATTGTATACCAGCTAATAATTGTTGTAGTGGTATGTCATACTCGAGAAGTGATAAGTATAGTGCTTCTCCATATTGACGATATATTTAAATGAATTTCTTTTTTAATTAAAGTGAATACTAAAAAATATTTTTTAATTGTTATTAATTTGCGAAAGACTTTTTTTTCACTATTCAATTAAATATATGTGTATAATATAAAAACATGTGTGTTCTTCCATGTTTGTGTTAATTCCCACTTTATTTCCCTAATTTTTCCATGAAATTTAGATTTAAAAAATAATAAAACCGTGACCAAATAATTAGTTTCTAAATATCAAAATGTTTTAACTAATTTTTAGAGAAAAACTTCACAACTTCTTGTGCACAGGTGACTTGAAAATACATTCAAACAAAAAGTTACATTAACATGTTTATTTAACAATAATAAATATCGATAACACAAGTATTATATGCCGATTGAATATATAATAAAATAACGTTTTGCGTTCCATTATGATTTTTGTAGAATGATGGTTTTGATAAAATTGTTCAACTGTAACTACGTATTTGATTATACAAATCCAAGCTTACTAGGTATAAATAGTCTGTGTTTAAAGTGTAAAATCGTGTTAATTTCAAAATTATCTTTTACAATTACACAAATTGATTAACCAATTATTTTCGCTTATTTAAATTAGAGTAATAAATGTTTTAATTTAATTGTAACGTTTTAATACTACTTTCATTCGACAGCTTAATTTCAATATGCAAGAAGCTGGTTTGCATATACTCTGTGTTTTAAAATGTTAATAATTGTAATTTTTATCGCCTATAGTGACTAAAGATATATATTTACTATGGCAATATTTGTATTTGATCTGATGATGAGTTAAAAATATTAAAAAGAAAGTTGTAAGATTCCGTTTCTTGCTGTGAAACTACTGTATTAAACATCTTGTTTGTTACATTCTAAGAGTATATTATTTTACTAAATGTTAATTTAAATATAGTTTGTGGAATTTTCTAAGTATAACAAAAAGTTGGTAATAGTTAATGATTTAGATGACTTTTCAGTAATAACTAATACACCACTTATCTACAGATGAATACTAACAATTTTAGATTAAAAATTCAACTTCTGCAATAAATAAACTTTAAAATATTTCTAAAAAATATTATGAAGAGGTTGTGAAAATAAACATAAATGTTTTCTACGCCGTAATCTTAAAATATGAAATAATGGAATCAGTACCTTTTAATAGCTTTCGTTTTTGTAAGTATTTCAGTTCTATTCACACTCATTTGAACTTATGCTCTGCCATGTTTGTGACGTAAGATTTGGATAATTATTTCAAAATGGTAGACATTTTGAAAATATGTAATGAGTTTCATATTGTTTCTAGAAAACATTTTAGGCAATCACATTGAATATTTTGTTGCCTTTCATAAGAAACCATATCTATTATAATTATTTCGTAACAATAGAATATTATTAAAGTTATTTCTACTAGTTTCTCAAAAAAAATTATAAAATTAAGAAAAATAGAACGAGATTATTAGTTTATTCCCTTTAACTAAATAAGATGTAAAACTGGAAATAAAATTCGGAGTTTTATAATGAGTTGGTAATCAAAACGAAAAAGAGTCACGTTATAATGTTAATTTTAAACAAGTCAGTTTAGGAATGTAAGAAATGTGCTAAGTCAGTATATTTAGAACATTACGTCGAACATGTATTCCGTAACCTGAAGCTTAGAAGTGACAAGATTTAAAGTAAACATATTTGTTATTCATAGATAGGAGGCCTTCGTTTCACAAGTAAACAAAATTTCTATCTCTCTGTATTTGTGTAAAATATATTAAATTGATGATTCGCAGCCTTTTCCATACACAAATAAAATTATACTTTACATTTTACTCACTTGTTTAAATATTCGAATATATATTTTGCAAAGTTAGACATATTTGTTAAAAACCTATAACAAAAATATCCCTTAATAAATGAATTGGTCAGCTACATGACCAAATTATTGCTTATTTGGTGGATTAATAACATAGAATCTAAATATATATGCCGTTTTGAAGTGATAATTTCTATATTCCCGTTGGGCACTTTCTGGGATGGGAGTAAAACGGCAAACTCGCGTCACGATCACTGCTTACCATAAGAGCGGTATAATCATAAGTGTATATCTATATATGTCCATGGCGGCTTGTGAGGGCTCTTGCAGCTATCACAGGATAGCGTATGGACAGAAAACGGCCGATAAATCAAGAGGCACCTGGATACATAGTTGTACGTGTCACATACACTCTCGGAAAAATGCGTGCGCACTCGTATACTCTCTCTCTCTCTCTCTCTCACTCTCTCCTATTACTTTTCTTGCTTCCACCTCGTATTTGTGAGATGAAAAGATAACTATTTCAATGTTACATGTGTTCATATAGGATATATATATATATATATATTTAAACAACTTTGCATTTCACAAAAATCAAGCTATTTTCATTTATTATTGAATGTTTTGAATTTATGTAATAATTTCAAACTGTCTGTGCTTGTGTGTGCTAGTTAGAAAATTAGGAATTTTTCTTATAGGTCTATTATGAATGTTAGGTCTAGATAAATTATGTTATGCCTAAATTACACATTAACCAATTTATTTTATTGTAATATTCAGTAACAATAATGAAATTATTAACATGTTGAATTTAATGATATACTCGTTGCAAAGTTTTCTTGAATCATGTCTCCCCATATTGTACAAAAGATATTGGAAATATTGACCGGCCGTAGAAGTTATAACTTCCAACGTGTGGTCCTACGCACACCAGTTTTTTATTATTCTGTCCATCTTTATAGTGATAAAATATATAAATTTTATTGTAGCTGCAAAAATCAAAATTTCTTTTTTCTTACAAGTGTATCTATTTAACTAACATTTTACTTATTTCTACGGTTATACGTATTTAAATTACATTTGTAATGCAGGTTAAACAATATCCTAGTTATTAGCAAATACGTTCAATAGGGTATAGTTTATATAGTTTGATTTTAACCTAAAGAAATTGTAAGCGATTTTATATAATATTCATACTTTTTAAAATTAATTTGACTTCAAAAGTTACAATAGTTGCGTACATCCAATATTATATTTTCATATCATATATATTCTTCTATCTCGTTTTTTTATGATAAATAGGGTTGGGTTTAATATAAATCCATAAGGAGAACTCAAAAGCTTCACGTATTTGTGAAGTTTTTTCTTTCTTGTAATACTTCATGTAATTGAATGTCTGTCGCAGAGGCAGAAACCCAACTTGTATAAACCCATCTCTCTGCTCAACACCAGCCAAGATATTGTAACACGTTACACAATATCACCTCTAAGTTATTTTAAAATAAAAACACACACCTGTTTGACAAATTGCATTTATTTAACGTTTAACCTTAATTAACGTTTATATAAGCATATTTATATTTTTTTATAGTAAAAAATGGCCAGTAAACTTGGTCGTAAATGGATATAATCAAGTTAATATTTGAGTTAAAATACACTTAATTGAATTCATATATATTAAAAAAATTTACATTGTTATGTTATTATTTATTGTAGTCAAGATAAATTTACATTCTTTGCTTATTACTAATACCTAAACTGTACTTAACTTTTATCGATGGTATCAAAAATACGTTTTGGGTAATCGTTCACTTTTAAGCTAGTTTTACTGCATATCCTGAAATACTATAATAGATATCGATTGTTTGATCATAACAACAGATAGAATCACATTTAAAATTCAAGGCTATATTTGACAATGTGTATTATTATTTTGTCCAAAAAATAGTACATACCTATATGTAAGACAATAGTTTTTGATGGTTTCTGAAATTATATCAAATAAATTAAATAATTAGCTTTTGTAGCTTAATGTATATAGAATATGTAGTAGCTGTTTTAAAAAAAGTTTAAGCTGGTTTAAGAAGAGCTTAATACAAATTCACGAATTATTATACCATAAGCTCTCCTAACGAATCTTAATTCTAAACAAGTTAAAGTGAAAAAAATCAAAAAAAAAATTTATTATATGTAAATAAAACATTTAAAAAAGTTAGTTATGAAATTACATATCAACTAATATTATATAGAAGTGTTAAAAGACATTCCCATATTTGTGTTCCAGATTTATTTATTTTAATTATAATAAATTTAGTTATGTCAATATATAGGAAGATTTTCATACCTTTTAATCGTCCGTAAAGAGTACATCAATTTTTCTTTACTAGATGTTACAACGTTTTTTACTCACAAAATTCCAATTAGTGTTCCGATGGTAAATATATTTATAATTTTAAAACTGATTATTTATTTACTTACAAAGTCAAATATGTGCGTTTAGTATGTGCAGAAGTAATATGACGTCCAAACAAATTGTATAAAATTAATAAATAAATCGATTTCCCATCGATTCAAAATGATTGAAGACATCATGTTACAGTTCATAAATTACGACAGTAAAAAAAAAAATTGTACCTTTAGGAACTTATTTAATTTATCTGATATAATATCAGAAAACATCAAAAACTATTGTCTTACTTATAGGTATGTACTATTTTTTGAACAAAATAATATAACACATTTTCTAATATATCCTTGAATTTTAAATGTGAATCTATCAGTTGTTATGTTTTCTTTTTTTATTAATATATTAAAATATTAAATATATTTATTTTATTTTATATATCTAAGAGATTTTATATATCAAGTCTTGCTATTAAGACATATATTTTAATGTTGTGTAAAATAAAATACATACTTGCGATATGACATTATAAGAACAATGTATTTTATAATTTTGTATATAGTATTTCTTCGTATTTTATATATTATATAGGTAGATTTTCTAGGTTAAAATATATAAAGACTAGTATATAATTAAAAATATTGAACAAGGTTAGGGTAAAAATTAAAAACACTAAAGAAATTATAGAGCTATGTATATAATTGTACAGGGAAAAAACGTTATGGTGTTATTAAAACCGATGGGATCCTGAAAATTTAATATTCTGTTGATTATGAAAGTTCCGTGAAAAAAGCACAAATCAAATTTTCAGGAAATATTTTGTTAGCAACTTGCTCAGTAATTTGCGGAAACGTATATAACTTTTCCGAGTTAAAAAACTAGTGAATCTGAGTTTGTAAAGGTAAAAAGATTAAATGAAGGAGGAATATGAATGATTTTAGCTTGAAATTTGAGTGGGAAATGTATGATGGCAGTACATAAAAATTACGACTTCATAAAGGGTATAGCGTCAAGAATGATTATGATAAATGAATGATCTGATTGTAAAAAGTAGTGTATAAGTAGTTATTATTACGACAATACATTAGGGAAAAATTGGTAAAGATGGTTGAACACATAAATAAATATATGGTCGTATGAAAATATTGGAATAAGCAAAACATATTAAACTATGGGGCCGGCAGGTAAGGGTGAAAATATAAGGAAGCTGAGTGACATTCAGGTACAACTATGATGTCAGAGTAAGCTGAAAGAGACCAGGTACAAACTATGAAAGATATAAACCTTAAGTGAAAAAATTTAGAAGTTCTTAATAGAAATACTTTAAACTTTAATATTGGAACACAAATTACCAAAGTGAATGAAAAAAACTCGTGGCCAATTTTAAAGAGCAAAACGAGAACTGTGCAAAAAAAGAATTTCAACAATACGTTGTGTACTTTTGATACGAACAATTTGGAGTACAACTATGGGACTGGAAATGAGTAGAGCAAAGGATTCTGATTTTCTAAGATGACGTATACTTAGTATAATTATATAACACTGGATTAGAATGAATACATCTTGAAGTCTGGTTAAAAATATATATCTTATACTTCAGGTCAGATTATTATTTCTTCAAATTAAGTTATAGTTGAGAGTTTAAAATCTCTTTGAACAACTCCGATTTATAAAACTTTAAATTACTTTTCAGTGAAAGCCTTTCAACTTTTAAATCATCAGGAATATCTTATGAAACGTGATTAATCTTTCACAAAAAAGATTTATAAACAAAATAGCTTTTTAATGTGATAATATTTTCTTTTCTTTTTTTACATACAAAATTTAACATTTTTAAAAACATCTATTGAATTTGTTCTGCGTTTAAAGGTAAGCGGAATTAAAAAGACTGATACCGCTATATATATATATATATATATATATATATATATATATATATATATATATATATATATATATAAATATATATATCTGTTATAAGAAATTAGTGTTAAAAGTTTTTATGTATTGTTTTCTTACTCAAATATATTCATACATTCATAACGTTAAGTATGGTTATATATAATGGATATTTAAAACAAATCAAAGCTTAAATAGGTTTAATTATAATAAAATTTAATTTTCTTTTAATGAGGTTAATTTTGAATATCTGATGTATAGCTAAGGAATGAAAAAATATATATAAGTCGTCATTTTTTATGTGCTGCCATCGTACATTTCCCACTCAAATTTCAAGCTAAAATCATTCATATTCCTCCTTCATTTAATCTTTTTACCTTTACAAACTCAGATTCACTAGTTTTTAACTCGGAAAGGTATATACGTTTCCGCAAATTACTGAGCAAGTAGCTAACAAAATATATCCTAAAAATTTGATTTTTACATTTATTTCACGGAACTTTCATAATCAACAGAATATTAAATTTTCTGGATCTCATCGGTTTTAATAAAACCATAACGGTTTTTTCCTGTACAATTATATACATAGCTCAATAATTACTTTAGTGTTTTTAATTTTTACCCTTATCATGTTCAATATTTTGAATTATATACTAGTCTTTATATAGTTAACCTAGAAAATCTACCTATATAATATATAAAATACGAAGAAATACTATATACAAAATTATTAAAAAAACATTGTTCTTATAATGTCATATCGCGAGTATGTATTTTATTTTACACATCATTATAATATATGTCTTAATAGCAAGAGTTGATCTCTTAGATATAGAAAATAAAATAAATATATTTTATATTTTAATATATTAATACAAAAAGAAAAACTCAAGCTAAACTGGAATAACTGTTTTAATGGGGAATTTAAATGGGTTTTAATGAAATTTGACCATATCTAATTATTATGATTAGTGTTTATCATTTATACTCTCTTGACTAACAATGTATATGTTCTAGATGTGAACATCACGTTTTGGAAGTTCGTTTAAATTAATATTTCTTACGATCCTTGAGTTTTTTTACAACTTAACTTGTATATATTACATTTATTTCGAAATTCAATTTTAATTAAATAAACACATTTTTACATCTATAATATTCTTCACATTTTTACAAATTAATTTTTAAAAATATTTTCCCATTTATTTTGAAGTCACGTTTTAAGTCATTAAACACAGATATATAATATAATTCGTTTTACAACTTCCTTTTTTTCAAATTTTTACATAATTTCAAATAATTAAATACAGAGTTAGTTAAGCTTGAAAGGTTTGTAAGCGATATTTTGTAATCAGTGCCATACCGTAGGCGATTTGTTTATGAGAGATTGTTATATCATTGATATTATGGTCGTGTAAGGTATAAGTGCATATATTCATCTATTAGCATTTAAAATTAGAGAGAATAGTTTTTCAAATAAGATCGCCGATGTAAAGAATTGTTATAAATAACAGCTTCAATTACAAACAGCTATTCTGTCACATTCATTAGTTATTATTGTATTTTCACTTTTAAGTTACGTAACATTTTAAACTATTTATATTATAGCATAAGTTAACGATACCTCATATCGACAAAAATATTTGACTTTAAAATTACCAGAAAGTGAGAATAAGTGTTAACTATTGTATAACATATACGTTTCTGTGTTGGAATTGTAAATATATTATTATTAACTGTTTTTAACAGTTGTTTCTCTAATGATTCTTCAGTAATTTTATAGGTCGTTTCTTGTCTTGTTTTATGTAAATGAATCAACATACTGGATATCTGATATTCACAATTCTAAGGACCTAGTATGACTTATCAGAATATATATTTCACATACAAAATATTAATCAAATTACGACGTATTTTAGTTGATAATTGGTAGTAATTGCACGTGATATGGCAAATTTCACGTTTCTATAATATTTTTTATGTCTTTGATGTCAAATTATTAATTTAAAAATATATTTATCATTATAGTGATGATTGCAATTAATGTTCGTTTTGTATGTAAACTACCATTTGTTTAGTAAGATGGTTTATGATTTGTCTAATTAATATTCATCACGTTACAAAACCAATATTTTAATTAGTTCTACGACTGTAAATTAACATACGTTATTAACATTTTATAAAAAAACAATACAATAATGTTAAAATAATGTTACAATTTATTTGCTTAGTTTTCAATTTATAATAGTATTTTATAAAGTATAATGTGTTGCCTTGGACTGTTTAATATATAATATAGTTAATTACCTTAAAGGTTGTCCTCAGTCCGTATTATAGTTATGGCTACAGCGCTGTTTCGCCGAACACTGTCGGTTTCGTCAGGCCGGCACTAACACATAAACACGTAACACAACACAACACTAACACGTTTAAAATTAGAGTATGACTCGTCGTACATAAATAATAAAATTGTTTGTGAACTTTTCTTCCAACCCTATATATGATATAATAACTAAAATAAAAATTAAATAAACATAGCAAACATGTCTGCATTTCATTTCAACTAAACTTAATAATCATTATCATACTGATAACTGCTGTATAGATCCAGTACCATACCTGCAGCTGGGCAAGTAAGACCTTATAATGTGGCCACAAACAATTTTATTATTTATGTACGACGAGTCATACTCTGATTTTATATGTGTTAGTGTTGTGTTGTGTTACGTGTTTATGTGTTAGTGCGGACCTGAAATAGCGCTGTAGCCATAACTATAATACGGACTGAGGACAACCTCTAAGGTAATTAACTATATTTATAATAGTAGTTAGATAAGTCAAAATCTCTAACTTAATAATAACTTCAGCTTACTAATTTAGTGATCATAACCGCAGAACTTTATGAGTGTATCTATGTACTTCACTGTGTTACAGCCTTTTAAAGTCAATTTTTTTAAATAAATTTCACACAATTATGTTTGCTTATATTAGTTTGTTTGGACAAGTTATTTTATATTGGAATTTACATTCAAAACTTCGGACGTTTTTAGTATTTTTCGGTTACTCTCCAACAGATCCTAAAAATAACCGAAAAAATCAATTGTCAATTTCTTGGAGTTTTAACATCAGCAGTCAGTATTTGAATTTGTGTTTTGAACGACTAAAGATATGGCAACCTAGTTCAAAGTTTTAATTGCATGATTTTAACTTTTGAATGTATTAAAACGTATTAAATATGTAGTAGTTTTACGATTACAGTATAATCAAATCTAGAACTGACATCAGGTTAAAATGTATTATTTTTTAAAGTCTTATGCGGTAACATGTGTCAAAAAAGAAAACAAAATTATACTTTTCCCATGGTTTTAATGAATAACAAACCAGATATATGTGAGAAATATTTAAAAACAGTATTTTTGATACTGAACTAAGGGTTGAAAAACGGTGGTAAATCGTGTATCAAACTACACTTGGATTAAAAAATAAATCAAATATTGCGGAATCAAGATGGCAGCTAAAATATTAACTACTCACAAAACGTAATATAGGCAATTAGTTGTAGACAAACCTCATTTGGTTCAAAATGGATTTGACGAAAACTTGGATAAAAAAGTAGATGGGTGAGACTTTATGAATACTGTGTATATTACAGAATTACGTTGAATAGCGATAATGTTTGGTTTTGTTATCCAATGTAAATTAGGGAATGAATAAACGCAGGTGACAGCTATAGGTAATTAGAAACAAAAATGAATACTGCCAGAAAGATTACTGCAGTCTCAATTTAGTCAATCAAACCCAGTCTAGAAGGTATGAGAGTAGAGTAATAAGGCATATGTGCATTTTCTTCGATTTAACTGCTAAAGATACCTCAATATTTTATAAAATAAAAACTTCAAACCTTGCTAAAACATAATGAACTTATTATCGCTGAAAAACATAGGGAGTTTTTTATTATTGAATGATAAATTTAATTGTGTGTATTATAAATTCAAAACACGAACTTAGAGTGACAGTAATTTGTCACTGTTTCCTTCAATAATATTGTGTTTAGATCTGTCGTGTATTGTATAATGGAATGTCTATCGCAGAGATAGGAAGCCAACATGTGAAACTTCCGTAACCCTCCCCCTTCTCACATCGGTATTATTATGCACCCTCACCTTAAAGTTATGTTATGATTGACCAACAAAATTTAATCTGTATGAATTGCATTACCTACCATACATTAAGCAACATGACGAAAATATTAGGCGAATACTTTGGTAAATTTCATAAACGTCAAACAATATTTTTCGTGCAATTAATAATTCAGTTCACTTTAGTAGGTATGCAATAGAGCTATTACAGGGGATTGTTTTAGAGTTTGTTATATTATTAATGACGGCAATCAAGTGGACATACTTAATTTGATATATACTATTACTAAACCAAACTTTTCGTTTATTGAATGTTAGGTGCAATAATTTTGGTTAAAAGTAAACACTCACAAAAGGTTTGATAACAATATTTTAAACAAAACTTTAAGAAAAAAAATCTTATCAATTGGCCTAAATACCCAAGTTTTTTCTATCATAATGTTTATTTGTCATATTCAATTCCTATCGATTTTCTCATTCCGAGGTCTTATTTTTTCTCAACCAAGTAACCCTATATTACCCTTTTTATATTCATGCTTTACCCTCTCTTATTCCCTCTTCCCTAATTGTCTCTGCTTTTGTTAACTCAAATCATTTCGCTAATGATTTGTATTCTATAATCGTAACGGATACTTGAAACTCTAGACAATTTTCAATATCATTCATAAAACTAAAAGTGGTTAATTTTTGTTTTCCCACATAATGTAGAAACGCTAAAAAAACTGTGGCAGTTCTAATTCCTGCCAAAATTTTATTTACATTTCGTAAGAATACAAAGCGTTGTATAATAACGATATATATAGGAAATGCAAATCCAATACATAGTTTGCATAGTTTATGTTATATCTTATCACCATCATGCATTTAAATTTAAAAATTACCTACGAAGTGGGTATATTATAATTAGAAGACTGGTTCAATAACATGGTAAATTTTGTTGTCTTTTGAAATGTAATATTTTTGAAATTATTACCCCAAAGTAAAAAAAATAAATAAATAAAATTTAAAAAAAATCAAACTGTAATAATTCCTTTTTTGATTGGTTCTTTGTTTCAGTGAAATTTAAAAACCATCAGATATTATTTTGCTATAAATGAATTGTTCTTTTAACGAATTATTTGAAATTATTAACATGTTGACCAATTGGTTAGAATTTTCTGAAATGTTGTTAGAATAAGAGCTCCTTTCCTGCATATTTGCAATTACAATCAAAAAATTAATTATGAATGGTATTCACAATAATTATTAACATATCCTTTAGTAACCTTTGCTTCATTGTTATTTTTAAGTCCAGGGTAGTTGTGCTTATCTCTTGAAGGAGTCAACAACGGTAAGTTTTCTTTAAATATTGCGGAAGTTAGTTTTAATTCGATTTCGAAAATAACTTCGAGTAAGCGTTTGTACAAACTCTACGCTAAACTGGGGTTGTTTAGTGGTAAGTTAGTATTACTTTGATTGTTCAAGATATTCATTCTGCCGTTTCATGAAATCTAATAAAATCCATTACCAAATAACTTTTCAAAAGATCATTTAGTATGGTCAAGCTCACCATAGAATGATATATAAAGTCATTTTAAAAATTATACGTTTTTATATATTTTGAACAGGTGAAGCTAAACACAGCAGCGGTATCATTTTTAGAGGACATAAGAAGATGTATGTCTCAACTACTTTTATCATGTCAGATATCTGATAAAAAAAATTCTACAAACAAAACCAGAACAAACACTACTCTCGAAATTACAGTTAATATATGACCTAAGGAATGTTGGTGTAACTCTTGAATTACAAATTTACATATATTTTTTAGTTGAAATGAAAATTAGAAATGTGCCAAATATTTGGACATTGTATAACAAGAATCATCGTTAATATATATTTTTAAAAACTCTCATGTTTCTTGTAATTTCATAGTTTACTTCAGTACATATCTTATAAAATAAATTTAGGTACGAAACTGTCCTTCACAATATATTTAAAGTGGTAGAGTTATTTGTTATTAAAAAACAATAATTTTTGAAAAATCTATTGTTCCATGGACCGCTCACCTAGAGAAATTAAGAAAGAAACTAATAAACATGTCATTTAATCCACATTGGCTGTTTTTAATCTAAATTTCGTTTTGCTATACAGCATAATATTAAAATTTTCCTATAGTAAAAAAAACAAAACAAATTATATATATTTGTACACACTAAGTATAGCTATTTTTATAGGTGGAATTTATATGAAAGAAATTTTATATTGATTGTCTATCTGTGGTGTTGGATTTTGAGTGTACCGCTGCAATTATTGACAATTATAAAGATTAATTATATATATGTATCCCGCACCTTTTGGTGATGATAACAATTTTTATTTACAAGCTTGAGCAGCTGTTTTAACAACTGTGTCAGTTGACAGAAACCAAAGTTACAATTGAAAGTGATGTAAACACCTACTTTGATGTATCTACAGGTAAAACTACAGTCAAAAACATCCGGAATCTGCTTTTATAAAATTGCTTCTACTGTTGTAATTATGGATCTACCCGTCCAAGTTGCATACTTTGATAATAATTATTTTGTTAATGTACCAATATAGTCATTTGAGTGTTAAAGTTGTTAGTATTACAATTTCTGGTCATTATGATATATTGTTTATTTTTCTAATAATCATTATATTTAATCATAGATTCCCCTCTACTGGTACTATTTAGAAATAAAATAAAATAAAAATCTTTAAGAGATAGTACTATACAATTCTGTCTGTAGTATTATGGAACTTCTTGACTGGGATTTATAGCTTGAATATTCCGTCTTGATGCAGAAACTATGTTTTATGTCTTTTTAACAGAATCCTATAAGTTTTTAAGCAAATAATAATAATGAATTAGCAACCATTTATCCTGGAAAATAGTTAAAATAGAATAAATTTACATACTATACAGGTGATCTTGGGAGACAAAGGGAATTGATAATTTTAAGCCAAGATATTCATAAAATTACTTCCTCTACAGGTACGAAAACATTAATGAGCCTCATTACGGTCTATAGAAAAATCACCAGAGACGAAGAGAAACTATAACGGAATTATTATTAATCTTTAAAGGAATATATGCAAGATGACATGGAATGCAATAAGGAAAATATCTACATCTTGTGGGATTAATTAAAACACTAACATATGGCCTTGATTTCCAAACAATCAGTGAGCCAGATTAGAAACGACTTGGGAAGCTCTTAGTTTGGGTCGAAATGCCAGTTTATGAAAACGTCTGTTCGAACAAATATGATTTATTAGAAAGAAGTGACGTGAAAATATACTACTGTCCGCGAGAGTAACGAAGTCCCCTCAGCCAGGACGGTATGCACCAGTGTGTTGATGTAACCGCACGTTTTTTGCAGGCGCTCGGCTTGAGGGCTTGGCTCCGCGCTGTCCAAACATTTCGTGTCGCAGGAAGTTTTATTTCTGCTAATATGGCATCCCTGTACAAAGGCTGTTGAATGACCCATCGCAGATGCAATTATAGTTGTGGAACAATCGGAGTGGGGCATAGATTCGGTCAACTGACACTAATCGACTTAGCTTGCCCGGGCCCGGATCCCATTGTTGGGGCATCCTTACTGACCTGCGGGGAGACAATAGATACTCACTCTTAATATATTTGTCCAGTACAAATATTTAGCTTTGACAATTTATAATAATTGACAAAAACAAATATCACTACGACTTTTGTCATAAAATGCTGTGAATTTTGATATAAAATCTCAAATAAATCGGTTTATTTTTGCTTATACAAGCATATACAACAAGTATTGTTATTGACAAAACTGAAAAATTATTATTAATTTATGTGGGATTAATAAATGTAGTCTCTCCAACCATAAACGCTTGTTTTGCCAACTTTATGTTAGTTGGTGTCCAAGCCTTTTTTACAGTGTGGCCGGCAGCACACCAAGTTTCATCAAAGTAGAAAATTTTTTTTGTTGCTCTCTATACTAATTTATTTTGAATAGGTATTGTCTTCTCCGTTGCACTATGTCTTCCCTTTCAATAAGGATCGACCTGCGTTGCCTTTTCACAAACTTAAAGCCTAGATCGTTCAAAGTTTTCTCGTTGTTCGAGCACTTGCGTTTGGAAGATCGGCATCAGCGTTTATCATTGCAGTGATCTAACACAATTAAATAGATACAATGAAGGAAAATGTCATTTGGCCATTTTACATGTTTTGCGACAGTTAATGTGAGCGACGTGAGCGACGGAGCGTGGCGCCGACTTAAGTAAGCGCCTGCTATTTTCGGAGAGGCCAGAGCTCAAGGGATTTCTTTACTCTCGCGGACAGTATGTAGTTCAAAAATTAAAAATTGTAACAGTAGGGATAGTTATGATCTTTCTTATTAATTTAACAAATTAATATATTGTATTTTCTAGATATTGCAGAAGGAGTTTATCCAAATTGTCTGAAGTTGTCCAAAAGTCTATTATTTTATGTTACTAAAGATGACAAAACTAAATAATAATAATAATAAATAAATAATACCGCTTTCAATCTCTACAACTCCAGTTCTGTCAAAATTGTTTTAGTATGTAGTTTATGAGGCAACAAATGTTTTGAAATGAAATCGGCTCCTGTCTGGTTCACAGTTTGGTTTTCGTATAGGACAATGTACAAAAAATGACGGAATGAATTAACTTACAAGCAAAGTTCAAATTTAGTTTGAAGATGTGTTGTTTGTTTTCCACATATATTTGACTATGTTAACCATGGTATGCTTCTGTAAATGCTTGTATATTATGGCGTTCGTGGTAAAATTTGAATTTATTTAATATCCACCTTAAAAAAGTAAGGTAAATGGTATATATTGGTTGTTATCAGTGATTTGGGTGGTATTATTATTTTTTTACATAAACAACGTTCTGTTTTAGGACTCTTGCTTTTTGAGAAAGATTAGTGATCTGCCAAGTAACCTAAATTCCTCCTGCTACCAGTAAAGAAGGCGTCTGATGTGATTGTTAATTTGTTGGGTGTTTTTTTGAATTAGAGGTCAAATTGGGGGTCAAAGATTAATAATATTAAGGTAAAACTTTTCACAGTATGGTTTCATTTGAACAACCTAATGAATAATGTTTCTGTCACCTTTGTTCGTAGTACATTTTTTTCCCCAACCAATAATAAGGTATTGATTATTATTAAGGATCTCTACCTGCATAGTTCAAAATATAGTTCTGTTAAAAATAATGTGTCTGCATGTATGAACAAAACCCTAGGATGATGCTCACTCTATTTGTGAGCTATAAAATAATATTTTTTTACCTGTAGGTATGTGTTATCTTTGAAGACTAGGAACTGTTCTAAGATTAAAATCACGTCTTGACGGGTTCATAAAACCATGCATGTTCATATCCGGTTTTGTACTGTAATTTTTAATATACTTCCAAATTATATTAAGCATTAGCACTAGAAGACATAAAAAAGAGGTGGTAGTTTTGGATGATAACTAATCCTTTGTGCTTAATTAATGATTGTTCTCCATTTAAATTTTCAATATTATTATTTTCAATTTCCAAAAAGATATAACTACATAAAACAGTTTGGACGGATAATTTAATGGTTTTATATAGTTTTGTTATTCTATTTTTAATTCTTATAACTATTGTAATGTATTTCTTGTTGCGAGGTACTGTATTTAAATTCTTATTTTCTTTCAGGGTAGAAGTAATGTTGAAATATCTAATGTAGTCTTACTGCTAAAAAATCTTATTGTGTTTTATTTAAGTAATTTATTATATATTATGGTAAGTGTAATTGCTGACTTGGTCTATTGTATTTATTATTGCTGAACGACAATAAAATTTTATTATCTTATTTTATCGTATAGTGTGAGATAATAAATCAGGAAATCTTCTATTTTCATTCTAAATTTTGTGACTACAGTGAAATGACAATTTAACAATCTTTTCCCCTTAATTGAGATCATGGAATTCCTACCAAGGTCAATTAGATCACCCACCTATATCTCGCCTATTTCATTTGTACTATTCTAAAGATAAAGAATGAAACACGAAACTGACAATACCACTTAGAACCATCTAAATTATTCAACTTGCTTCAGTAGATTGTTTACAAATCTAAAGAGTTTGATTCATAATATCACAACGACTAAAGCGATGTATAGATACATAAAAAAACACTTGAATGAAAAAACATTTCTACTATCTACGGCTCCTCAAAATATTTTCCGATAATTTTCCAATTTACACTTCCCAGCATGAAGCATTTCTTATGAGATATCCTTGTTACAGTCCTAACATATACCAATCGTCTTCAAATTTTGGGGACAAAATTATCTTATAAAAATTCCTTGTTAAATTTATGTGTAATTTATTCAAGTATTAAAATAATCATTGGAACAAATCGGTGAAAAACTATGTATATTATTTAATGTAAATTATTAGTATTACATTTTTGCTCAATTTTAAAAATAACAATACACAATTTTTTAGGTAAAATAAAATGTGAATGTTTTATTTGTTGATTTAAGTTTATCTGTAAAATATATTTATATAAATTAATAATAAAAACTATTTGCATAAACAACACATTTAGTTCATACTATATAAATATGTACCTAAATATTCATGCTACCCGTATCTCTTTACAATATTATGGAATTATTGTTCATTTCCCGCAATTTATAGTTTGAAATTTCATAATAGAAGTTTAGACTACTAATTAGTATGGATGATAAGTCCAATAGTTACACAGAGTTAAGCTCTAATGTGAGAACTTAAACAATGCAAACTTTAAGGATAATTACCTGTTTGCTGCCGGCAATCTAAAATGTGAAGACAATGTTAGTTTTAATTGATAAAAAAAATTTTAACAAAAAATATATAAATGAACTATTCATTGGAAAAATCTAAAAGAGAAAATAAAATATCAACACAAATTTAGTTAAGTTAGTAAAAGTATGCAACTATCACAACATCTACATATAAATATCAGTATTAAGATATTTAATTCATTACTTAATGCTGAATTAATGGTTATCATCTGATATCAATGGGAATTCTACCTAATTATAGGCAAAGATAATTACCTCTTCTTTGTGTTAATCTAATTAATATTAACACCATGGAAAAGATATTGACAACTATGTGTTGTATTCATAAGTCTTATAGATGATCAGTCTTAAAATTGGTTTATCCAAGAAGTTTAATATATTTTGGTTTAATTTAAGTAACACACCAACATGGATTACGGCCGTAGTTTCCTACATACCCAGGAAACAATAAAACCCTAAAATAACTTAAAAACGTCACACAAACACACACACACACACACACACACACACACACACACACACACACACACACACAAGTTTTTAGTTATCTCGAAATTAAACTAAAAAAAAACTGAATGAAAAATATCATTTACAGATTTACAGAAAGCCTACCCACCCAGATCACAACATCCACAGGGTACAAAATCTAACTAATATCACACAAAAACACCATACACACAAAGAAACTAATAAGCTATATTCCATGTACGGAACGTATATAAGTTTTCAACAATTGTATAATACAGCTGGGCCGTCATTGAGTCTAAGTTAAAGTTAATTAAGATTAGCATTTGTTCCAAAGAGAATTAAATCTGGCCCTCAGGACTTGCAGCTAGAAATAGACATCCTTTAATATACCTGCCAACACCATAGTGTATTGTCTAATTCTACACCATCCACCTATAGTGCATAGAATCTTCACCGCTACTGTTAATAAGATGACGGTATATATTTGTCCATGCATGGTAGTGTGGTTTATTGATACACACCTGATTATTTATTGTCGGGACGTTATGTGTCCTACATAAACAGGAATTGTCCGCATATGTCTAAATATAGGTTAACAGAATTTGAGCACATAAATTACAATAATGAGCTGTTAGGAATAAGTTAATATTAGGTTATTATTAGGTTATATTAGGAAGAAATAAAATTCACAAAGCTCAGAATGACCCAACTATTGTGAAACAATAAAAAAAATGTTGAAATTCTTGACTTGCAAACTCAACTAGGTTACCAAGACTCCTAAAGGTATATAAGCGATCAGCAGGATTTGGAGTGCTCTCTTGTCTTTTTGGAGCTTGGAAGATACACGGCTGTGTTGCTAGCCGTGGTGGAAGATGGCCCAGGAAATCTACTCAACAAACCGTAAGCAAGCATTTCTATTTTTATAAAATCACTAATAAAATGTAATCTCATTTATTTAAAGAATAACAATAGTTGGAATACTTCTGGGCTTTGAATAAATAATATTGTTTTGTTTTATTGTTTAATTAAATTCCTATTATTGTATTAAAGTCTTGTATTTAAATTATTGTATTAAAGTTTTGTAGTTAATTTATTGTATTAAAGTTTTGTATTTAAATTATTGTATTAAAGTCTTGTAGTAAAGTGTTGTAGTAAGGTATCAGGGAAATGGATATGAGTTTAATAACAAAGATAAGAGCTAATAAAATACTGAACCACTGATCTGATATTTAATTAATAAATATGAACCCAGGCATATTTTAGAGGGCCATTTATAACAGAGCTATTCATTTGAAAGTGTACTAGCGGATATTTGCGACGAGTTAAAAGCGGAATATATTTTGAAGAGGATATTAGAAATCCGACTAAAAATTTAAACAGATAAGAATAAATAACAGAATAACATATATACAGCGTTAAGGGACAGCCTTTCTTTGGAAAAAATCGGTGTCGTTAAAGATTTAGTTTACGTTTTGGTGGGTGCATTAAGAATAGTTTATCTCTCACATTGTTGTAGCAGTTGTGAAGGGAAGAGATTTGGAGATTTTCAATATTATCTATTTGATTCAGACGACATGTGATTACAAAAAAATTCTTCTTGTATATAGGAACAGGAGATTGAATATGATCCAATAGTTTCAAGATATTATTGACAGTGTATGGGGAAAGAAATAGGGTCATGGAGATGGCTGTGGAAAGACATTCAAGACCTTGGAGATGGACAAGATGGAACTGTTAGCAGTCAATTTTAAAATACAAAGTCCTTTATCGCCTAATCTACCACCTTGTTTTTTTATGAATTTCTAAATAAAAGTTGTACGTAGTTCATTGGAACAAGGTTATTTAATGCACGGTCCGATTTCTTCGTGCTGGTAGAAGATTTATTTTCGTTACACATCTCATCAAATGCATCAAGCAAATGCCGCACTTAACGACAAAGGTAGAAAGGTAAAATCTTTTTGAGTAGTTTGACATTATAGGTACAATTATGTTCTATGAACGTTGCGTTTAGTTGTACAATGGTCGACTTAAAATGACCTTGAACAACTCACAGGGGAGATATCTTAAAGACTGTATTCCCGAAGTAAAAGGTTGTATTATGGTATAGTTTTATCATTGAGGTTCTTTTCGAACGAGGTATTATCTATGAATTTGATAGAGCCCTACAGATTGTGTGTATATGGGCGATTGGGATTGTGTGTGAGAGGAAGAGAGAGAGAGAGAGAGAGAGAGAGAGAGAGAGAGAGAGAGAGAGAGAGAGAGAGAGAGAGAGAGAGAGAGAGAGAGAGAGAGAGAGAGAGAGAGAGAGAGAGAGAGAGAGAGAGAGAGAGAGAGAGAGAGAGAGAGAGAGAGAGAGAGAGAGAGAGAGAGAGAGAGAGAGAGAGAGAGAGAGAGAGAGAGAGAGAGAGAGAGAGAGAGAGAGAGAGAGAGAGAGAGAGAGAGAGAGAGAGAGAGAGAAGAGAGAGAGCAGACAGAATTGTAAGATGACATTTTAGAGTTATGGATCCACTAAGCCGAACCAGGTGTTGTTTTTTATTGCCACCACACAATTTTACATATATTTTTCCTATGGCAGGAATTAAATTCATACAGGTTTAAATACGTCGAAAGTAAGTTAATGTTTATAATACAACAAGAATAATGAATCCTAACGAGGCTTTCGTCTAATTTTATTTATAAGTAAGCTACAATCATTAAAAAAAAATAATTAAAATTGCAAAGTTAAAATAATTAATTTATATTAAAATCGTTAGAAATATTTGAATATACAAAATTTTAGTTTTTGTTATTTCCTACATGGATGGAACATTACTTGAAACTGATTGGTCTACTACTGACATTATCCAAAGGAGAAATTTATTTATAATATGTAGGTAGGAATGAAAGATTTAAAATTATTTTGTTTAAGATAGCATTTATAAAATTCAAAGTATCTGACTATGTAAAAAAGTAGAGAATAATCCTTTTTATATTTTCCCTTATAGCCTATATAATGCATCGTCCTATATACTATTTTTTATACAGTTTTAAAATTATTGTTATTGATGTTAAATAATTTGAGAGTTAATACATTTTTGATATATTCGTTATTTGTTATTACAATTACTCTGAATGTTATTACCAAGTGTTTTCAATCTATTAGTGTAACAATTTCCATCATTATATCTTTAATTCAACTAATTAACGCTTCAATTATTAAATTATCACAATCCCCCGTCATAAATTACGTAACACAAAGAGTACATGTTACACTATTTTGTATTTAAATGAAAAAAAAATTTTTTTGACTACATATTTACTTTTAGTTTACACAGTTACTTTGAACAGATAAATATTTCAACATAAATTTCTGTTTTGTAAAAATAATTACCATATAAAATACATACTATTTGCAGACATTCTCTCCCTAAAATATACCCACAATCGGATACAAAACATTGGTCGATACCAAATGCGTTTAGTATCAACAATTACCTGATTACGACTTTAAAAAAAAAACAATGTGATCAATAAAAGTGCTTTTGCATCAAGTTCTATTGATGGCAATGAATAAACTATAATAATTCTACTTATAATATTCTGGCTCATATGATATTATGCTTAAAAAAAGAAACAACCCTATTTACTTTAGGAAACCACATATTGAAAGCCATTACAAGGTATTTTATTCGTTTTGACTAGAATTCTGAAATTTTATATCCTAATACTGACGAAAAAATATACGAATATTGAAGATATATACGGTCGTTATTTTAACCTCAATCTAAACCTTAATAACTATCTTTACTATATTAAAAAATATACTTATTTATAATTAGCCTTGTACATTATTCTGTCAGACATACAACTGCCTTTAATTTTACTGACGAGTTTCAGAAAAACTGCATTTTTTAAAGGAATTTACGTTCTCAGCCTATATATATATATATATATATATATATATATATATATATATATATATATATATATATATAAATTAAAATTCATAATCATATATATATATATGATTAATTAATTGTAATTATTTTTGTTTTAGAAGAAATATACGATATATCGTAATAATATGAATAGTTCGTATTGTTTTTATATTAACACAGTTAGGAGCAACGAAGGGATATTCTTTTCATAACTCCATTTGTTTTAATAAAAAAAAGTTATATTATAATCGTAAAAGAGTCATATTAAGTTTTAATTTTTGTATATTATATATCACGCAACAACTAACCGAATTTAATTTTGATATTGCAACTCCAAAGGAAATGGTAATTGACTGTCAACCAGACACTAATACTCCAAACAGAAGCGTAATTTACTACACTATTTTATGAAAGTTTGCATTTAAGTTGCATGAATCAATCATACTTTATAAATAATTCATCCTATTTAACATATTAACTACGTGCACATTTACAGTTAAAAATATATAGGGCCTAATTGTTAATTACAATAATATGATCAGTACCAAGGAAATACATAAATTTCTGCAGGACGATATTTTGATACTAAAATTCAAAATAAATGCAAGCAACAAATTTTTATTATTATTATTTTTTTCCCCATATTTTTTGTAGTAGGCCTAATCCTCTCTTGTGGAAACCTCAAACACTAAATGAAAGAAAACTCAATTGAAGAGAAGAATCACTTTCTTGTAAAATAGAAAATAGGATTGGAGGTTTCAAAACAAAATGATAAACCATGACTCTGGTTAAATGAATCAAATAAAGTAACATGTGCACATACACTTTCAGTATTTCCAATTAAATACATATCTTTAATTGGCCTCATTAAATTTTTACGAAATGACAAAATAATGAATTATTGCAATAACTGTAAATCACTATAATATTAAAAACAAAAAATAAAATAAAAACTGATTATATATATATATATATATTTATACTTATATTTATACGTAAATTATAATGTCTCATATGGACAGGTTAATTATCTACACACCTTAAAGAGAATAATCTTGATATTTTTTATTGATCAAAAGCTATTGAATTAGAATTTGAATATTTAAAATATAGTTCAATAATATTTGCTTTTAATCACTGAAATGCGTTTCTCTCAATATTGAGCAAATGCAATTATATATTGATATAGATATGATACATGTTTAGTTAGTAACACTACTTTCTGTTTTAAAAGTGTTTATAGGAATGTGTTCTTGGATGAACTCTGAATACAATTTTATGAGAGTTTGCCTTGGAAAATATTAAAACTGAATTTTGATTTGTGTTAAGTATTTTGTTATTATTCTAATTCTAGTAAAAATATAAGACTTTTGTATTTTTTTTTTAAAGTCAGGTAGAAAAGTTTATTGCGTATATTTCTTTTATTCTTTGTAAATCAGGGAAGTTCACATTATGTTCCTTTAATAATAATTTTATGGGTTCTTTTAGTATTTGAGGTTACCCTAATCAAAGATTTGTCAGAACTTGAAACTAGTCGGAGTCATGGCATGAGGAGAACAGTTGCCCGCTTCACTGTCATATCTCATGTATCTCTTTGTTCAGGTGTAAAAGGATGAAAACAGGATGTTTAAGGTGAAATCATTCAAAATTTCCAACAAACACGTTAGACAACACCACCTAGTCTGGTTGGCTCTAGACAAAAATTACTAATAGTTAATTGAACAACTATTATGTATTTTTAACATGCAATAGGGCAGAATTGTGCTGCAAGCAAAGCATTTTGTGATAATGTAAACGGAATTTAAATAGTATTAAGATAAATGTGTTTAATCATGATAATCAGAAATGTTATTTAAAACAAATAATAAAATGTATTAAAAGATTACTTTTTTGGAGAATTGAAATATAACTTTGTTCAAATTGTAGAATTAAAAATAATTTATCTTAATGGTGACTTATAAATCAAATTAACTTGGGAAAGTATTACGTATTTTTTTTTTTTTTTTTTTTTTTTTTTTTTTTTTTTTTTTTTTTTTTTTTTTAAGGAATACTGTACATTACACAAATGTTGGATTTTTATGCTACCAAGCAACAAATAGTTTTCTTGCTGGATAACCTCTTCTTGGGTGGCTTTGGAGGAATAGGCCTACTATAAGGATCTGGGCTCGGCACACAATCACTGGCTTTAGGCTTTCCTACATTCTTACTTCATATTAAAACTTTTTATACACAAATAGTTCACTAATCAATGTTTAAGTGGTGAAATCACAATCAAAATGTTGTTCTTGGTTATAAATTCAGACAACAATATTAATCAAGGGAAAAAAGTATAGAGTAGTTACAAACAGGAGTACCAACAGCAAGAAAAATAAAAGCATTACAGCTCTCTTTTCTACAATTAACTTAGTACTATATAAAATGTACTTAGTTAAATGTACATCGTTGCAAATCTCACGAATGTTTTGAAAAATGGAAGTGCAGTATTTGCTATAGTAACCTATTTATTAAAAAAGAAAACAACTACTTGAAAATTTGTTTTAAACTTAGTCTTAAATTGACGGCAATTAAATGCAGAATAATTCTACATAAAAACCAAAAATGTAATTTTTGACTTCCCGACTCCCCATTATTGTTTTCATTGAAGGCTGAATTTATATTCTTATGACATAAACATAAAAAAGTGCTTATTAGGAAACATAATTATATTACTTTATACATAAATATAACATCAATAATGAATATATGTGTGAAGTCAGAGCATTCTTGCAAACACATATTCTGCCTTCGATGAATATTAACAACAGCTGCAAAACTTAAAAGTTTCATCTGTAGAAAATATTTTTCTAAATAGAAAAGACCATTCTGAACAAAACTTTTGACATTCCAAGCTTCTTTGTGAAAGTTATTTTGTTTCATAACTGTTTTCGTCAGACGTCGATCGATTTTGTTTGTCCAATCCATACAAAACCTATCCCAAAGAATATTACATTTTACCAGAGCAAAACATTTGTATGTGAAGTAGAAAAATTCACGTGGTTCCGAAAATGCTAAATTCGATTTTTAGTTAATTTTGTAATTTTTTAATATATGTAAATAAATGTCGTTAGTTTTCATTTTTAAATATATTACATAAACGTATTTTCAATCAAAATTAGATTTATATATTTATTTTAATGGTCGAAAATTAGGTTGATAATTTACATAATTGTTGATAACGTTAGTCGGTAAACATTATTAATGAGCTTAAGTCAATATAGTAAAACTATTTTTCCAGTCATAACCGAATTCACATCTTTTCAACAGCTGGATTAACATACATATAACTATTTAAAAATATAAGGGTTATTAAGTTTAACCTGTATATTGCTTCTATTATCTAAAATTTACTATCAATATTATCAGTTCGTAGCATTACTTTTTGATTAGTTCTGTCTAAGAATTGTCTCTAATTAACAATTTCCAAATATCTATAGGCGAAATTATATATTTGGCTGGCCCTTTGGCTCCATGAAATGTAATCAACTGCCTTCAAGGAGGTCTTCCCCAACGTTTGGGCGGAAATATACTACACTGAATAGAATATCTTCCGTTTATTAGTGCAAGATTTCTAGAATGTATTGGATCCTAACATTCGTTCTCGTTTGCATTTATTTGACGAATCGGGATCATTTGTTTCTTGTTGCACATTCACCGGGCTGGCATCACTATAATCATCAGTAATGATACGACCATTTGCCTGCCAATCATTGTCATTGTCTATTTTATCTATCAAATCCTATGTAATTTTACTTAAAATTGCAGATCATTCACGTTAAGATCACGTTCATCCATGGCGTACCTTAAGTTTAAGTACAGAGTCTAACAAAATGTCTATACATATATTTAAAAAATGTACATAAACAATCCACAAAAAAGCAATAATAATAAATATACCACGACTATAAAGTACAACAAATTTGTCACAATAGGGTCCGCTCCACCCAAACCCAACTCAAGCGTAAACAACTACCACAACTAACTAGTGACACTATGGTAGTGCAGAGTATAGCTTAGGTAAGAGTAAAATTCCTCTATAGTACTATTTACACTAACTACAAGTTAAATTAATTTTCGTGACGTCCAGTAGACCCCAGTGTCTCCTCGGAGAGTTAAAACTTATATGGAATGTTAAAGAATGTTGAATAACATTTGATTTTTAATTTGATTTAAATTCACAATTAATTATGGATTTGAAATTTATTTTAAATCCACTATATTTATTTTATTCCTCAAAATTTATAAATATCCATTATATACAAAATTTTGATAGGTTGGTTTACAGTAAAAGGATTACTTTCACACCAAATAACAAAGCAATGTAACAAACTAGATTGTATGTTGACACACCACACCAGGAGAGAAGTATCTCATTTAAAGTAAATAAACCTCAACCTCTGATCAGCAATTTTAAATGTTTGTCTGTTTTCATTAAAATTTTCATTACCTAGTAAATCATATCTATCGTTGTGATAAACCTACATTAGTTTATTCATCTCGTTTATTTTATTTAGCTCAATACTTAAATCATTAAAACAAAAAAAAAAATTTAAACTAATAGAAATAATACATATTACAAAAAATATATAACTCTAATTTTATACTATATATATATTTATATATATATATATATATATATATATATATATATATATATATATATACATATATATATATTATAGGTTTTAAGACGAAAGTTAAAAATCTTTGTATCTATTTTTGATATATTTTTATCAATAATTATCTAAACATTTTAGTAATTCCAAATTTGATTACTATTTCTCCTCTATGTAGGTTTGAAAGAATTTCTATGGAAAATGAAGTTTTGTTTTTAAAGTTCCGCAAAATTACATAAACCCGTGTACATTT